>CAJVGC010000001.1:56820077-56886651 GCA_910822075.1 Senecio squalidus | reverse complement strand
CCCAAATTATCGAGCATACCCCACCCAAGAACTTCGGGGGGTGAACCGCTTTTTCCTGAAGTAAGGCAAGTTGTTATTAAATCTGATTTTTCATTAGCCGTACCCGTCCATTTGAGCCAAGGGTGCGTTTCAGGTCATCACCATTGATTCAGTGGATGGAACGGTGGGCGGGTCACTCGATGAGAAGTGGATGATTCTACACTTCGGTTCCTCAACCGCTTGACGTTTGCCCTACAAAAACAAACAAAAACAAAGACAAAACAAACTACATTTGTTAGACTAAAAGAAACAAAATAAAACAAACTACTCTTTTTTTTTTTTTATATATGTCAGGTCTGAGGGCCTTCTTGCGCCGCAACTACAACCTCTTGCGGCGCAAGAAGGTGTTTTCTGGGCGATATTCTGCAGCAACAATGGTAAACCCGACATGACCAAACCAAATCCTAAGAATCCTAAAGCTAAACGATATTAGGCTAAAACTTATCTTAATTAACTAAAGTTACTACTAAAGAACCCTAATTTAACTTTCCCCCAAATCAATTGCAAATCAAGAACCCTAGTTAAACTAAATTGAAGAAATCAAACATAAGAAACAACATACCGATCTTCCCATGTCGTTAAATGATTGGATTTGAGAAAAGATGTGAAAGAAAATCGAAAGCCTCGGATGTGTGTGTTCTTGTTGTTTGTTTTGCGCCGCGAGATGTAAAAGAAAGAAAGAGATTCGGTTGAGGGTTTTTAAAAGATAAGAAAAACATATTATTTTTTTTTTTTTTTTTTTTACACCTGATGGTCTTGCGGCGCAACAGGTAGGTCTTGCGGCGCAAATGGATGACACCCAAATTACTACCAGCCTCGGATCAGAACTTGCGGCGCAAGTCCCCCCTCTTGCGGCGCAAGAAGGTGCTACAGCAGATTTTTCGTTTTACTTACTAAATTACTTAAACACTTAAACTAAACTAAAACTAGTTAACTCCTAAATTACTAAAATAACTAAAAACAGCAAAAATAATCAAAATAAGAGAAAATAAAAGAGAAATGATACAACAAACCGGGGTTTAATCCGAAAGTGCTCGTTTTTTCCTCGAGTCATTAGCTTGACTCCTCGTTGTGCCGAGAATCTAGAACGGGTAAAACCCATCCTCCAACGTCATACCATTCTCCTCATCTTCCTCACGATAAAGTTTAACTCTTTGACCATTAACGATAAATGATCCGCCCTCATCCGTTTCTAGCTCCACATATCCACCCGAAAAGACCCGTCTCACCAAATAAGGACCCGTCCACTTTGATCTCAACTTAGGTGCTTTAAACTTGTATTTCGATTGAAACAAAAGCACCTTGTCCCCTTCCTTAAACTCTTTCCGCCTAATTTTCAAATCATGGACCATCTTAGTCCTCGCCTTATAAAGAGCGGAATTCTCGTACGCGTTCCATCTTAACTCGTCTAACTCATGGAGTTGTAGAAATCTGGTTTCGCCACTAGCTATTAAATCCATGCTACACTCTTTAAGCGCCCAATACGCCTTATGCTCTATCTCCATGGGCAAATGACACGTTTTCCCATATAGCATCTTGAATGGGGTGGTCCCAATCGGTGTCTTGTAAGCGGTCCTAAACGCCCATAATGCTTCATCCAATTTCTTTGACCATAAAGACGGGTTGTTGTTGACCGTCTTTTCCAAAATCCGTTTAATCGCCCGATTAGTGTTTTCGACTTGCCCACTTGTTTGAGGGTGGTAGGAAGTCGAAAACCGGTGTTGTACCCCATATTTCTTCAAAACTTTCTCCATTTGGGCGTTTGCAAAATGGGTTCCCCGATCACTTATCAAAGCTTTTGGCATGCCAAACCTACAAAACAAACTTCGTAAAAAGTCAATAACAACGTTAGCATTATTAGTAGTAGTGACTTTGCCTCGACCCATTTAGATACATAATCCACCGCCACCAGAAATGTAGACATTTCTGTTCGACGGTTTAAACGGCCCCATGAAATCAATACCCCAAATGTCGAAAACACTCGCACACTTGTATACTTTGTTGCGGCATCTCGTCTCGTTTTGTAACCGTACCTTGCCTTTGACACGAATCACATGTCCTCACCAAGTGTGTGCTTCCTTAAAAATAGTGGGCCAATAGAAACCCGCATCAAAGACCTTTTTACCCCGTCACCGCTGGACCATAATGCCCTCCCGTTGGACCATGGTGACATTCATCGAGAATTCGCCTCGTATCAGCTCCATAAACACACCTTCTCCACCATGCCATCGGCACACATCCTAAACAAAACGGCTCCTCCCAAAAATAGTACTTGGCATCCGAGTATATCTTCTTCCGTTGTTGATAGGTTAGCTCTCTACTAACATCCACCCGCTAAATATTAGCTAGTCGGCATACCACGGACCTCCGTTCACCAAATGCCTTCCCAACAAATGCCAACCTTTCATCCGGACAGGTATCACGAATATCCTCCTCATTCAAAGCTCCGAGACTAGGATTTTCCAAACGGCTCAAATGATCCGCCGCCACATGTTCTCTACCCCGCTTATCTTGGATTTCCACATCGAATTCTTGCAAAAGTAAAATCCACCTAATCAATCTCGGCTTCGCATCTAACTTTGAAAACAGAAATTTCAGGGCCGAATGATCCGTGAACACTACAGTTTTGCTCAATACCAAGTATGATCGAAATTTATCGAAGGCAAAAACCACTGCTAATTCCTTCTCGGAAGTAGTGTAATTTTGCTGAGCTTCATTGAGAGTCTTGCTAGCAAAATAAATGGTCGAAAGTGTTTTGTCAATTCGTTGACCAATACCCCGCCCCTACCGACAAAGTTACTAGCATCAACACATCAACTCAAAGATCCCAATTTGGCGACACTAAGATCGGTGTGTTAGTCAACCGTTCCTTCAATAATTCAAATGCCTTCATACAATCCTCCGTAAATTCGAACTTTGTATCCTTTTCTAACAAACGAGTCATCGGCCTAGTTATCTTTGAAAAATCCTTAATAAACCGCCTATAAAACCCCGCGTGTCCTAGAAAGCTTCTAACTGATTTCTCATTCGTTGGAGGTGGTAACTTTGCTATAACTTCAATTTTCGCTCTATCCACCTCAATTCCCGCCTTTGAAATCTTGTGCCCCAATACTATTCCTTCCTTTACCATAAAATGGCATTTCTCCCAATTCAAAACCAAATTTGTTTCTTCGCACCGTGCCAACATCTTATCTAAACTCTCTAAGCAACCATCAAATGAACTCCCATAGACCGAAAAATCGTCCATAAAAACTTCCATGGAGTTCTCGACCATATTCTGAAAAAATCGCCATCATACACCTCTGAAATGTTCCTGGTGCATATGGCATCCGTCTATAAGCAAAGGTACCGAAAGGACAAGTAAATGTTGTTTTCTCTTGGTCCTCGGGATCAATTGGAATCGAAAATAACCCGAGAAACCATCGAGAAAACAATAGAACTCGTTTTCCGCCAACCTCTCTATCATTTGATCCATAAATGGCAATGGAAAATGATCCTTTCGGGTCGCCTCATTCAACCTCCTATAATCTATACAAACTCTCCATCCCGTTACGGTTCTCGTAGGTACCAACTCGTTCTTCTCGTTAAGCACAACGGTCATTCCTCCTTTCTTGGGTACACAATGGACCGGACTAACCCAAGGGCTATCCGCTATCGGGTAAATAATACCTGCATCCAAGAGTTTAACAATTTCCTTTTTGACCACATCTTGCATATTCGGGTTAAGTCTCCGTTTTCGTTGGACAACGGGTTTTACATCATCTAAAAAGTTGATTTTATGTTTACAAAAATCAGAACTTATACCCGGAATATCAGAAATGCCGAAAGCCTTTTTATGACTTTTAAGGATTGTTAGTAATTTAACTTTCTCGTCTTCCAAAAGTGAAGACGAGATAATAACAGGGAGACTAGAATTACCCTCTAGAAATGCATACTCTAGATGTTCCGGTAACTGTTTGAGCTCCAAATCCTTCGGGGGATCTTCAATGGATGTCTTGATCCTCGCCCCGTCGTTAACTACCAACTCCTTCACTTCAATCGACCCTTGCTCTTCTTCCGCCTCTTCTTTGCCAATGGAATTCAACATTTCCATTTCCGCTTCTTCTTCCAAAATTCCTTCCCAATCGAGGGTCATAATCTGCTTCATCTATAACATCAATTCTAAAACAAGATTCATCAGTAGAATAAGAATGTTTCATTGCTTGATTTAGAGAAAATGTTGCCCTTTCATCACCCAAACCCAAAGAAATTTCGGTATCCCGAACCCGGATGATAGCATCCGCGGTGTTCAAAAATGGTCTACCCAAAATGAGAGGAACTTTTTCATCCTCCTCCATTTCGAGAATAACAAAGTCTACGGGATATAGAAAATCTCCAACCCGTATGAGCATATTTTCGGCAATACCCAATGGATATTGATAAGATCGATCGGCCAATCTTATGCTCATACGTGTTGGTGTTAAGCATTTGAAGATAATTTAGTGTAAATAGAGTTGGGCATTAGATTAATGCTTGCCCCTAAGTCCGCTAATGCACTAAAAGTAAATGTATCGTTAAAAGTGCAAGTCAACAAAAACTTCCTGGGTCTTCAAGTTTCGGTGGAATAGACCTCTTCACAATCGCCGAACATTCGGCATTTAGAAAGGCGGTGATTTTCTCCATGTAATCACCTTTCCCGCTCACTAGCTCCTTCATGAATTTTGCATAATTCGGCATCCCTGCAATAAGATCAACTAAAGGAACATTAATCTTAACAGTTTTCATTAATTCGATGAATTTACCGTATTGTTCCTTTTTCTTTTCTTTTCGAAGTCTATGCGGATATGGGATATGTGGCTTGTATGGCCCTTTTGGTTCGATTTCCAGCTCTTTTTCTTTATTAGCACCCTTTGGTTCCTTCCCAGGTCTCGACTCCATTTCTATCTCTTCCTCGTCGTCCGAATCACTATCGATGGGTTCACGGTTCTGTTTCTGCTCTTGTTGCGGCGCAATTAAAGGGTCTTGCGGCGCAAATGGTTGGTCATTGACAATTGGGTTCGCTACTGAGGACGAGTTGCGGCGCAACTCCTCTTTGTTGCGGCGCAAATGGTCAGTTTCAGCTGAATTTCCCGTTTTCTCCTTGTTCAGCACCATTTCTCGGTTCCCCCCATACTTAGGTCCAGACCTAGTCTCCACAACGTTTACATGCTCGTCCCGATTGTTAGGAGGTACATATTTCGATCCTTGACTTGATGATCCTCCGTTATTGTTTTGATTTTGCCTCGGGTTTGGTTGGGTTGAACTTGGCATTTGACCCGTTGGTCGGTTTGAGAACTTTTCACTTAATCTTTCAAATTTTCGTTCCAAGTCTTGCATGTTAGCTTAGGTGTTCCTTTGGCTTTGCTCCCATTTTGCGGTGAATCCTTTCATGGAGTTAGCCATCATATCATTCGTCGCCTTTTGGGAATAGACAAACTCTTTCATCATCTCCTCAAAATTCTGTTCGGTTTGCTCCTCCTTTTGTTTCGATTGGTTGGGTTGAAAACGTGCCTCATTTCTATTCCCCCGATTCTGATTTCCATACCCACTATTTCCCCGGTTTTGATACCCGTAGTTGGCATAGTTTGCTTCCTCAGTTTTTGGCTCACAATCATCCGTGTAGTGAGGTCCCCCACATTTCCCGCAACCATTCTTCACTAAGTGGACATCTTTTTCCAAACGACCCATTCGGTTTTTCATTTCATCACCTAAGGCTTTAATCTCGTTCACCACTTCCTTGTTGCCACCACTACTACCTCCTTCTTCAACTTGGTTGACCGTTCCCCTTACTCTCCTATTCCTAGTAACCCGATCCCTAGCAATATGAGCTTGGACTTGATCTTCCATCATTCGGTGAGCCTCGTTTGGTGACTTGTATAAGAAACTGCCACCACCCGCTAAATCCAAGTCGTGTTGAGAACGACTATCCAAACTGTAGTAGAAGATATCAATAACTTCATCTTTATCTAAATCGTGCCCATGGCAATTCCTTAACAATTCCTTAAGCCTAATCCAAGCATCCGTTATGGTCTCGTTGTCCCATTGTTGAAAAGAACGGATTTGGTTTAATAGCTTCCTACGCAAAATGGGTGGGAAAAATCTCGTCACAAAAATCTCTCTCATATCTTCCCAAGTCTCAATCGTACCCGGCTCCAATTCATTAAACCAAGTTTTCGCCTCTCCCGTGAGAGACGATGGAAACAAACTCAACATAACACTCTCCTCTTGACCCGCTCCATATCGAAACATTCTACATGTCTCTATGAAACTCGCCACATGCTTGTGCGGGTCGGACTTGAAATGTCCGTCAAATGTGCTGTCTTGAATCATTTTTAAATGATGCCCTTTAACCGAAAAATCAGCCCCCAAGTCCGGTGCTACAATGGCTGACCCATTCGTTTGTGGTACAATTCGGTTCCTATTGATCATCGGTATGTCAAAAGGATTGGGTGGGTTGTTTTCCACTATAGGTCTACCATTATCTCCGCCTCCTTCCATCTCTTCTTCAAAAACTAGTTCAACTTCCTCCTCGGAAGATTCGTTTTCACTATAAACTACCGAAGCGGCTGCTCCTAAACCTCGTTTCCTCAAAAGTTTCTCCGGATCCGAAAGAGGACTATGCACTTGTTTCCCTTGGGATCTCGTGTACATCCACAATCAATAATCCTGAAAATCACAACAAAACAAAACAAATACCCGTGAAAAATATTCAAACAAGTAATTCAAACAATAAACTAAAAACTTCAACTAAATCAAGTCCCCGGCAGCGGCGCCAAAAACTTGATGCGAAAAATCTAGTTTTCCGAAAATTAAACCTTTACTAGATTACGACACGGGCAGTGTACCCTTGTCAATTGTAAACAGTATTGGCAAATATCGGGTTCGAACACAGGGACTATTTATAGTTGAAAGTATTAGTTTATAAAAACACGTAACAAGTAACAAGTTGGTTTTAGTCTTAATGAAGACTTGCTTATAATAACGGTAAAAATATTTTAGAATTCAAATATGGATAAAAAGACGCTTGCTTGGACCGTTTACGAATATGTGTTATTTCTTAGGTGTGAAAATGTCGATAAACTTCTAATGTAAAATCCTAAGTTCCTTTCGAATACCGGATTTCTCCAATTACCTAACCATGCAACGATTCCTTTCGAATACCGTTAACACCTCAAGTAATTGTGCATAAAGTTTCAAGCCGATATGTGAGAATTAATTTATAAGCTTCCTTTCGAATAGCTTACTAACTCCTAAACCGATTTCTCTTAATTTAGTAGCTAGCGTTTGTGTTAATATCTACTTGTAAAAATTGTTGTTAATGATTCCTTTCGAATATCATTTACTTATAATCAACTAAAGACCGGCCGATTAATTCGTTCCTATTTTAGTAAAAATTACGGATTCCTTTCGAATACCCGTTTTTAGATTACCAAACAAGAGTATAAACAATTTTAGCAAGATAATTAAGATATTAACCCAAACGGATCCCCAATTAACCTCTACATATCACTCTAATTTCACACCCAAAACCTAACACATAAACATCACATAATCCAAGCAAACGTTCAAATAAATTAGCTACTCATAATTGTAACAAACACAATCAAATATGTAAAAGACATGATTCAATTGAAATAAAAGTGATAAAAGATTCAATACCAAAAGCTGGAAAATAGGTTCCAAGTATCCCCAAATTAACAAAACTGAAATTGAAGTAACGATTGTTCAATGAAAAATAACGATTATGAAAAGTGTTCTTGATTCTCCTTGCTAAAAATGATAAAAGACTGATGATATGATGATTGTGATATCCAGAAAATCGGTCATAAGTAATACCCCACTAACCCCTTGGTTTTCCACTTAATTAGGATTAAAGAAACAATTTAGTAACTGCCAGCAGCATGTCTTGCGCCGCAACTACTCGTCTTGCGCCGCAAGTTAATAAATTGATTTGCCAGATACGTGAGTCTCTTGCGCCGCAACTAATGCTTCCTGCGGCGCAACTCGACTTCAGGGAGCTCCATAAACTTTGTGTCAACCAGTTGCGGAGCAATTGATGAAAATGGCCAAGGCAACTAGACATTTTGATTCCCGACTTGTTTTGCTCAGCTCCTTTTGGTCCCAAATCACCTCCAATAACTCCAAACATAACTAAAACCTATAAAACACACTTTACACAAAATATAAGCAATACGGGGTCTATCCATTACGTTTGGGACACAAAACATAACAAATATCGCTATGAAATACTCGTATAAATGAGCGATATCAGTCATACTTATGGTAATGATAACCTTTTCAACCGGTTACAACGGACACGTGTCAAAATTACCCCATTTTTGTTATATTACACCACTCTCTCTCTCTCTCTCTCTCTCTCTCTCTCTCTCTCTCTCTCTCTCCTCATACTCAGTTTTTCATCCCATTTTTTTCTTCTTATACGAGTGTTACAAGGTTCGTATGATGTTTCATTGTTTTTCTTTACCCGTTAATTTTTTTTTTTTTTTGAAATAATTTTTGAAACCTAACTGATGACTTTGATTTATCATTTTGCAGATGCCTAAAATAACGGTCACTTTCCACCACGATGGGCTTTTTATGGTTCCACCATTATCCTATGCAGAGAGGGACTGTAGATACAATCAAAGACATTGAATTCGAAGGTACGACCATTGAAAAACTCTTACGTTGTATGGAAGGTGCTACTTCATTCCCCCCACTTGGTCTTTATTATACAATGCATGGTGAATTATTAGTTTCCGGGGTGAAAGAACTTAAGGATGCAAGTCATTTACATGAATTTATTGAATTTGGGGGTACAATGGTAGTGCATGTAGAACACCATGGTTATGAAATAATGAATTATTTAAAAGATATTAATGTTGAACCAGATTGTGATAGTGATAGTGAGGATGCATGTGTGTTAGAAGAGCTACCTTCCATTATTGAGCCTCAATTTGTTGGAGAAGAAGTAGTTATCATCAATAAGTCATTTGATGATATGTTCTTAAACAAGTAGTGTAGGACTGCATTTACTAGTACTTACATAGAACCTAAGAAAAGGAAGAATGCATTAGGTGACTCAAAAAATTTGGAAGCTGATGAAAGAGAAAATAGTAAGATAGACCCTAAATATAGAGTGGAAGATGGTGTGTGTTATCCTGATCATAACCCAAATCAGCCCTTGAAAGAAATGGAACCTGTTTTAGGTATGAAATTTGAAGACCCTGAACAGTTGAAGTTTATGTTAGCTAACTATGGGGTATCTAATGGTTATCAGTTATGGTATAAAAGGAATGATTACAAATCATTGTTGGTGGAATGTGGAAAGAATGTAGAATTGGGTAGATGTTCTAGTTTGATAGGTAAATTAGAAAACAAAAAATATAGGAATAAAGTTAAAGCAAAGGTAGCAAGTGGTAAGGGAAAAATGACTAAATCTAAAGCTAAAGGGGTTGTTGGTAGTAAGGATGGATGCGGTTTTAGATTGTGGGCTTCATGGATGAATGGTGAGGTTTTTTTCCAAATAAAAACTTTGATTCCACAACACAGTTGTTCAAAGAACTTTGACTTGGGTTCATTGGTCACTTACAAATGGGTAGCAAGGAATTTTGTAAAAGAAGTGATTGATAATCCCAAAATAACATATAGAGCAATGCAGGATGCTATTAGGGAGAAATTTCTTATAAAGATTAGTCTAAGTCAGTGTAAGAGGGAAAAGTAAAGGGTTGTATTTGATCATGAAGGTGGTCTAGTGGATCATTATGGAAGGCTTTGGGAATATAGAGAGGCTATTTTGAAGACCAATCCAGGATCTATATGCAAGTTGGAAGTGGAAGATGGCCAGATGGGTCATATGGTAGATGTTACTTTCAGAGAAACTATGCATGTTTCAAAGGTAAACCATGTTTTAATGTTTTTGTATTTTAATTTTTAATTAATAAATTCTTGAATAGAAATAACCTCATTGTTAAAATGTATGATTGTAGCTATGAGGGATGGATGGATGGACTATAGGATGTAGAAGAGTTATTGGATCGGATGGATGTTTTTTGAAGGCAACATGCAAGGGTGAACTACTAACTGCCATGGGTAGAGATGCTAACAATCAAATGTTCCCAATAGCATTGGCATTTGGTAAATGTAGAGAACATAGATAATTGTTGTTGGTTTCTTATAAACCTTATTGATGATATTAATGCAAACAGAGGGGAGTGTCTTACCATCATTTCTGATGCTCACAAGTAAGTATGAAATTCCTACTAGTTAAATCTTACTAATGGCATACCTTAATCTTATCATTATATTTCATACTAATAATATTTATTATCAAGGACTTATTGAAGCTGTAGCCTCTTTGATACCACAAACAAAACATAGAAAATGTGAAAGGCACATATATGGTAATCTGAAGAGAAAATGGTTAGGTTTAAGCTTCAAAAATCTTTTTTGGGGTGCAACAGTTGCTGCTGTTGAGCCAGTTTTCGAACACAAGATGCAACTCATCACAAATTTGGACAAAGAAGCTCATAAATGGTTAGTTGAAAGGAATCCAAACTGAGGGCGCATGGCTTTTTTTTTTGCAATGGACAGATCATGTGCAACATTTGAAAATGAAACTTGTGAGAGTTATCAGTCTACAATCCTTTGTGCTAGAAGTAAGCCTATCATTACTATGCTAGAAGATATTAGGATTTACTTGATGCGCAAAGACTAGTTGTTATGGGAAATAAGGCTAGGGACTTAGATGACATTATCACTCCATCTGTTAGGAAAAAAATTGAAACCTTGAAAGTATGGCAAAGAGGTTGGGTGGTTTATCCAAGTGGTTTTCAAAAATTTGAAGGGAGGAAGATGGATCAGTCATATGATGTTAAGTTAGACATACATGATTATACATGTAGGATGTGGAATTTTAGTGGCATACCATGTGTTTATGTTGTAGCAGCATACTCTTATTTATGTGGTGATCGTGCTTTAGGTGTTGGTCATTGATATAGTAAAGAACAATGGCAAGATGCATATGCCTTTAACATCAAACCTATTGGTGGATGTTCAATATGGCCATCCTCCAAACAAACCCCACCATTTCCACCTGTTATGAGAAGAAGGATGATGATTGATGTGATTGTTCAGTCTATTTGATTTACTTTATTTATATTTTGAACTTTTATTTTAGATTATGTATTTTTATTTAATATTATAGACTTTAAGATGTTATGATTATTCCTTGGTATGTTTTCATATTCAGCTTGTTTGTGCTCAAAGGTTAGGATTAGTACGAGTCATGATGGCAGTAAGTTCAACGCATATTATATGGAGTCCTAGTCTTTGGCCTAGCGATACTATCTACATTTTTCTATTGTGTATCCAGGGAGCTTCTTATACCTTTTCTTTTTTCCTTTACCGTACTTTATGTTTTATTTTGCACAAATGAGGACATTTGTATATCTTAAGTTTGGGGGAGGGGATAGGAAAAGAAAACCTAAGAAAATTTAATATGACATGTCTTTTGAAAAAAATTTAATTTGTTGCATAACCTAGCACATATACCCTACTCAGAAAAAAAAAATAGTGAGATTTTGACCCTTGAAAGCATTTATTTTAAATGCTACTTTTTGTTTGTATGAGTGTGCCGATGGTTGATGCCTTTAGAATTTGACATAGTCATACGCTTCGAGACCACTGTAATGAACATTGCATTAGGAAAACTTAGTGTAATTTGGTACGAATTTAGGGGCAACTAGGAATAACCACTTTGATTAGCATGTTCGTTTCTTTTTATATTTTAAGCTTAATCATATTGGTTAGCTACTTTCTATGTAAACCCTTGTAGCACTTATTTTTAGTGTTAGAAACTCTAGAAAACCACTTTGCGCCTAAACCTTTTCGTTTCTTAAACACTGCTATATAATTTTTGTACACTCGCCTTATTTCGTTTCATTATTAGATGAATCCAAACTTAGATTTTGATTGCTATTGTATCATATAAAGATTGAAGTAGTGGAACATAAGTAATCGTTGTATTATGTTTGTATTTTTGAAGAAATTAGAAACTCGAAAAAAATTAGTTAGTAAGCCTTTTGAGCATATCATCTTACCAAAAGTTATTGTAAGACATGTACCAGACACCTAAAAACAAAAAAAACAAAAATCGAAAATTTCGGAAAGATGAAAAAAAAGAGTTGTAGAAGTTAAAGTTAAGTAATTTTAGTGTATCTTGAGTCGTGTTGAAGAAATAAGCAGCAATTCGATTCGTTAAAATTTTTTAGGAGTTCGGATTTATAAATTAGATGTATACTACGATAATTTTTTGTATACTTTTATTTATTTACCCTTGTCACTCCATTATATATTTTCCACATGCCTTAACCTTGTACATTACAACATAATAAAAGTCCCCGTGTAGTTGTACCTAGACTCTAGTGGTGGAGAAGCGATACTTTATCAAGCCTATGATAGAATATTCACCATTACCAAGCAGTTGAGCGGATTTATTGTTCTTTACACCTTTAGACTAGTATTGAGTGAATTGTGTGAGTTACTCCCCAAATTTTGTGAGGTAATTGGTTATGCATATTAAACAGGCTTGGTAATATGAAATAATACACTTTCACTTTTCTTAAACGTTATGTCTAATTGACTTGTTGATTAGATTTATTCTTTTATGAAAGTGTATTATGAAATTTGTTTTAATTAGATCTACTTGAGGACAAGTAGAAGCTAAGTTGGGGGGATTTTGATATCGTCAAAATAGTAGTAATATTTATACCGATATCCCCGTCGTTTTAGCCCGTTTTTATCACATTTATATATATTATTTGCTATGTAATCGTTTGTTAAGTGTGATAGATCTGATAAACGGGTCAGCTTGCGAAAAGAAGTGGAAAACGAGCAGAAAACGAAGATAAACGAGCCGAAAATGTGAAGTTCACGAAGCCTTTACGGCGTAAGACCTTTAGTCTTTACGTCGTAAGATCGTGGATGGCTAGTTAACGAAATTTCACAAAAAGATTCTTTACGGCGTAAAGGATTGTGTGTTTACGGCGTAAAGGAAGAAAGTCAACGAAATTCAAAGCAAGAAATTTTCCTTTATGGCGTAAAGGTTTTACCTTTACGACATAAAGGCTATATGATCGAAATAATTTTTATAAATTAAAGATTTCGACCTAAATGGGGGAGAACTTTTACCCTACGGCTGTTGAGGGTTTCTAGAGGGGTTTTCACCCTCTCTGGAGCTAGAGATCAAGGAGAAGAAAGCTCGGGTGAAGATTGATCGGGAATATCTTCGGTGTATTATCATTGTTTGATCATAACATGTTTGGTACATTCGTTTATGTTATTCGTTCTATATTTGTTGTGATTATGGGGTAAAACTCATAAGTGATTGCTTAGTTTGATGAACCTTCGTTTACATATGTTGATTATGAACATTAATAATCTTGTTGGTTGAATTAGGTGTTTATCGTATTATTATTCGTATTTAAGCTTAATATGTTAGATCTATTGCGAAGTAACAAGAATATAGTTGATCACACTTATAATTGTTACTCGAATTGGTGTTGTAAACTAAGATCATAGAGTATTACGGTTAATAACATTGACTAGTGACTGAAAATGTCCTAGGGTTAGATCAAACATGTATAAGGCTTAAAGGTTAGTAATTAATAATGTATACATGATCGTTTATATGTAATTAGTGAACTTGTTCACATAGATAAATCACATAATTTGGTTGAAGTACTTAATGCATGAATGGGTTAATTAATATTATGATCATCAATAGGTATTAACTCATTTCATAGGTCTAGGTTTAGTGACCTTCTTCTAGTCTAGACTAAATTAGAAATCACCAAAGTGTTCGACACTCGTATCTAGCAACACTACACTATTACGCACAAAAGGTACACTTGCCTAATATGTTAAGTAGATAGTATTCGATAGATACATTTTAAATAACTAAATAGAAAGAACTACATAAATTACACATCACCAAGGCTCAGGCTGAAAGTCATTTTTCGGGTTTGTGCCGATGGTACGTCAACACAGTTGAAAGTTAATATTTCTCAAACCTCAATCATTGATGTGTAAAATCTAGTCTATTTAAGAAACAAGAAATACCTAATTACTCGACTACACTCACTTAGACAGTGGACCTAATCATGAATAATATAGTTCAGGTAAGTCAAGTTTATTCTCAGGGACTGAATATTAAAGTTAATTTGAGGAATTTATAATACTAAAAGTTTGGTTTGGTGACCGAGTTGTCACGTTGCTTAAAATACTTAAAATGCTTAACATAGTGGATTCATAAGAATTTTGTTTGTTTTAAAACAGATGATTAGATATTCACTTGGACTAGTTCACAGATACTAAAGTTGCTAATTAATAACTAACGATGTTGAATCACTTGGTAGATATTTAACTTGAACTCTCATTTCCCATTGAAACTTTAGTTATCTCATGTATAGTCGCCACTCTCGTGTATAATTTCTACGTTTGACAACTAAGATTAAGCACCTAAGCCAATTATATGATTTAACTTTATAAGACCTGCCTCTTGAATAGCCTCTCAATTAAATAGTCTGATTTTCTCATAAACTAATTAATGACCTACACAATTAAGTTTAATTATCAAATTCCTTTAATACTAGTTCTCCTCGAATACTAATATCTTCAGATTAATTATAGATCAATTAATCGTATTCATAAAAAGTTTTATAAGTTTTCACATATTCCTCTCGAATACCTATGAATTAGTGTCTGCCACTTAACACACTTAGTATCGTTTTATATAAAAGGATTTAACAATGTTCTAAAACTTAATTACATAGGTTCTACGGTTAAACAAACAATCCAATTCAACATCTATATTATTAACTAACAACCTATATATCTGATCACATTAACCAAATGAATACAAAAGGTATTTAGCTACTCATAATCATAAAAACATAACAATCAAAATGTGAAATGAAACATCATTATATTAAAAGTAGAAACGAAATATGAAAGTACTATCAATACCAAATGATTCAACGATCAAATAAGTGAATTCTGAAAGCCAAAACAGCTCCAAGAACCCTAAAATTCGTCTGATAATAAAACCCTAAAAAGTTACTTTGTTGTGTCACCCAACATCTCCCCCTTACGAAATTTTGTAACCCTAAAAATATATATGCATAAAACCTCCGTGTAACGTCCGTCATGGGGCCTAACGGGAGTTACACGAGAATGTTTCCAACGGATATCTCTCTTTCTAGTTATGCTCTAACTTGAATCACCCAAATCAGAGTCTGTATGAAGAAGTTATGGCCAAAATGATGAAGGTGTGTAAAACACTTATACTGTATAATCTTCCATTTTCACTCTTCATAGTTTTCTTTGTTTCTTGCCCGTTTTTGGCTCGCTTTTAGCCATTTCTGCTGAAGAACTTTGGCAATCATTTTACATATCATAAATGTTAAAAGTTCCCTAATCCGCCATAAATTAAATAAAAAATGAAACAATATTACATATAAAAATATGTCTAAGATATCAATCATCAATATATAAAAACTTGAAAATAATGATAATAATAGCATAAACATTAGTTTAATTTTCTTTTGGACAAGGGCCTAATTACTATGAGGTGGCGGCCCTTTTAAATAATAGACTATAATAGAATATACATATCTACTAAAAGAAATTACTATGAATATTTGATCCATGGAGGGCCTTTCCCCTAACTCTATACTTGTATCCGCCCCAATAATTAATCATATTGACAGGTTGCAATTAAGAACATTATTGTGTTTTGTTTTTAAGTATGTCCGCCACTAGAATTTTCAAGGAGATCAAGCTCTTATGGTTTAAAACATACCTATAGCGTAGAAATTAACCTTCTTAAGCTTTCTCCTATATGTTTGATTAATGGGATATGTCAAATATGATATTACCAGTTTTTGAACCTTCTTTACGGGTTAAAATGTATTTTTGCAACTTCGTTGTTTATGGTGACATCATACATTATGTTTTTTAACAGTTTATATGGATCATTTTTATTAACCTTGTTTGTTAAATTTAAGGCGAAATGTGTTTCGGTGAGATAAAAAAAAACACTAGCTACTTCTGATAATTGTAAAAATAATGATTTAGATTGATTTTGGGTTTTCAGTATTTTTTTTAATGATGTGTTGTCAATTATATACTTCATAAAAGTTTCTAACTCCGCTCTTACACGAGAAGAGAATGATAGGTCATGATAACAATATCAATAATCAATTTTTCGTTCTCATGCACTCATGCTATCCATGCTACGACGTTGCCACATCATACTTTCATATACAAGCCATATCTTTTGGTCACGCTATTCATTTTCCTTTCCGTAGATTATTGAAAGAACTTTAACTGATTTATTAAAAATAGAAACACTTATCGAACACAAAAGCTTCAAAAAGATTAATTAGTTTTACTTTTGAAAAGGAAATAAAGAGTATTCTTAACTCAAGTATTTGAAAAGAAGGTTATCTTGCTTGAAAAGATCTAACATCATTAAAATCCCAAACATTATGATATTCTTATACATATGTCATATTCGAACCTCTTTAGATAAATATTATGGAATTATGAGAGAAAAATTCGAAAACGGTAACTGAGATATCCAGGTTCTATCACATCTATCAGAGTCAAAAACTTGTTTCACTAGGAAGGAGCGGAGCTAGAAATAATTTCACGTAGGAGCAAACTAAAGCGAATTTATCAAGTAGATAAATTTTCATTGTTTATGTGGAAAAAAAAAAGATATTAGATTTTTGTGGGAGCGAAATTTTAAAATTAATACAAATATAACTATTTTTTACATTATAAAAACTATTTAGTACAAACAAACAAGTGATTACTCTGTTCTCATTCTCGTTTTCGTTTAAGTGTCACTGATTTCAACTCAATATTCCTTGCATTTGTAAATCATAATTTTTGAACATTGTGTTGTAAACGTAAGAAATATAAAATAAAACCGAAACGGGACGATCCATGTGAGCGATCAGTTTATGTTAAAAAGAAATTCCATAAATAAGGCTTTAAAAAAGGGCCATGCGGATAAGACCCCATTAAAAACGACATCGTTTTCACTGCTAACAAAACCATATAAAAAGCGAACACTAGAACATTCAATATCAATCATCGTCCCCACTTAGTCAACGTGTTCCAATCTAGTGTCAGAAAATGACCAAAAATGGAAAAATTGTTGTTAATTTGGTGTGTTTTTTGTTAGTCGTAGTTGGAAGCAGTGTTGTTTATGGGCGACAATTGCTGTCTCAGGGGGATAGACCAAAACCTAATGATGCTGCACCTTTTGCTCGATGGTTGGTTTCTCAAAGTTCTTGGGGTGTTTTGAGGTATTATTACTTTTCTTATATCTTCTTGTTATTCTACTTCTTGTTGTTAAACGTATTGGCTTCGCAATCCAAAAGGTTAGCGGCTCAGTTTGTTACCCGCTTGATTTTTGCCACTTTGTAAATTTTTATATAATTATTCTAATAAAACTTGGATATGTCTACTATTCCCTTCGTTATCTGCTTAATAAGCTTGTTGAAATACGCAGACGAAATTCCTTACGATAAACAGATAAAAACATAAGGGGTGTTTTGGATTACTTGCTTGAAACTGTTTATCTGCTTAATAAGCACTTTGTAATCACTAAAAACTGGTTACTTACCTTAAAATAAGCTGACAAGTAGGTATTGTCCGAAATAACTTAAAAAGCTACCAAACTACCTTTCTGCGTTTGAAAACCGCAATAAGCTGATAATAGGATTTAAAAAGCACTAGCAACCCCGAAGTAAAACCTCCTTTTTAGCTATTTTTCTATTGGAGTTGGAAGTGAGATCGGACTTTTCCTGTGACATTATTATTTTCTTCTTTCTTTTGGTCAATCGAATTGTAAAAGCAGGAATGAAAAAGTTAACAAAAATTTTCTAGTTATCCGATTCACATATTTTGATGGGTATAAGTATCTCATCTTCATCACTTCATGACATACAAAGGGTCGTTGTAAACTAACGACACTAGCTAATCATTCTATATGATGGCGGATTTCATTTATGTTTACAAGTTTGTTTTATGAAATACTGTATAACTAATAACTAAAATATAGTCACCACAATTTTGCAGTACCATTGCTGATGACTTGGGCGGAGCACCTTTTGGGTATGTTGAATTCTGTTTTTCTTAGTGGAGTATTGTTATTTCAGTACGAATAATGCCCACATGGTTATTAATGTGATGTCACGATACAGGAATGTGGTTTCGTTTAGTGATGGATTACCCAATGAAGGACATGGCATTCCATATTTCTACTTAACAGCTTTGGATCCAACTGCGCGTTATGCATTGAAGGATCATAGATCTTCCTTCACAATAAGCGAATACCCACTTGGAACTTGTGGCAAGTTTGACCCTGAAAACCCGACCTGTTCTAAAATTACACTCACCGGAAAGGTATGATATTGAGTTTAACAGCAGGGGTAGCGAAACGATCCTTAGAAAAGCGTGTTTTGTAAAGGGGTGTTTGGATTTACATTTCGTAAGTGAAATTTGTGTATATTGGTAAGGAAATTTGTTTATTTTCTTTCAGCTAAACCAGGTCGACGCAAAATCCAAGGAAGCTCAAACTGCTAAAAATGCATTGTTTGCCAAACATGCTGAGATGCAAAGTAATACATAGTTTTTATTTAAACTACACCAGCTTCTTTTTTTTAACGTTCAATTATGAAACAATCTAACATTTGAAATACTTGTTAATAGACTGGCCGAAGGATCATAATTTCCAGGTCTTCAAACTGGATATCGAAGAAATATTCATGATCAATTTCTATGGCGGTCCTAAACCTCTCACAGTTGATCAATACCTCCATTCTGGAATGTAAGTCGGGATTCAGAGCAATAAGAACCTAGAATAACCATAATGAGTTTATATAAAGTTTATCGCAATGTAACAGTTGTAAAAAAGTTATATATAATAAAACGTTAGTTCTGCATCTGATACGCAAAAATGTTGGTTTTAAAGCAAATTTACGAACCCAAATTTTATTCCATCTACAGGGATGACCTAACTGCTATTGTGTGAACACCAGCACCATACTACATTTCAATGAACTCTTTGTGCAAGTCATAATTCAAGAACATGTAAATTATGTGAAACAATTTGTGTAATATAACGATTCAAAGTCCTGAATATTTGTGCGCCACAGACTTTTTGTTTCATGTAAACAGTTGGCACCAGGGACAATTTAAATGTAAACGATTGATCATATTGGGCTATGCTGATACATGAAGTACGATTACTCGTGATGTTTGAGATGAAGAGTGTTATCATGCTCACCTGTTTATATATGTTGTCGATCTGAAATTTATCTTTGTCCATTCATAAGATTCGTGATCAATTTCATTATCTTAAAAATAATGGCTGAGCCATCAGCCTTGGTAGATTCTGCAGCTGGTTCAAAGTTAAAATGATCAATGCAGAGACACGGTGTTTATGTATTCAAGTTCTCCAATAACGATTAATGCGAGTTCAAGATTTACGAAGAGATATTCAAAAGATTATAGGTCATTTAAATAACTTTAGAGATAGTTACATAACTGTTTATCTCTTTTAGGAATTGGGCTGTATTAAAGTAGAAATAATTTAATGGATGCATCTAAACATATTAAAGGGTCAAACATATCAAGGCCGACCCGATATATGGACAGATATACGATCGTACACAGCCTATGGTCGATCGAGGCCTGATACCGATATTTTGTTGGTTCAAACTTTCAAATTTCATTATTGTATTATTTTTGTAATTAAAACCTATATTGTTCATGTGTATTGATAGTAAAATTATTAAAAACATATCTATGATGTGTTTTGTAATTATTTTGGTTTATAAAAAATGTTATATTTGATTTAATTTCTTTACAATTATCATGGACATCAGATTAGTTATATTATTTAAAAATACAAAAATAATGGGTCCTAACAACTTTTGAGAATGTCTTCCTCTTTGACCAAAGTATCATTGGGTTATACCACAAGACTTTTAACGAGTGTTTGAACCCCAACCTGTGTTTGTGTTTGAGAACAAGTAACTTCTTCATAACTCCTTAATCAATACTTAGCACATCTAGTTTCGCTTCCAATGTTATACCTATGGTTGACATGTATGAAATTCATGGAAGATTCTACTTATATATAGAATAAATAAAACATCTATTTAATGATACTCAATAAACTATTTAAATATTGAAAGTTACAAACATACAAAGGGAATAAGGGTGTTTGGGAATTAATTTGTTGAAAATAACTAACTATGGTTACTAATGTAAAGTTACTATTACTTTGTTATTATTACATGATGACTGGATGGTTACTACTGCAACACTCATTACTATTGTCCGTTATCTGATACTACTGCATGATTTGTGAGAAAAAAAGATAATTCTAGAATAGATTATATTTATCTTTTTCCTTATTAGAATTGTATTAGAATTACAATTAGTCGTTTCCTAAAATAGCTAGGTTTAGCCTCAAGATCTATAAATACATAGATCATTGTATTAAGAAAAACACTTGTATTAGTCTTTCTCATTCGATTAATACATTGAGACTTATTGGTGATAACTCTATAATAGATTATATTTATCTTTGTCCTTATTAGAATTGTATTAGAATTACAATTAGTCGTTTCCTAGAATAGCTAGGTTTAGCCTCAAGGTCTATAAATACATAGATCCTTGTATTAAGAAAAACACGTGTTTTAGTCTTTCTCATTCGATTAATACATTGAGACTTATTGGTGATAATTCGTTATTGTTCTTATTCGTATTCATTTACAATGTTCGTTTAATCATATAACTTATAATATCAAAGTGTGTAATCCGATGCTAAATTTCTTTGATAGATCAAGATCTTATTCTTAAGATTGTGGTTGTGTTTACATAATCATATCGATCCTGACAAGTGGTATCAGAGCACATGAGGTGCTCAAGATCTACTTATCTACAAGTTTTGTTGAAGCCTCAACAAGAAGCAAAAGATTACCAATCATGATTGATGTGGTAGTAAACAAGGTTCCAGTTTTAAACAGCAACGACTTTGATCTTTGGAAGTTAAGGATCAAGAAACACATACTGCTCTCAGACTATGCAGTATGGGATGTTATTGTGAATGGAAACAAACAAGCCATTACTTTGGCTGCTGATGGAACACCTGGAGTTGTTCAACCTCCAGCAACATATCAAGAAAGAAGAGAAAAGCACACTGAGATCAAAGCTCTTAGCAATTTTCTAAATGCCAAAAAAGGTAATATAAAATACACATTTTGACATTTGAGTGTATGTAAAAAAATTTGGAACCAAAAAAGATTAGAAAATAGAATTTGGCATAATAAAGGATTATTTGCGAAAGTTAAGTTTTTAACTTGTTTTCAACATGTAAAACATTAATGCGCCTCATTTTTTTCAAAAACTCACGAGGAATTAGAGAAAATCACATCTTCAAAAAGAGTTTTAATCATATATTATAATTTAGGCTTGAAACTTCATTTTAACGATTAATAATTTTAGAAAATCCTCTTTTAAAACAAATGAGATTTTATAATCCCTTTTTAAAACAAATTAGATTTTATAATCCTTTTTGAAACAAATTAGATTTTATAATCCTTTTTGGTTCTAAATGTTTTTACGTACCCCAAATTGTCAAAATTTGTATTTTATGTTATATTTTCTGGCATTTTTCTCGAATATCACTCACAATTTGAAGAGTATGAGGATGCTAAATCTCTATGGGCAACTCTAGAGAAGATATTCAGTGGAACCAAGAACACAAAGAAAAACAAGAAGGCTCTTCTCAAACAGGAGTATGAAAACTTCAAAGCTTTAAAAGAAGAAAGAATGTCATTGACCTTTGATAGGTACACAAAGCTGACAGGTGAATTGAGCAGTGCTAGAGTAAAAATAGACAAGGATAATCTAAACATGTAGTTTCTTAGATCAGTAGGAGATAAATGGACTATCTATATTGTTTCTTATAGACAAGGTGATGTTCTAGAAGAGATGGAATTAGATGATCTATACAATGATATTAGGGTGTTTGAAGCATAAGTTGAAGCAAAGAAAGGGATCAACAATATTAACCACAATACTGACAGTTTTAATACTGCACTAGTCACACCAATTGGATCATCTCTCAATGAAAACTCATATGATGTTACTTTTGAAGATTTCCTATCCAATCATACATGATCAGGTCTAGCCAATGAAGATCTCAAACAAATCCATCAAGATGATCTTGAAGAGATGGATCTTAAATGGCAACTTGCCATGCTGTCAGTAAGAGCTAGGAGGTTTGCAAACAGAACTGGGAGAATATTCAATCCAAGAAGTAATGGCAGAGTTGGATTTGACAAAAGCAAAGTAAACTGCTAATGTAATGGACTTTGACACTTTGCAAGAGAATGCAAAAATAGATCAAACAACAACAACAACGGGAATGTATTGAAATTATGTCAACAACACTAGTCACACATGATGTCTTTGGGTATGACTGGAATGAATTGGCTGAAGAGATTGCACAAAACAAAGCTTTCATGGCCATTGCATCTTCAACAAAGGATACTTCATCATCTTCTATTCCAGCTGAGGTACAAACTAAAATCTGTTCTCCTGAATGAATGGAAATTATGTCTAAATATAGAAGTCTCAATCAAGCAATCTGTGATTCCATTTAAACATTAGAAGAACAAAGAAGGTCTGCAAATAGAGAATAGAAAACTTAGAAGCACAAATAAAATCATATAAAGCAAATGAATTGAGTTTTCAAGATAAGATTAAATTTGTAGAATTGCAAAGAGATGATCTTTTAATTAAGTTAAGAGAAGCAAGAGAAGAGTTAAAACAGCTAAAAGAGGAAAAGAATAATGTTGAGTTAAATGTAGGAAAACTTGAACATGCTTCAAAATCTGTAACTAACCTGATAAAACATCAAATTCATGGAAAACTCAAATCAGGAATAGGTTATAAAGAAGTTGTTCCTCCATTTAATCAAAATTATATTCCTCCTTCCTTAGATGAACCTAGGATACCTTTATCTCGGAATCCTCCAAAAGAATCATTCAGTGTTGATCCAATCAACTCTGAAGAAGTTGTAATGGAGGAATTGGTTGAAGAAAGTCAAGTTACAGTTGTGAAAAATGAGAGCATACCTATAGAAAATCACATTATCACAACTGAAGGTGTCATCCAATGTCACACCCCGCCTGTGGCGAAAACGCAGGGTGTGGCCGATTGACGATCATCATAACACAATAGTAAATAAAGATAGTCTATATGATATATATATATATATATATATATATATATATATATATATATATATATATATATATATATATATATATATATATATATATATATATATATGTAAAGATAGTATGTCATGACGTCGCCATGTCCAAGGTAAAATCCTTTGGTCACAATTACGTCAATCACTACATAAAAGAATATTCAAATAATCCAATAATGAAACGAAGTACTTAGGCGTGTGATGTGTAAAATATAGTCTTAAAAGTCAAACTACTGTTTCACCTAATTACACACTTATAGGCAGTGGACCTATTCGTATATAATATAGTTTTAAGCAAGTAAAGGTTCGAACTCATGGACTAATTTAGTTTTTTTTATCTCGAATTAATAATACTTGTTTGTTTTTGGGGTTTTTGTAACAAAAGATTAACTAGTTAAAATTGTAAAGCGATTGGAAAAGTGATTATAAAAATCAAAGTGAGAAAAGTAATTAAGATTATCAAATATTGGAGAAATTACACTTGTTTGATACTTCACTTGTTTATCCAATTATGTTTACGATATTGAAAGTATATTAAACTTCTAAGATATAGTAAAACTCCTCTCCAATATTTTTACTAACTTTAACTATTTCCAATTATAATGTTCCTCTCGAATACAGTTATAATTATCAACAATTAAGCATTAATTAACAAGCCGGTGTTTTATGATTTAATCTTATGAAGTTTCCTGTCGAATAACTTCTCTAATTATTAAGTCATCTCGAATATTAACAAATAGACTTCCTCATTTACGTTTTATTACCTAAGTTGTTATTTCTAGGTCCTCTCGAATCCTAACAATTTCAAATCAATTAAAGACCGATTGATTATCTCATACAATTTATTTAATCTATCTAGATTCCTCTCGAATACCTAGAATGTTGATTTAACAAATTGCACATAAACAACTTATGATAATATATTAAAATTTAAACAGTTAAGGATCTACGATTAAACACAAATACCCAACAATCAATAACGAAACAATAATTATCTAACAAGATCCATAAATCAAACAAACATAAAAAGTGTTTAGCTACTCATAATGGTTCAAAACAGCATGCAAATAAGAAGTAAACATTCTGGAAAAAGTCTTTAAAAAGATAAGAAACAAACTAGAAAAGTTGCAAAACTTGCTTCGTGACTCCAATATTGACGAATTCCAACTCCAAGCTTTTCTTCTAGCTCTCTAACGAATACTCCAGCTCCGATAACCGATAATAATAATTGATGATTAATTCTGGACGTTTGAGGTTCTATTTATAGACAAAAATCAAGAGGAAATCGTGTTGTATTATAACTCCAAAACATGCTCAGGACGTCGTCCTATGTCCTTACAACGGCGCAGCGAGTCCATAAGTCCGTGTTTGAAACCAACTTGAACACCAGTGCGTCGTTCCTTCTTTGTAACAGCGTCGTCCTACCTTCTATGCAAATAACAACGGCGCCCTAACCCTCCAGGACGCCGTTCTACTGGGCAGATTTCACCATTTTTCGTCATTTAAGCTCATTTCTTCCTCCATTTCCACTTCCCGAACATATAAACCTGTAAAATGGACAAAAAAAACTTTTGCACACGATTAAATGCAAAAACCTATCCTATCCATCATGTTTACTATGAAAAATGACCAAATATCGCATATAAATAACCATATAAATATGCGATATCAAATCCCCCCAAACTGTTTCAAAAACATATATCAAAGCCAAATTAAATAACATAACCAAACACCTCACGAATTTTATTGGAAGTAAATCACACAAACTCCCAAACTAATCTAAAAGGTGTGTAACGTATTATGTAGAATCGCTCAACTGCTCAGTCATGGTGAATATTCTATCATATGCTTGATAAAGAATCAAATCTCCACCACTAGAGTCTAGGGACAACTAAACGGGGACTTTTATTCGGGTTGTAATATACAGGTATAGGCATGTGAATAATATATAATGGAGTATAGTGCAGAAGTCTCAAACATAATATGTCCATCCAACACTGACTGTAAAATAATTAGAGGTTCAGATGTGGTTATGAATGGATTGAAAAATTTGAATCTTACTGCAGATTCAATGACGTTCAGATGTGGTTATGTACTCAAACAGAATATGTCCATCCAACACTGACTGTAAATGGTATAGTGCAGAAGTCTCCTATCAACAGTATGTCAGCTGAATTAAGAAAAGTGTTTGATGCTGAAAACAAAGTTTGGGCAAGTCTGAAAATGTCTCTTCCTAATGAACTGTTACATCTATCAAGGGTGCACAAGTCCGCAAATGCCTTATGGAGATCAATTGAGAAAAGGTGTGCCAGTTCAGCTAAACAACTAAAAGCAAAGGAAATATGTTGAAAAGACAGTTTTCTATCTTCAAAGCTGATAGGTCCTTGAATTTCTCTAAACATCGAATCCATTGAAACAACAACAGGTCATAATGCGGAATCTCATGACCTGTGTTTTAGTATCACAATTGAAGGAAATGTATTGAAGTTTTGAATTTGTGAAATTGATTTGAACAATAATTTGAGCGTAACTGTTTTGATAGATTTCATTGATAGTGGTGACAGGTTTTGGAACCGAGCTTGTTACATCGACATTCAAGCTCACAAAACCTCTTTGAGAGTGTCCAGGTTCAAAGACAACAAACTTGAACTACCTATCACACTATTTATAGACAAAATCTAAGAACAGATACTCTACGAATTAAATATTACAACATTATCAACATTTTAATTTCACTTTGGGGAGTTCACTTCAGTTCTGAATCAAAGTCTTCATCCTCCGAATTGATCTCTTCCATGTTGAATTCTGTTGTACCTCGTCTTATTTTCAGTTCGGAGGAACTTCATTTAGTTCAGAGTATCTGAACTAACTTGTTACTCTGAACTAAATGAAGTTCCTCCGAACTGAAAACTTCACTTCGGATTATTCTTGATGATTTCAGTTCGAACCCTCCACGAACTGAAATCATCTTTATTCCATCATACTGAAGACTCCATAGCTTCATACATTCCAATTATTGTCCCAAAAATCGCCCCCCTTGGATGATGCTATGAGTCTTCCACCTTCAAAACTTGTGGTTCTTCATAGAAAGTTTACTGATTTTTCAACCAGAGTCATCAAGTTTCCTACTGAGTTGAAAGTTTTTATCCTCATCATTCTTCTGAATCATGAATTTGATTGTCATATCATTCACAATTGAAGTAACATGTTTCTAGAAACATTTTATTCTTCATCATGAAATATTTTGAAATCTTCATTCTTTCAAAGTTCTGATGAGGATTTAAACATTTACGGATTTAACTTTCTTCACTCTCAGTAGCATTTTCTTGATTTATCACTCTTGATCTCAAATCTGAAGAACCACACCACACCCCTCTCTAAAATTGATAACTCGTATTTTCGCTCTTCATACACCAGTCGTCTTTGAATTGATAATGTGTAACACCAGCTCCACCATGTACACCTTGAAATCTAAACAGGATCTTCAATTCAGCTCTTCAATTTCACTTCGGACTTCTTCTATTTTACTTCGGACTCCTTCAATTCTAATTGTTCACTGATAGTTTTACCTCATATTCGAATCGAGTCAAATCGATGAACCAGACTCAATCGAATTCAATCAATTGATTTGTCTGGCTCTGAACAACGAATCGAATTGAAGCAACAACAGGTCATGATGTCGAATCTCATGACATGTGTTTTGGAATCACAATTGAAGGAAATGTATTGAAGTTTTGAATTTGTGAAATTGATTTGAACAATAAATTGAGCGTAACTGTTTTGATAGATTTCATTGATAGTGGTGACAGGTTTTGGAACCGAGCTTGTTACATCGACATTCAAGCTCACATAACCTCTTTGAGAGTGTTCCGGGTTCAAAGAAAACAAACTCGAACTACCTATCACACTATTTATAGACAAAATCTAAGAACAGACAATCTACGAATTAAATATTACAACATTATCAACATTTTAATTTCACTTCGAGGAGTTCTCTTCAGTTCTGAATCAAAGTCTTCATCCTCCAAATTGATCTCTTCCATGTTGACTTCTGTTGTACCTCGACTTATTTTCAGTTCGGAGGAACTTCATTTAGTTCAGAGTATCTGAACTAACTTTTTCTCCAAACTGAAAACTTCACTTCGGATTATTCTTGATGATTTGAGTTCGGACCCTCCACGAACTGAAATCATCTTTATTCCATCATACTGAAGACTCCATAGCTTCATCAATTCCAATTATTGGCCCAAAAAAAGCAACTGCGAATAAATCTTTAGAAGATACGATAAACAGATACTATCATGTGTTAGCTGAACTTGATAACTTTGGAATTGACGTTGATGACGAGAAGAGAGAGAGACTGTTGGATGCTATACCAAAGAGATGGGAGGTATACGCAAATCTCATGAGAGATGAGATAGAAAAGGAGACTGATGATACTGAAGATCCTCTAACACTGGAGAAAATGGTTGAGAAACTAAGAGGATATGAGAATCAAGAAAGTTTCAGGTCAAAGGATATGCTTGTTCAAGAGGATAATCAAACTTATGAGTGGACAAAACGTTCTACAAGTTCAGAAAACTCAAATCATGCATTCAAGGCTTCAGTTAGTGATCAAGATACTGAGAGTACATGTTCTGAAAAAGAAGATTTCAGTAAGGAGGAACATTATATTTTAATTTTAACCAAGGAAAATAAACGTTTAAATGAATCCTTGGACACCTTGATGGCTCAACATAAAGATTTAAAATTTGAATTGGCTTGTCAAGTTAATCTGAAGAATGATTTTTCCAACAAGCTTCATCAAGATTCCAAAGATAGAAGTGCATTTTTACGTACTATCAATGAACAATCACAAAAGATCGACATGCTTTATGAAAGTTTGGAAAAACAAAAGAAGTTGTACGTCGAAAAGGGAAAGGAACTACGAGACAATGAGTTCAAAATATTGGAGCTTAGCGGAAAGATTGAACAATTTCGGAATTCATCTAACACCCTTACTTCCATTTTGAGTCGTCAAAGGCCAAGTGGAAATGTTATTGGTTTGGTATATCATGAAACACCTCCACCTTTTAATAACAATTACAGTTTTCTTAAAACTGAATTTGAATTGAAGGAAAAGAAAGTTGACTCTTCCTGTAAATCTTCCTCTACAAGGAACGATCAGACTGAGTCAAGTTCTTCAAATAAGTCAAGTGTTTAGGAGACAAGCATGAGTACATGAGCTGAAAACTCAAAACCCAAACAGGCTATGGATGATTTAGATTGTTTTAAATGTCGTGAACATGGTCACGTGGCTTCTGTGTGTCCAAATAAAAAGCAAACTGGTAGATCGTCTTCTCAAAAGACTAAACCAATTGCTCGATCACTTTCACATGTTCGGAAACCAGTGAAACGAAGCTGGATTATAAAACAGGAACCCCCAAGTGTTTCAAATGCTCGTCCATTTCTCTGACAACCGCGAATTTTCAAGGTAAATTCCCGTTATTTATTCTATTTATCCTTTTATTTTCGTTATTCGTTTTGACCTTATTGACTATTTTTGAGTATTTTGTGTGTATCGCGTATTTATATTTTATTTACGCCTCGTATTCGTATTTCTACGTTTTTGTCGGGTTAGTTTTATTATTTCGGGTTCCGAGTAGGAATCGTATTTACTCTTAAGTGCCTAGTAGAATTAAGTATTCTCGTAAGTTAGTTAGGGATTTATGCCTTTAAATATACGATAAAAAGCTAACGTTTCTATATTTTTAAAAGTTAATTATCTTACGTAAAACTCTTTTACAAAACTAGTCATTTGACGGGACTTAACGACAAAAACATTACGTTTTTCGTCCTTTTAACTAGAGGTGTTAAAAGAGGAGGGGACCACCACTTTGGCATGTAGCCCACATTAAGTGGATCTTGAATTTTTGTCTGCATCCACCATTTCTTCTTCCCTGTTTTCCCCCTCATTGAAACACACCACAAAAACACCATTTTTCTCCCTACAAACCCCAACAAATTGCAGATTTTCGGCTCAATATTCCCACCGTTTCGTCAAAGAAATATTTAGCAAATCGACATACAAGTCATCTACTTATCTTCTCACTCGGTTTTCATCCATTTCGGTAAACTTTTCTAGCCTAAATCCTCCATTTTCTTTGACTTTTTAAGCTTTAAAATATGAAAACTAAAACATAATTAAAACTAAAATAAAAACTGAATTTACAACACCTTTTATGACGGGAACTTATAAAACGAAATCTGCCCAAAATGTTCTATTTAATCCCAATAATAGTTGCGTTTGTATGTATGTTTAGACATAATTTTTAACCAAAAAGCCTCTAGAACTAATATACATCGTTCCTAGTCTTTAAACCATCGAAAAACCGCAACTTCCGAGCTGTTTTTGACCCACGAAACAGCAGTTGTTGCTGCTGTTCGTGGGGAGTAACAACTCCGTTTTCCCAGCGCAACATGACTGTTTCGTCAGCAACAACTTCAGCGCAACACATCTCACACACAACACTTTCAGCAACATTTTCTGTCCGCAACATCTTGATCCGAAACACCTTGGTCCGTAACACAATCTAATCCGCAACATAGTGTGTTGCGCAACATCTTTCTTGGTCCGTGACACAAATAGTCCGTAACACTTGTAATCCGCAACACCTCGTAGAACCGTAACACATCTCTTGTCCGCAAAACTTCTCGGACATAATACTTTAAACCCGTAACAATTTCAGTCCGAAACACTTGAACAGGGACACGTTTCTTTGACCCGCAACATCTGATCCGAAACATACCTCATACGTAACATATTATGGTGCGCAACATAGGTAAATCGAAACACATTTAAACCGCAACACCATTTGTCTGTAACTCTTTCCTAGTCTGTAACATATGGTGTGCAACATATCGAAACCGTAACACCTGCGCAACACATACGCAACACCATAATATTTTCATACTCTGTTCTAGTTTACATATGGTGCGCAACAAATCGATTTTCGCATTGATCTCATTCATGCAGCAGCGCCTGTTGCAAAAGCTCCTTATTGTTTAGCTCCTTCTGAAATGATCGAACTATCTCGTCAGATTCAGGATTTGGTGGACAAAAGCTTCATTCGTCCTAGTTTCTCTCCATGGGGTGCTTTGGTTCTCTTTGTTAAGAAGAAGGATGGCTCCATGCGTCTGTGTATAGACTATCAAGAGTTGAATAAACTGACGGTGAAGAATTGTTATCCCCTTCCGCGTATCGACGACCTATTTGACTAACTTCAGGGTTCCTGTTACTTTTCCAAAATCGATCTTCGTTCTGGTTATCATCAATTGAGGATTCAAGATGATGACATTCCGAAAACAGCTTTTCGCACTCGATACGGTCATTACGAGTTCATAGTGATGTCGTTTGGTTTAACTAACGCACATGCCGATTTTATAGACTTAATGAACCGTATCTGCCGTCCCTTTTTGGACAAATTCGTTATCTTTTTCATCGATGATATCCTGATCTACTCCCATAATCGTGAAGAACATGAAGGACATCTACGTTTGGTATTGGAAACCCTTCAAAAAGAAAAGTTATATGCTAAATTCTCCAAGTGCGAGTTCTGGTTACCTGCAGTTCAGTTCCTTGGTCACGTGGTTAGTGCAAAAGGAATACATGTTGATCCTGCAAAGATCGAAGCCGTTAAGAATTGGGTTGCTCCGAAATCTCCAACAGAAATCCGTTCGTTTTTGGGTCTAGCTGGTTATTACCGCCGTTTCATCGAGAACTTTTCTAAGATTGCTTCGCCTATGACAAAGTTGACTCAGAAAAGCGAGCCGTTCATTTGGGGTACCGAACAGGAAGATGCGTTTCAGATATTAAAGAAAAGGTTGTGCGACGCTCCGATTCTAAGTCTACCAGTTGGTACAGAAAACTTTGTGGTGTATTGCGACGCTTATCATAAAGGTCTGGGTTGTGTCTTAATGCAAAATGGAAAGGTGATAGCATATGCTTCCCGACAGTTGAAAATTCCATGAGCAGAATTACACGACTCATGATCTGGAATTGGGAGCCGTCGTTTTTGCTCTTAAGATATGGAGACATTACCTCTACGGAACAAAGTGTACAGTATTTACGGACCACAAAAGCCTGCAACACATTTTCGATCAGAAGATGTTAAACATGAGACAAAGACGCTGGGTGGAATTGTTAAACGACTGCGACTGTGATATTCGCTACCATCCGGGTAAGGAGAATATGGTTGCCGATGCACTGAGCCGTAAGGAAACGGTTAAGCCTGTGAGAATTCGTTCAATCGTAATTTCTATTCGGAAAAGTTTGAAAGATCAGATTCTACAGTCGCAAAAGGATGCGTTGACAGAAAATCGTCTTAAGGACGAACGGTTATTCAGTTTAGCTCTGCATTTAGAGCCTAAGGAGGACGGAGTGATGTACTTTCTTAATCGTATTTGGATTCCGATGAGTATTCGTCAGTTGATTTTAGACGAGGCTCACAAGTCCAATTACTCTGTTCACCCCGGTTCCGACAAGATGTATCAAGATCTTAAAGAGTTCTACTGGTGGCCGGGTATGAAACGTGCAATTGCCGAATATGTTAGCCGATGTTTGACTTGCTCAAAAGTCAAGGTAGAGTATCAAAAGCCGTCTGGGCTTCTCCAACAACCGAAGATTCCCGAATGGAAGTGGGAACGCATTACTATGGATTTCATTACTAAACTTCTTAGGTCTTCCAAAGGATACGACAGTATATGGGTTATTGTGGATCGTTTGACAAAGTCTGCACATTTCCTACCGATTCGTGAGAACTACCAGATGGAGAAACTTGTTCGTTTGTACATAGTCGAGATCGTGTCTAAGCACGGTGTACCTGTGTCCATTATTTCAGACCGCGATGCTCGCTTCACCTCTTACTTCTGGCAGTCGTTTCAGCGCGCAATGGATACACGGTTAGATATGAGTACCGCTTATCATCCGCAAACAGACGGTCAGAGTGAAAGAACTATTCAGACGTTGGAAGATATGTTTCGTGCCTGTGCGATTGATTTCGGTGGCAGTTGGGATACACACTTGCCTTTGATCGAATTCTCGTACAACAATAGCTTTCACACGAGCATCAACTGTTCACCGTTTGAAGCTCTCTATGGCCGCAAGTGTCGATCGCCCGTTTTTTGGGCAGAGATCGGGGATAGTCAGATTACCGGTCCAGAAATCATCCAAGAGACTACAGACAAGATTTTCGAGATCAAAGAACGGTTAGTCGCTGCAAGGGATCGACAAAAGAAATATGCTGACAAGCGAAGGAAACCTCTCGAGTTCAACTTAGGAGATATGGTACTTTTGAAGGTATCTCCATGGAAAGGGGTTGTCCGTTTTGAGAAACGCAACAAGCTAAGTCCGAGATTTACGGGTCCATTTAAGATCTTAGCCCGTGTCGGCCCAGCTGCGTACCGACTTGACTTACCGGCCGAACTGAGCATTGTACACAATGTGTTCCATGTGTCACACTTGAAGAAATGTATGGCCGACGATTCGTTGATAGTTTCACTTGAAAAGCTGCAGATCGACGACAAACTTCATTTTGTGGAAGAACCGATCGAGATTGTGGATCGCGACGTTAAGCGTCTCCGACGAAGCAAGATCCCGATTATCAAATTTCGTTGGAACTCGAAGCTTGGTGCTGAATTCACTTGGGAACGCGAAGACGAGATTCAGAGGAAGTATCCTCACCTCTTTGCCGGAAGTAGTACCCAATGATAATTTCGAGGACGAAATTCTTTTCACTTGGGGAGACTGTGACAACCGCGAATTTTCAAGGTAAATTCCCGTCATTTATTCTATTTATCCTTTTATTTTCGTTATTCGTTTTGACCCTATTGACTATTTTTGAGTATTTTGTGTGTATCGCGTATTTATATTTTATTTACGCCTCGTATTCGTATTTCTACGTTTTTGTCGGGTTAGTTTTATTATTTCGGGTTCCGAGTAGGAATCATATTTAGTCTTAAGTACCTAGTAGAATTAAATATTCTTGTAAGTTAGTTAGGGATTTATGCCTTTAAATATACGATTAAAAGCTAACGTTTCTATATTTTCCAAAGTTAATTATCTTACGTAAAACTCTTTTACAAAACTAGTCATTTGACGGGACTTAACGACAAAAACATTACGGTTTTCGTCCTTTTAACTAGAGGTGTTAAAAGAGGAGGGACCACCGCTTTGGCATGTAGCCCACATTAAGTGGATCTTGAATTTTTGTCTGCATCCACCATTTCTTCTTCCCTGTTTTCCCCCGCATTGAAACACACCACAAAAACACCATTTTTCTCCCTACAAACCCCAACAAATTGCAGATTTTCGGCTCAATATTCCCACCGTTTCGTCAAAGAAAAATTCAGCAAATCAACATACAAGTCATCTACTCACCTTCTCACTCGGTTTTCATCCATTTCGGTAAACTTTTCTAGCCTAAATCCTCCATTTTCTTTGACTTTTTAAGCTTTAAAATATGAAAACTAAAACATAATTAAAACTAAAATAAAAACTGAATTTACAACACTTTTTATGACGGAAACTTATAAAACGAAATCTGCCCAAAATGTTCTATTTAATCCCAGTAATAGTTGCGTTTTTATGTATGTTTAGACATAATTTTTAACCAAAAAACCTCTAGAACTAATACACATCGTTCCTAGTCTTTAAACCATCGAAAAACCGCAACTTCCGAGCTGTTTTTGACCCACGAAACAGCAGCTGTTGCTGCTGTTCGTGGGGAACTCCGTTTTCCCAGCGCAACATGACTGTTTCGTCAGCAACAACTTCAGCGCAACACATCTCACACGCAACACTTTCAGCAACATTTTCTGTCCGCAACATCTTGATCCGAACCGTAACACAATCTAATCCGCAACATAGTGTGCTGCGCAACATCTTTCTTGGTCCGTGACACAACTAGTCCGTAACACTTGTAATCCGCAACACCTCGTAGAACCGTAACACATCTCTTGTCCGCAACACTTCTCGGACGTAATACTTTAAACCCCGTAACAATTCCAGTCCGAAACACTTGAACAGGGACACATTTCTTTGACCCGCAACATCTGATCCGAAACATACCTCATACGTAACATATTATGGTGCACAACATAGGTAAATCAAAACACATTTAAACCGCAACACCATTTGTCCGTAACTCTTTCCTAGTCTGTAACATATGGTGCGCAACATATCGAAACCATAACACCTGCGCAACACATACGCAACACCATAATATTTTCATACTCTGTTCTAGTTTACATATCTAAGTAACACCTGCGCAACACATTCATGCAGCACATTTATAGACACCATAATATATATCTAAGTAATTCATACAAGTAACACATATGCTCATACATACCATACACACCACTACACATATGAGTAACACATATTCATGCGGCACATCTTACACACCACTACATATATATATATATATATATAAGTAACACATACATATACAAACCATACATCCTAACTACATATATATATATATATATATATATATATATATATACCATGACACATACATACATTTATATAGCCTATATATACATATACTTAATAATATAAACACTAATACACTATTTTAAATTTACATTTTTTGATATATAAGGACAATAATAAACTTGTATATAAGTATTATAACGGTTTTGATTAAAAACATATAATCTTTCATTTAAACATACGTTACTCCTATAACTCGACGGTAATCTTAAATTATTTTCTAATTAAAGTATAAGATTAACGTTTGACACGAGTTATATTATATTATACTCAAAATACTATTTTTGAACGACATATTATTATAAATATAAGGCATAACGTTAAATCGTATAAGACAACCCTACTAGACTAGAGATACTTAAACTTATTGATTGTGTTATTGCTAGGGCACTTAGGCGTTGGAGTTTCATCCGCTTGATTACCTTTTACCCGGCTTGCTTATTGCTTAACAGTGAGTTATACGTTTCCCCTTTCTCTAATTTTTAATTTAGTTCGGGCATGATAAGCGTTGTCAAATACTTACTTTATATATCTTGATTAGGCTGGTAGATTATGTGCCTTTAGATTATGTGTCCCTTTACTTATACGGCCTTAGTGGTAGTATAAGGCCCTCACTGCATACCTGTTAACTCTTTGAGCCATCGGTACATATATATAGATCTATAAGGGTTTTTCAAACCGCTCATCGCTGCTAGGGGTGTTGCCTTTGCGCGGACCCTAGTGGTCGATGTTATGACCGCCTAGTTTATGAGATTTCCTTAGTTGACACACTAAGGCTGAGGGCCAAGTTGCCTTTTAGTACGGTTCAGGTGCAATATGGATATCTAAGGTTATACATAGATTTACTAGACTCCCTGATTCAAGATATGTCACTAAATATTTATTTATTTATGGTCTTTATCATTTTATTACTGATTTTATTGGGTCAAAACATCTTAAACTTTTATACTTACGTATTTTTACTAAAATGCGTATAACCCACCAACTTTATGTTGACGTATCTTTTTAACGCTTTTCAGGGATTTGAGGTTACACATTATTTGCAAGCTTTGCTTTTGTTAGACTACGTGGATATTTGCGCTGGAACTGATTATCTTTTGCTTTGTAATTAGTTCCCTTAATATCCAAACTCGTTAGTCTTATTTATGTAAATTGATTCAGATTTGTACCTTGTAATCAAAATTCTATTTTATCTAATGAAGCTTGTATTGTAACTTATGATTTGTTGTGACCTTGTGAATCTCTGATACTGTATTGACTGTACACCTCGGGTTTCCGCCTGAGCGGGGTGTGACAATTTCAACCGTGTCCATTTCGATCGTCGTTTCGTACTTCAAATCCATATTGCCCGAGTCCAAGAGTAAATTCTTTTTGTCGGCAATCGAAATCTTTCAGTCCACCGAGGAAACACATGAATTCTCGCGTTAATACTATTGTTACCAACAATGATGGTTTCTTCAAGGAGTTTGTCTACGTGAACGAGAAAGGACAATCAAGACGCGTTATGGCTTGGGTTCCCTATTATAACTGATCATTGCTTGGTTAGCTAAAAATTTTGTAATATTGTATAGGTTTATGAAAAATAGAATCGACATGAAACGATCAAAATTTCATGTCGATATCTTAAAAAAAAAAAAAAAAAAAATGAAACAAAATTACTAACGTTTGTTTGCAGGTTTTGGAGCGTGTACGAGACTCTACTTTTGAAACTGCTGTTTGAGACGTTGTTCAGCGTCAGACAACTCATGGGGAGTTTTGTTGACATTCGCTGGAGGCTCGGAGGTTACATACAGAAGAGATGAACTTAGTTGAGTAGATTCGTGATGAAGACTCTGATAAAAAAAACAAAGTTCACAACAACAAAGGGGGCTGCCTGACTCTTCACAAGCGTAAACGGAGAAGACTGAATTATTGCAACAATTCAGAGGGAGTTATTGAAGTCAACGATGAGTTAGAAGAACCTGCAAGGAGTAAATGTGACAACCGTCAAAATTTTCAGATGAAAATCGTGCTCTATATCCTTTAAAGTGTTCGTCTTGCCTTTAACCGTACCTTTACCGAGAACGCGTCAGTGTCGGAATCAAATTCGGAATCAAATATCCAAGTTCCAACTTGTTAGTATCCTCATAATTATAAGTTAGAAGGTCTATGCCAAATTTGTCGGTTACCGTGTTCCTTAAACTCGAGATATCATGCTTTTGCTCTTGTGTACTCCTTTACCGAAATCGTGCGAATCTCGTAATCGAAAGTGAAAATTGTGACAACCGTCTAAAATTCAGGTGATTTTCAGTTACTTTATCGGTTCGAATCTCCAGTTACTCTTTTTATAGTGTTCATAATTCTCTAGTTCGTAATTATTGTGTCCTTATTTTGTCGGAACCAGTGTCGGAATAACTCCCGGAATCAATTATATAAGTCCTAATACCAAGAAAACACCTAATGAACTTTCCTAAGTTCATAACGTATCATAATTAAGAACTTTCAATTAACAAAAAGGTCCAACGAAGCAATAACGTAAAAACAAAAATCAGATAAAATCTGAAAAACAGCACGGTGCGCAGCACCTAGTGCTTGGTGCGCATCACCTGTTGCCAGATTTCAAAATATTTACATTTTTGGTCCTTGCCTCGTTTTTACACAAACCACAACCAATCAAAAACGGACTTAGACACTCATTTACTGCTATTGCAGTATCCCAAACCCATCCCATTATTACTCTACCATTTTCTTTTTCATTTTCATTTTCTAAAACATAAAACACACACACACACACACACAAATCCTCTCCATTTTCTCTCTATTTCTCTCAAAACCTCCATTAAACCAGTGATTTACAGCCACTAAATCAGTCCATAAACACATAAAAATCAACCATCAAGCATACACAAAACGCTCCAAGGGTAAAGGGTAGCAAAAGGAAAGGATTAAATCGGGTTTTCAAGAAGATTTGGAGCTAGAAACTCATCCAAATCGTCTCATTTCTTTTCCCTCGGTAAAACTCTTTTACTTTACAGTTTTTACTAAAATCTTTGCTTGCATGTAAGATCTAAACCATAAAAATGAGTTTTTATAAAGATTTATAACTCTTTTTATACAAAAACGATTTTTAACTAAATAATATTTAGATCTATGTATTTGTGGTTAAAAGTTGTTTAGAAACTGTAAAAATACCATATTATGAAATACCTACTGATTGCATGTCGAAATCTATGGGTAACAAAACGTTTTCGACAAGAAAAACACAAAACGGGAAAGAACAGCAAGGAGGTGCGCAGCACCCCCTGGTAGGTGCCGCGCACCGGGCTGCTGACTCTCCCGAAAATCGCCGTTTTGGCCGTTTAAAACTTGTTTCTGGATTTTTAGTGAATAATATTTGAAACTGAGATGACTAAAATAATGACAATGGTGACTTGTATTGAGCTCTTTGGACTTGTTTATATAAGAATATGTGTTTATATGTGTTTTGTGAGCGGAATTGACTTTAGGTTTTGGACACGAAATTTGGGCGCGGAAGCGCTGCCCAAATTTCGTTAGAAAACTTAAACCACTTCAGTAACCAAAACATGTTTATCACATAAATAAATAACATCAACTATGAACTTTCGGACTAAAAATAACGTTAACCGCTTCGGACCAATTTTGGAACAATATTGACCTTAACACTTAATTCTAAACAAAAGTTACCTAATCTCTTATATAAAGTAACCTAATGAGATAATAACTTTTGGACAATCTTGGTAATCCTTAGGCATTACGTGATTCCCGGCTCCTTCTCCGACCGATTCCCGAGTTCTCTATCTCCGCAAACCGTGAGTTACAACCCCACTTTGTTTTACTTTTGTACTTTTAAACATTATTTGGGGGAAACATAAGATCACATGCTTTGTAACTTTTAACACTATTTGCGAATTATTGAAACAATTGGAAACTTGGTACTTTTGATACTTTATTGAAACTCTTTGGAAACTTTGGAACTTTGGAAACTTGTACGAAACTTGAAACTCTTTGGAAACTTTGGAACTTTGGAAACTTGTACGAAACTTGAAACTCTTTGGAAACTTTGGAACTTTGGAAACTTGTACGAAACTTGAAACTTGGAAACTATTATGCGTATATGTGTTGATGCCTTAGCGGGTTAACTAAATTTAGGATACTTGTTAGCGACCAATCCTTGATGAAAGTATAAGCCCGTAAGAACTTATTGCTACTTTTGGAAACTTTGTTCAATTGCCCGTTTTGGTTCAGGAACTCTAATACACTATTAGCAACAGCCGTTAGTCATATGGGTATCGATACTTAGGAGCGGTCACTCCTTACTCAGGGTTAGCGACCCAAGTACATATTACTAAGTTCAGATGTACACTCAATTAAACATTTTTGGGCTAGATCAGGACCACACAATCGGTTTAGTGTATACTTACTACTTATATTATGCCAAGTGATTGATACGAGTTACTATTTAGTTAAACACATACTCCCTACGCATGTACCCTTTTTAGCGCCTGGACTCCGCTACAACTTTATTTATACGAGTTTTATTTATTTCACTTACTTGTGTACGTTCAAACCTTTTACTATTCACATGTATGTTCTAACGTTGTTCCGTTCTTTTACTTATGACGTCATCATATATTTTGCAACTTTCTATTTTTGGAAACTTTATCGAAACTCTAAACTGTAACTCACTCACTACTTTATGTAGTTGACACTTTATCTTATGTTTCAGGAAATTAATGTAAGTGTATGGAATGCATGGCAAGGAAGGGTCATTATGGTTACGTGAGGCGCTCATTGGGAAAAGACTTTTCTATTTTGGGAATTTTATTTGAAACTTGTATTTGTACTTTAAGTTAAATCATGAACTACTTGGTTGTTTTTAAATGTTGAAACTTGAACTATTTTATTTTAATTGAAATGACTTGAATCGTTTATATTTGCTTATGACCGTGTAATGATATTCCAGCTCTCACATTCCGTGTTTCCGCTTTAGCGGGGTGTGACAAAAATATAATATTAAATGAACCTAATATAAAGTAAATAAAAGTATGAACTTTCCTAAGTTCAACGCAAAAAGAATCGGGAACTTTCGACGAACGAAACTCCTTAACGGTTGAAAACAAGTCTGCCGAACCAGCCGACCAGCCAGCAGCTGGCAGGGCATCAGCCGGCGGCTGAGCCATTCCAGCCGACGGCTGGAAGTGTCTGGTCAGGTGTTGGTGATTCATTTTTGCATGAAAATCGATTGGGACAAGTGTCTAAACTCGATTGGACCCCCCTTTATGCCAGAAATTGCAGTCCCAATGCACTAATACTCCATTTCTCTTTCATTTCTTTCATTTGGTAATAACAAACACACACACAAAGTGTGTTTCTCTCTAAACACTCTCCCCATTTCCTTCACTTTTTCTTCACTTTGGCTGTAAATCCCAGCCATTATTCACCAAATAAACACATAAAAATCACCATCAAACTCATACGAATCGTCCTAAATCAAAAGGGTAATAAAAGGAAGCTTAAAAACCGGGTTTTTGAAGAAGGTTTCCATCTTTTTGAAGCAAGAATCTCATCCAACCGGTCCATAACTCTTTTCTTCGGTAAAACTCTTATATTTTTACTTTTATTTCATAAATCTTTACATGCATGGACGATCCATAAACTGAAAAATGGTTTTTATAAAAGTTTAAAACGTTTTCTTGCTTAAAAACTAATTTTTCACATAGATCCATATTTTGATGATTTAAATCTAAAAGAAACGGAAACTTTTACTCAAAAATGTTTATATTTAACTAAAAACATTTTGCATGTAAGAATCTAACACTAAAACGGGCTAAAAATCGAAAGATATCGAAAACAAGAAACTGGCCGAAGGCCTCCAGCCGGCGGCTGAAGATATCCAGCCTAAAATCGTCGTTTTGAGAACTTAAAACGTCAAAATAAGTCCAAATAACTTTACCACAGATTGTATATTTTGGAAACATACTGTTTTTGTAAATAAAATTGTTTGGATGAGTTTGAGGATTTAAAATGCTTGTATTGTCGTACTATATGGTTTAAATTGATTGTTTAAAGCGGGAAAGCGTTTGAAAATGGATTAAATTTTTATAGCGCGGAAGCGTTGCCCAAATTTCACCGTAAACTTATACCAAATCTCAGTAACTTAACATTTTGTAACTTATACATATTAACCTTGGACATTGACCCATTTTTGGACATAATCGGACTTATCGGACATTGAAACGTACACGAACACGAATTATCATATAACTTTTCCGCAATAAACTTTTGGGACAGAATCTAAAGTATAAAGATTTAAGATTTAAAATGTTGAATTGGAACTTTAACATAACTTAAATCATACTAATAATACTTACACAATATTCCGGTGTTCTAGGTCATCTTTGATTCCCTACGCGTTCCGCTCCATCCGTGCTTATTCGTCTCGTACTCTTCGCAATCCGTGAGTTACAACCCCACTATGTTTTTACTATTTTAATTACTTATTTGGGGGAAACATAAGATTGTATGTTCATGTAACTTTTTGAAACTATGTGCAACTCTTTTGAAACTTATGAAACTTTGAAACTTTTGAAACTTGAAACTTTGTGAAACTTGAAACTTTGTGAAACTCGGAAACTTTGTGAAACTTTGGAAACTTGGAAACTTTGGAAACTTGGAAACTTTGGAAACTTGTGAAACTTTGAAACTATTATGCGTATTATGTGTTAATGCCCCTTAATTGGCTAAACTAAATTTAGGCTACTTGTAGGCGACCAATCCTTGATGAAAATATAACCGTAAGTGCTTATTACTATTTTTAGAAACAGAGTTCAATTGCCCCGTTTTTGGTTCGAAACTTTATACACTATTAGCAACAGCCGTTAGTATTATGGGTATCGATACTTAGGAGAGGTCACTCCTTGCTCAGGGTTAGCGACCCAAGTACATATTACTAAGATTCAGGTGGAAACTCAATGAAACATTTTGGGGCTAGATCTGACCAGACAATCGGTTTAGTGTAGACTTACCTTATATTATGCCAAGTGATTGTTACGAGTTACTAATTTAGTTAAGCACATATTACTTACGCATATACTTTATTTTAGCGTTTTCCGCTACAACTTTTATGATACGAGTTCTACTTTACTGGTGTACGTTCGAAACTTTTATAAATATATATGTTTTAGCGCCGTTCCATTTTCTTCTCATTTATGATACTTTTTACATACATATTTTCACACTTGGAAACTTTTATCGAGAAACTCAAAACTGTAACTCACTCACTACTTTATGTAGTTGACACTTTATCTTATGTTTCAGGAAACCAAATGTAAGGATACTAAGTGCTTACCATGGATGGGTCTGGCATGTCACGTGAATTCAAGAGTTGGGAAAAGACCTATTTTATTATTTTGGGAATTTTGTTAACAATTGATCATGTATTTGGTTACGTGATACGTTAAATGCTTGGTTATTTTCAAACTTGTAAACTCTTATTTTCTATCGTAATGACTTGAAACCGTATGTTTTAATTATAACTCGTGTAATGATATCGTTGCTCTTCGCATCTCGTGTTTCCGCTTTAGCGGGGTGTGACAGTAAAACACTATAAAGACTTTGAGCGTATTACAAAATCTAGAAGCAACAGTCAAGGGGGAGTTTGTTGGTGCAATATATGTGACAGTTGTTCTAGATATGTTTAAGTCTGTATTTATAGTCTATGTAAATGAACATGATGTTCGTACGTATAAACGAACATTGCATGTTCGCGGGCTTAGAGTCTGTTTGGGCTGCTCACGAACTTGCATGTTCGTGAGGCCCATCATAACCCATTGTAAACGAACTTGTCTCTCTATATAAAGAGATTTCTAGTTCAGGTTTAGGGTTACAGTTTTAGAGAAAATTCTTGGAATCCTATATTGTAATTGAGCGATTCAGTTAATAAAGTATTCATAATTTGGTAATCGTTTGTGTTATTCTATTATAGTCGATTATACTTGTTTGCATACAATTGATTACGAGTTTCCGCTTTGTAATCGATTGGATTAATCTTGTTGATCAGACCACTGGGACCTATAAAAAATACGAAAATAAAGGGTCCAATAAGCCTTCGTACTTGTGTTCCTCTTTGACCAGAGAATCACTCGATTACACCACAAGACTTTTAACGAACGTTAAGGTCCCAACTGTGTTTGAGAACATGTAAATTCTGTATAGCTCATTCCAATACTTGGCACATCTTAGTTTCTTTTCGTAGATTAAGCGTATGGTTGACATGTATGAAATTCATAGGAGATTTTACTTATCTATTGAAGAAATAAAACAACTAATTAATGATACCAAAAAAAGAAAAGAAAACTATAATGAAAATGAAATATTACCCTCCATATTAAAAACCGTAGTTGCATATGGTTCTGTGCCTTTTAATAATTTTTTAATCGGTTTGGGTTTGGGCCAAGGGTTTTATGTTTCGTTTTTGGGCTGGGTTTGTTGAGCCGTTTAATTTTTTTTTTGCTCCGTTCTATAGTCTGTGCCAGGTCCCTTGGTTTCACACGTGTCTTGCGTCAGATTGTCTTCGTTTCCTTGTCATCTCCGCTTCATCGGAGTTGCAGACCCCAATTTCATCATTTTCTATCCCTAATTTCATCATCATCTTATTCCCCAAATACTTTATCTATATATTGTTTGTTGAAAGAAAAGGGGATCTAGGGTTAGAAAGAAAGAGAGAAGAGTTTTAAATCTGCTAAATGGTAACGATTTTTTGTTAATTTTAGTTTTAGTAGTTTGTTGAATGTTGTCTAATTGATTTTTATTTGATTGATTTATTGATACAGTAAGACAGCGTTAAAATTAGCTACATCTCGGATTAAATTGGTGAAAAATAAAAAAGGTGTACAGATGAATCAGATGAAGAGAGATTTAGCTCACTTGCTTGAAACTGGACAGGATTGAACGGCGCGAATTCGAGTATGTTGTCTCATTTATTACTTCAGTTTTGTTTTAATATTTAGCTGAATGATAATGGACCTGTTTGTGATTAGTTGTTTTAGATTTATAATGGTTGATTTAGAGAATTTTTAAGTGTTTTGATTTAAGTTCTTTTCTTTCCAAGAGGTGGAATAGAATAACCCGGTTGAAGCGTAATGATCATACGTCTGTAATGCATTGGGGTGCTCTACCCAAACTTTTCTGGTTTGTATAACAAGTGACAAAATTAAGCAGGTAAAAAAGATATAGATATGTCAAAGTTGGAATTCGAGGCTAAATCGGCAGGTGGTAACGCATGGTAAGCTTTTAATGTAGAAGATAAATATTTAATGACGGCTTAAAATGCTTATTAGTAACATCGGTCATATCGCCAAATTTTTTGCAGGTACGATGTGGAGGCATTTATTACACATAGGTTTCTTAGTTCGGGTGGACCTGTAAGTTCATATCTTTTACCTTTTGGAAAGTTGATTAATCCCTTTTTGGCGGATCACTTACCAGAATAGTCACTTTTAACGATTTTTGTTTAACTAAGTTTTTTTAAATTCAGGAAGTTCTTGTAAGATATATTGGTTTTGGGACGGAAGAGGACGAATGGGTTCCTGTTAAAAATGTGCGGCAACGATTTGTCCCTCTTGATCACTCAGAATGCCATAAAGTCTCGATTGGAGATATTATACTTTGCTTTCAAGTCAGTAAAGTCTGAAGTTGAATTTGTAAAGTTTGAATATTGTTATCTGTTGTTAGTGCTAATCGATGACTCTGTTTTTTGGGTATATCATCAGGAGAAAACAGATGAAGCAAGATATTATGATGCTGAAGTTATCGATATTCAAAGGAAGTTGCATGATATAAGGGGCTGTAGATGTATTTTCTTGATTCGGTATGAGCATGACAACTCTGAGGTAAGAAAAATAACATAACATAGAAACATAGAACTTCGAAGTCTTGGATGCTTTCAGTGTCGTAATTATCGACGAGAGGTGGAAAAATGATGTCAAAATTATTTGTATGGGTCGGGATGGGTTGGATTTACCTTAACACCTTTTGATTGTTAAGTTTTAGATGATTTATTAGTAATTAGGGTCTAAGTAATCACAAAACATTTCCCGCTATATAATATTATGATTGTTTAAATAAAATGATTTTTGACGATTTATGCATTAAAATTATACAAATAGTTCAAATCGACCCATTTGACTGCAAAAATCTATCTAATGGTCGCTACACAAATATAAACATGGTTGTCATAAATTTGTTGCTTATGTTCTTCCACTTGAATCTGAGATGCGAAAAGCTCTATCTTAAGAGTCAACATGTAGTAAGTAGTATGGTACGTTAACAATTTTATTAAGACATGTCTTACTTCGTAAAGATAGGTAAATAATTGCATCTATTAGTTTCGTTAGTTTATATATATCTTATCTAACAAAAATTTGACTTTTAGGCATAATATTTGTTTTTGGTAATTCACTTCACGGGTCTTTTCTGAAGTTGGTTTCTTCATCAAAGTTTCATAGTGTTGCTGTTAACTCTCATGGTGAAGTTTTTACTTGGGGATTTGGTCGGGGTGGGCGACTGGGGCACCCTGATTTTGACATCCACATGTAAAGCGTATTTTAAATTTTTTTATTACTATTGACAATTATAGTAAACGGATGAGATCAGTTAAAAAAAAAATTGTGTTTTTTTTCAGTGGTCAGGCTGCGGTCATAACTCCGAGACAGGTGACATCAGGGTTAGGGGCTCGGCGGGTGAAGCCAATTGCAGCGGCTAAACATCATACTGTTTATTTTGTAAGGCGTGAATTAAAGACTTTTTTTTTTTCTTTTCTATTTTTCGATTATGATAACCACAATTCTATAAATTATGATAACATGTTATTAGTTTAAAATTTTTGTACATTTATAAATGAAACAATTATTTATAAATATAAAAAGAAAAAGCGAAAAAATGAGCCGACAGTATTTTAAATAATAGTTGAATAGATAATTTGTTTAAATAAACAATTCAAACTTGGTTCCTTAGTCAATGATTTCAAAGTAAACAGCTTCGAGAATTTCTTACATTCATATTTTCGACCTGTAATCGAACTCGTGCGAAGCACGAGAAATCCTCTAGTTTTATTTAAAGATTGAAACTTACAAACATAAGAAGTGAATATCTATCATTATTTTTTTTAGGTAACGCTCTAATATTTTTTAAGTTTCTAACAAATTATTTTACAAGTACCACACTTTTTCTACTATATAATAAAATAATACCAATCCTATTACAATAATATCTCTCATTTTCTTATCATTTTCAGGTAGTTCTACATATTTGAAGTTTCTAAAAGTTTATTTTTATAACAAGTATCTTTTAACATGATACGTGTATATCTCTGTAATCTATTTTCTTGTGGCTTCATATGTTGTATGCCCTATCTTTTATTCCTTTAATATGTTTATCTTTTTTCGATGACTTGTACTTTATTGTCTGTATCTTTATCGGAACAACATAACAGACAGATGTCTTTGATATGCTATCTAAATTGACGGATCCGATTATGGGTGTGTGGGCTAATCTTAGCCTGCAAATAATTACAAGTTATCGATGATGTCACTTTGACCGATAAAATCATCAACAATAAATATATTTCTTTTCACTTTAAATGCGTAAAGCTTGCTTTCATCGTTTAAAAAATTAACTCTTATTCCAATTGTTTTTCTATAGTGAATATCATCTTCACAAAATCTTTCAAGTTTTTCTTGTGAGTTGAAAAAGATAAAGAAAAAGTTTGGAAAAAATCAATTAAAAAAAATATGTTATTTGTAGGAAAATAGAAAATAAAAAATACTCATAATTAATTGCTTGAAATACTTATTTTGTATTTTCTTTGAAAAACAGTCTACGGATATGATTACCATACACGCTCTCTCTTCTATATCCAGTGAACTCTCCTTCCAGCAGATAAAACTGGAGAATATTTCCGGTTTCCAAAACCAATTTACGCGGGAAAATCAAAACTATAAATTAACAAATTTTAGCCCCAGATGATTATTCATCACAATAACCCCCAAATGTTACTTAAAACCACCCTCACCCCAAACCCCTTCTTTCTCCACACCAATTTCCCCAAAACCCTAATTCCCCGAAACCCGAACCACTTTCGCAGCCCTTCCATTCTCCTCCACATCACCTCTTCCGTCTCCAACGACACGAAAACCTTACCTCAATCCGCGATTCAACGAATCGCGGATAAGCTTCGCAGCTTAGGCTACGTCGAAGACACCACCAATTCACAGCCACAACAAACTCTAAGCACCTCCCCTGGCGAAATATTCGTTCCGTTACCTAACCAGTTACCCAAACACCGCGTTGGGCACACGCTTGACCCTAGCTGGAGCACACCAGAGAATCCAGTTCCGGAGCCTGGCTCCGGAACTGCGATTACTCGGTATCATGAGATTAGGAGAGAGGTGTGGAAGGAGAGGAAAGAGGAGAAGATTAAGAGGAGGATTGATGGGAGTGATGAGAGGGAGAGGGAGGAGTTGCCTACGATGGCGGAGTTGAAGGTGCCTAGAGAGGAGTTGAGACGCTTGAGAGGGGTTGGGATTGCGATTAAGAAGACGCTTAAGATTGGGAAAGCGGGGATTACTGAAGGGATTGTTAATGGGATACATGAACGATGGAGGAAGACCGAGCTTGTGAAGATTGTTTGTGAGGATATGTGTAGATTGAATATGAAGCGAACTCATGATTTGCTTGAGGTTAGATTAACAATATCAATGTTTTTTGGTAGTATGCTATTAATGTTCATAAACAACACTAAGCATTGAAAATATGGTTTTAAACTGATTATTTTGTTTATGAGTATGATCTATGCTTATTCTGGCATAAAAGTAACTGTTCTTGTGACGAAAGCAAAATTAGTTACCTATCGTTAATTTAAATCAACTGATTATTTGATTCTAATCCTACAAAGCATAACAATCACTTAGACGATGCATATCCAAACACATGGCAAGACAAGCTACTGGAATTATGTATCGTGATACTCCATATTGCCAATATGAATAGTCCTATTCTAATAATGAAACTTCTAAAATGAATTGAATGTTTTAGTGTTTCTTTAGCTTGAATTTTTTTGTTTCCTTCGTTATAATTCATTTTGATAGTTCAACGTGGTTATCATCTTTGTCTTTACAATGAAAAGATTTTCTACTTGTTTCGAATTTAGAAGTTGACCCATCTGATTATTTGACATTTAAGAGTGTGTGGATGTGTGACCAAATTGATACTCAACTTAGTATATTTAGCAAAGAGTAATGATAATTCTAGATTTTTGATCATATAAGCTGAATATAATTGTTTTTGATACCGTAAGAAGTTGCTGCATGGATAATGATTATTGACATAAATGTAAATTAACTATCCTCAACTTTAAGGACACGCATATTTAATTCTAATTGTTTAAGGTACAATATTTAGAATGCAAATGCATGTCCAAACACCGCCTTAAAGTCAAGTGTGAACTCATCTTTAGATGAAGGTAGTATAACATGTATAATTACAACGCGATAACTCATGTTTGGCTAACAATACCTTTTCACATTTGACGTACACTCTCTTTTGACAAAAATATATCTGTTTGGATCATTTTTCTCAGAGAAAAACAGGGGGTCTGGTTGTCTGGAGGTCTGGAAGTATTATTATAGTGTACAGAGGAGCTGACTATAAGTATCCTTACTTCTTTGTTAATAAAACAAAACCAGTTGATGAATCTGTTGGCGAGTCAAGGAGTTCACCTATGGACTCAGAAGAGAGTGATGTGCAAGAAAACCATGCGGTTGGTACAGATGTTGCATCTGGTAGACAGACTAACATGACTGAGCCACCTTTGATTCAAGGTGTGGGTTCTCGAACCAGGGTGCGGTTTCAGCTCCCTGGGGAGGCACAGCTCACCGAAGAAGCTGACCAGCTTTTGCACGGACTGGGTCCCCGCTTCACGGATTGGTATGGATATGACCCTCAACCGGTTGATGCAGACCTTTTACCAGCAATTGTTCCTGGATACAGGAAACCGTTCCGGCTCCTTCCCTTTGGAGTTCAGCCAAAGTTAACAAACGACGAGATGACAATTCTAAGAAGACTTGGGCGGCCTTTACCATGTCATTTTGCTTTAGGTAGGTAAATCCCATATGAAATTGTGCATTTACAGGTTGCAATTTCAACCCATGTATCAATCTAGACGGGACAGGTAACAGGTCAAAACGGGTAATTTTATATGGATTTAACAGGGTCATGTCCGGTTGACAGAAACTCTTTTTGTCCAGAGTTGATAGTTTTTAATTAGCTTGCGTGTTAAATATGTTTTGGAAAACTATGTTGATACCATAGTTATTTATATCCTTCAATATTACGATTTAAGATGGTGTTTCAATAAAAATACACCTTGGGAGGCTTTTGACTTGATTGACCTATGTCCTTAATTAGCTAATTAAGATATAAGAGGGTGTTACAATAAAAATACACCTTGGGCGGATTTTGACTTGATTGGCCCATTTCCTTAATTTGCTAATTCTATTACTTGTATTCGAGTCCATTGAACAGTAATGTTTGTGCGATAACCTGACTCAGCCCATTCGTGGTCAAAATGACTGCCTCTAATCTAGGCATACAAATAGGCATGCCAATCATTGATTCATTTCTCATTTTATACATAATAGGTCAAATGGGTATACTGCTAACTTAGCCAACGGAAGTTAGAAGTGATCATGGCATAATCAAGTGTTTACAACCCTCTAAAATTGTTTTATCTAAAAAACAAGGGTTTTTCCTACTTGGGTACCCAAGGTGTACTTGTTAGAAATCATTAAATGAAGAAAATCTTTCCTTGTTAGAGTAAAAATGAACTTAATAAACTCAAGCTTTCCTTGTATTTAATAACCATCATCAAGGTGGTCTTAGTGGTAAAGCGTCATGATGTCCTCATATAGGTCTTAGGTTCGAACCTCCGTAGGTAAATATCTTGGGGTGGCCAAGGAAAGGGTTCGAAAACGGTCACGGGGATACCCGGGTTAGGTTGTGTAAATCTGAGTCAAAGACTCGCTCTCCCCGGGTAACCCGTTATGTCACCTATTCTATTTGTCGGTCAATTTTCATTTTCTTTTATTTTTTTCTTCTTGTATCAGGTAGAAATAGGAAACATCAAGGCTTGGCTGCAGCTATATTAAAGCTATGGGAGAAATGTGAGATTGCAAAGATTGCTGTTAAAAGAGGAGTACAGAATACCAACAGTGAACTAATGGCTGAAGAAATAAGGGTCAGTGTAGAAGTTTAAGTTTCGTAAAATTGATATCAAATTAAAACATTGCCACTTCCACTAGACCCTTTTTAAATACACTCATATCACACCAGCCCTAATAAAGCTTTCAAAGTTCATCTGATATTCTCAATACTTTTAGTACTTTAACTTCATTTCTAACAAATTTCGACTATTAAAAACACTTTGCAAGTATCTCTATGGGTGAAGCTTGAAGGGAGCAATTTTAACCCGTTAATAAGAAAACTTTCAATTTGGGTGTTAATTTTTTGCTAACTTGCCAAACGGGTAAAATAAAAGAATCAAAGAGCAAACAAGTCAAATGGTTTAAAATTTATAGTATACTATAATACCTTGGAGTGCATATCAGCTTCAGGTTAATCATATTATACTATAATGTAACTTGTAGTTCAACCTTTTATTTTTTATTGGTTTTCTCGTCATCACTACTTTCATGCCTTACTAAAAGTAAAATATTTCAGTGGTTAACTGGAGGTACATTACTTACTCGAGATAAGGAATATATCGTTCTGTATAGAGGTAAAGATTTCTTGCCGGCTACAGTTTCTTCTGCAATAGAACAAAGACGGAACCGTGAAGTTGATGAACATGAAAGAAAGAAGATTGCAAGCTCATCAGATGTGCAGGCAAATATAGATAAGGAAATTGAGACTCCCTCTGCCGCCAAACGTGATGGGATGAGAGACCAGAAACTAGAAGTTGCCATCGAGCAAAGGAAACAAAAGTCCCGTGAATTAGCTATTAAGAAAACTAATTCCAAGTTGTCTCAGGTAGTCTTTTTATTTATCAAAACGGTTGAACTGAATCTTTTTTGATGGAGGTTGCAGTTTCGACCCATGTACTTTGAAGTGGGTCGATCCGGGTTGTATTACAGGTAAACTTAAATAAAAAATAGCTAAAAAAACAGGTCGAACGGGTCGAGTGACACCCAAAGTGTATTATAATGCATGAAAACATTAAAAATCATTTCATTTAAAAGGCTAGATTCTTAATATTATTTTTAAAATCATCTTTGACAGTTGACACTAATTATCTGTAGAAAAGTTTCAAAAAGTTTGGATAAAAAGCTTTTGGACCCATCAATACCAAAATTTTACCTGTTCTGACTCATTTCCGAACCTACCCAATGTTTCAACATACTCTTTTGTGATTAAATAGCACTCAAATTGGCTTGCATGATTAATCGTCGCAGTTGAGCGAACTTCAACTTCATGGTATATCTTTTGATATTTTATGTGGACAATTATAGGCATTGGTAGACAAAGAAAAGGCAGAAAAGCTTTTGGAAGAGCTGGAGAAGGAAGAGACGAAGCAAGATTTTGAACTAGATAAAGAAGGTATTACCGAAGAGGAACGATACATGCTGAGGAAAGTTGGAGTGAAAATGGGCCCTTTTCTGCTCTTGGGTGAGTCTCGGTTTATTTTCTTATAACGGGTCTATATGGGTTATGTTGTATATAATGGGTCAAATGGGTTAAGTAAAAATAGCTAAAAAGGAAACGGGTAAAACATCACCCAAATTGTATTGTTAGTGCATACAACTTGCTAAATTGCTGTATTTATAATGTTAAATGCTTATTGTAATCTTATATAACACAATTTTCTTTTGTAATCCCACCCATCTTGCCACGTCTAGCGAAGAATCCCAAACTTCCTTCCTTTTACTAGCAAGTGCTAATGATTACTCATCTTACCATTTTCAGGAAGACGTGGAGTTTTTGATGGAACTGTTGAAAATATGCATCTTCACTGGAAATATAGGGAACTTGTGAAGATAATATCGGGTGAGAGGAGTATTGACGAGGTTCATGCAACAGCAAGGACATTAGAAGCAGAAAGTGGTGGAATATTGGTGGCAGTAGAACGAGTACGTAAAGGTCATGCAATCATTGTCTATCGTGGAAAAAACTATAAACGACCAGCTACCTTGAGGCCACAAACACTCCTAAATAAAAAAGAAGCATTAAAACGTTCCATCGAAGCCCAACGTAGAGAGGCAAGTAAATTCTTTATTCTGTGAAGTTGGTTTTTTTTTTGTTTTTTTTTATTGTCTTTGTAAAGAAATCAAATTTTATTAAAAACACCAAAATAATACATAGCTGGCCTTTCACTCACAGACAATTCCCATGAGTTACTAGAACACAGCCCAACAAAACCAAATCTATACAATCCATTTCTAAAAACTATACCTATCAACAAAAAACTATATAAAGTTCCTATAAGCAACCAAACACCATACTTCCCTCTAAATGTGCTACATACTGAGTAGATATCCGTATCCTCCACATCCATACCATAATCCCAGAAACTAGTCGGAGTTAAATCCCATTGTTGAGCCATTCTACATACATTGCTAGATTGCTTGATTTTTAGAGTATTTACTCTAGGTTTTAATAACAATATGATTAATAATGACACAGATGAAGAAAAAAGAAATTAAAATTCATCTAGCTTTGTTAATTCCCCTTTATCTCTTTCATGCAGTCCTTGAAACTTCATGTATTGAAGCTTGGCAAAAATGTCGAAGAATTAAAGCTTAAGTTGGTGAGTGTTGCAATGTAGTCATCGGTCAGTTGTTTTAGTTGGTGTTAGTTTGTAAGTTCCTTTGTACTTGCAAAACATTTCCGAAAAAAATGACTCATTTTGTCTTAACTCAGTCAAAAAATGAGAAAACTGGTGTAGATGGTGAAAAAGGTGACAACATTGACGTGGTGAGTGCCCTCTTTTAAATGTTATTTCATGTGTTATTCTTTCTTTCTTAAAAAAATATAAAAAAAATCTAAGCATGACATCCTACTGTTATGTACTACTGGAGCAGGAGATGACTAGCCTATTGGCTGATGTGGATCCTGATTCTGATCTTAAAGTTTATAAATCAAATCCTATCGATCAGGACAATGGGCAGGTGGTGAGTATTCACTTGTGTTGGGATTTTCATTTAGGCGTGGCACAACGTGCGGGCCGGGTTCGGGCTGGGTTGGTTAAAGGCTCTGGGTTGAAACATGTTTTTAGTATAGGTTAAAATGGCTTCGGTTGACAGTCACAATCATGTTTTGTGTATCTTGTATAAATAGTTTCTATGTTAAATATGGTTACAAAAACAATGTAATTACAATAATAATCTTATGTGGTGAATTTAAACGATTTAGGAGTCTGTAAGCATCAAAACTATACTTTGGATGGCTTTCACCCTGTTTTTAATTCAGTTGATTAGTTTCTTTTTTTGCTAGTTTTTTTATTTGACCAATTAGGGATAACCAATAACCCTAATCAACCTGTTTATTAGTGAATGGGTCTAATTTTCCACCTCTAGCAGTGATGTTGTCTATGTAAGTTGAAATTAATCTTCTTTGATTGCAAACATGTTTCTATAAAGTTGTTACTGCTAGAGGAGTAATTAAGCTCGTTTATATAAAAATTGGTCAATTGTATCTGCAACTTCAATATTATTACCATGATCTTAAAAATTTCCTTCCAGTTTATTCGTTTTTTTGCATTTTGTATCTATTTTGGTGACTGTCAGGGCTATTCATAAAGATCAACATATAATGCATTAAATCTGGTGTTGAGAATTAACTTATGTTCAATGTTTTGAAGGGAAGAGACCTTCATGGAGGTGCTGTAGTTATTTCAAGCGAAAATGATAGTTTAAAAGCGTCACAAGAAAGTCCAGAAAAAGATTGTGAAGATGGATCAAGTGAGTTTTCCATGGAATTCAAGGACGCGGATGATGTTGAGTATGGTGTCTCCGAAGTAGACATGATCATCACAATGGACAGTGAGCAAACCGGTCAACAGGACCCTCTGAATGTTTCCTCTGTAAAACATTCTGACAAGGATGAATGCGAGTTTATAGAAACTAATTCAAAGGCTTCCACTATACTGGTTGAAGAAACCAATGAAAATGACAAAGCTAAGACGCAAAACACTTCAATTTCTTCAGATGTTTTCAAGGTAGAACAGGTGTGTAAAAATTTAATCAATGAGGTGTTCAAGTGGGCGTTTTGAAAGCGATTATCTGATTATTATAACTCTATATAGTATTAATCAGTTTTTAGTTTTAGTATTTGATTATATATAAATTACTTTTATAGCCTTAATGTATAGATAACTTTCCTAAATAATCATGGAGTAATATTTTAAAAACTCAACATGATTTAAAGTGATTTACTAAAATATCAAGCGGCAAAACACAACCAGAATCTCTTTTGCATTATGTCTTATTTAAAAATTTAGATAGTCGGTGGAATATATTATTTATCCATATTTAGTTTATATGTAGAATTCAAGAAAAGAAAAGTCGACCAGACTATTTTAAGCTGTACTAAAACTTTTACCCGTTTTGATCCATTGCCCAACCCACCCATTTTACCTCCCAAAAACTTTTTTTTATATTCGTCTTTTGTTTGTGATGAGTAAACATCTTCAAGTTTTTTCCTGACCTGTTGTTGACATGTGTCTTGTCTATTTCAGCTAGAAGGATCACAAAGTGCTGAGCCTTTTGTATCTGTCATGACAAGTGAAGTTCCAGTTTCACCAGTTAATGGACTTGGAGTCAACGAGTCAAATGGGATACCACGCAGATCTGCTCTTCTCTCAAATAAAGAAAGGCTGCTTTTGAGGAAACAAGCCCTTAAGATGAAAAAACGTCCTGTTCTAGCTATTGGTAAGCTATTAAAGCTAATAGTTGATGTGAAAAATGAGCAGATTTGGCAGGTTGGGTTTGGGTAGTTTCAAAGTATGGGTCGAAACAAATCGGGTTATATTGGTTTGACTCACTTCCTCTTTAAGCACTTAAATACACATTGGGGGACTTTTAACATGTTTGACCCATTCCATTTTTTTAGCTAGGTTCTAGATTATACTATTTGACTGCTTGGAATTGGAATTAACATATACCCCTAATCGACTTATGTATAGGTAAATGGTTCAAAATTGCAACCTCTAACTTTTAAAAACGATAGTCGATTAGATATGGCAATTTCAGTACATTTTCTTTAAAAAGGGTTTTTCGTACTAATTTTTTTTAATCTCTAGTGGGGCGGATGGGTCATATTAAAAGACTTGCCTAAAGAGGAAGTGGGTCAAAGTGGGTCATATCAAAAACTTGTTATAAAATGAAGCCAGTCAAATGGGTCGACGGACACTCAAAGAGTTATTCACATGTATTCAACCTCATAACCTGATTTATTCAAACAAATTTTTGATAAATATACTTTCTATATCATAAGATGTTGGTAAGTCGACCCAAACCACATTTGACATATTACCCAAGCTGCACCTTCTTCATATAATCTTTACTTTGGAGTGTTTAGTGTCCGCCTGCATGAAATGAAGACAAATAAAGTGATATTGTGTAGAACCAGGATTTCTGTTTCTAATATTACTGTTATGTTGTAGGGAAAGGCAATATCATTAGCGGAGTGGCTAAAACAATTAAAACTCACTTCCAGAAATACCCTCTCGCTATTGTGAATATCAAAGGCAGAGCCAGAGGGACTTCAGCACAAGAAGTGGTTTCAAAGTTAGAGGTTTGCACGAAGACTTAACAACTCTTGTCGTATAAATCTGTAGCAAGCACACTAATAACCTAAATTAACCCTCTAAATTAATGTGCAGGAAGCAACAGGTGCAGTTCTTGTCTCTCAAGAACCCAATAAAGTCATTCTGTACAGGGGTTGGGGGGCTTCTACAACAAAAGATTCGAAGCAAACTAATTTAGTACATGAACCAAATGTCCGTGAACGTATTGTTAAGCCAGTCATCTCTCCCGAACTCATATCAGCAATTAGGCTTGAATGCGGGCTGTAGGATGAATTACTGTTAATTATGGTTTAGCTTTTAAATTTCTGTATTTCTGTTGTCTGTGATATGTAACAATCATGTGCTGAAAAAAATATTAGTTTTAGCATTAAAATTAATATTTAATAGTTATATACAACAAAATTAAAGGTATAACAACTTATGTTCCTTTTCTTTCTTATTTTTGTTAACACTCATCCGACGCCGATTAATCGTAGGAGAACAACCTGTAACCTAAAGTCATCAGACGCTAGAGGTGCAACAAAGAAACCGGTTTTTTTCAAACCAGCCTTCAAAACCGAAACCGGTTATCATCGAAACCGGTTAGCAAAAAACCGAAACCGGTTACGGAATAACCGAACCGGTTAGACCGGTTTGAAGTTTGGGAAGAAACCGGTTATTTCATCGGTTAAAACCGGTTACCAGAAAAAACCGGTTAAAACCGGTTAAAGTGGGGTTACCGTTATAGATCGGTCAGAATCCGTCAGTGACCGTTAGAATCCGTCAGATCCCGTTAGAAGTCCGTTAGGAGCGTTTTTTTCAAGTTTTTTGAGTTTTTTTGATTGCCTATATATACCTCTACTAGTTTATGTTCAAAACACACCAAAATCTCAATTCTTCATCTCTCTAAATCATCCAAAACTCACAAAAATCACCAAAAACTTACAAAAAAACTATATATATTTTACTTTTTTCTTCCAAAAACACAAAAAATATACTATTTTTCTCTCATTCTTCTCTTAAAAATGAAATCCTCACAATCACAACAAGCTTCCGCTTCCGCTAGTAGCAATGTTCGAAACATCAAAGTTTACACTAACGACGATATAGCGAAAATCGTACCAACTACTCGTAACAAGGAAGTTTGGGCTTTTTTCGATTTGTGCATCATGAAAGACGGGAATGAAAGAGCACGTTACAAGAAGTGTGGGAAAGTTTTTAGGCTCTAATTCAAACTCAACACTAAAAACGGGGCATGTAAAGCGGTTCAAGAAGGTTCACAATCGGAACTTGGTGCGGATGGGAGCGTATTTATATACGATAATGATGCGGTTCGAGAAGCATTTACGAAGTTTGTCATTCAAGAGGGGCTTCCATTCAACCACTTCGACAACCAACGACTTACGAAAATTATCAAACAAAGGCTACAACCGCGATACACACAAGTAAGTCGTACTACCCTTAGAAATGATGCGTTTAAATATTGGGAAAAATCTAAAAATGAAATAATTAAGGGTTTTCGAAACTATAAACATGGGGTAAATATTACTTGTGATGTTTGGACCGCACCACATGGTACGACAAATTCATATTTAGCCGTAACGGCCCATTGGTTTCATGATGACCAAGATCTTAAATCTTGGTTATTAATGAAACGTACAATTACTTTTAAATTGTTTGGTTATCCACATACGGGAAATAATTTGAGAAAAATATTACATGACACACTAGTTGAATATAGTTTAGACGATAAAGTTTTTACAATTTCACTAGATAATGCGTCAAATAATACTAAAGCGATGAATTTTCTTAAATTACGTATAAAACCAATTTTAGATGGGGCTTTTTTCATTCTCGTTGTGTTGCTCATGTTATAAATTTGTCCGTGCAAAGTGCATTATTAATATGTGATGGTTTACGTCAAAAATTTAGAAAATTATTAGTAACTATATATAGTTCAAGTAACGAACGACAAGCTAATTATAAACGTTTTCGAAAACAATGTGGTGAAATTCCCCTAGGACCTTGCTATGATAATAATACTAGGTGGAATTCTACCCATACTATGTTTGAAAATATATTACGACAACGTGCTACTTTAGATGCTTTCAATGACCTTTTAGTTGCAAAAGAAAAGTCCGTAAAAGAAATAACTTCGTTTTTATTAGTTTTTAAAGAGGCTACGACTATATTATCGGGTGTATATTACCCAACTAGCCCTTTAGTTCTAAACCAAATTTGGATTATGACCGAAAAATTAAAAGAATTTGAAATGTCCGAATATGATATGTTTAGAAAAGTGGTTAGAGTTATAAAAAAGAAGTTTATAAAATATTTTAAATTGTTGCCATTGGTTTTTACTTGTTCCGCCGCACTAAATCCTTGTTTAAATGTTGGCGGGGTACAAAGTTTAATGAAATCAATTTTGGAAAACTTAGGCTTACACTTTGACCCAAACCCGAAATTTATTGAAGAAGAACTAAAAAGATTTGAAGATAATTTTGATGCATTATTTGCTATATATTGGGATAAATATAATCAACAAAGTGTTCCAGTTATTAACACAACGTGGGAGGGAGCGGGTACATATTCGAGTCAAAATAGTAATCAAAACTTAAATATAAACCTTTATAACACTTTACTTCAAGACGCTATAAAGCGTCAAAGAACATCCGCTCCAACAAGTGAATTGGGACAATATAAGGCTACAAATTTCTTTACCACTCTCGGTATTGATTGATTTGTTAGTTTTGACATTTTGGCTTGGTGGAAAGAAAGAGAAATACAATTTCCCATTTTAGGCGCTATGGCTCGAGATTTATTAGCCGTCCAAGCTACGACGGTAGCTTCCGAATCGGCCTTTTCCGTCAGCGGTAGAATAATATCGGAAAGAAGGTCAAGACTAACCCCTCAAGCCGTGGAAGTTGGTGTATGCTTGAAAGATTACTTGGACGGAGTCGAAAGGATACAAAATGTAACAACATTGGAAGGCCCATTATTAGAAGACGTTGAAGAAGGTATCGAACTAGAAGAAGTCGAAATGGGGATTTCACCTACAACTACCGAAACCGAACTAGACGAAGGTGAATTTGAAGATTTTGAGGTAGAGGAGGAAGACGAAGAGTAGTAGTAGTAAACGACGAGTAATTAAGTGTATTCGGGTGATGGCAATGCCGAAGCTCGATATACTTAATACACGATCGAAATAAAACTTATGTTTGTCTTTTATATTTTTAGTTGTAATTGTATTATTTAAACTTATGTTTGTATTATTTTATAAAACTTATGTTTGTATTATTTTTAGTTGTAATTGTATTATTTAAACTTATGTTTGTAATATTTTTAGTTGTAATTGTATTATTTTATAAAACTTATGTTTGTATTATTTAGAATCCGAAAAAAAGCCCAAAAAAAAACCGATTAAAAAACCGGTTCAAAACCAAAAAAACCGATTTAACCGAAAAAAAACCGGTTTCAAAAAAACCGATAAAAACCGAAACCGATAAAAACCGGTTTTGTTGCACCTATAGACAGACGCCGATTAATCTTAGGAGAACAACCTGTAACCTAAAGTCATCACAGGTGAACCTTGTAGCCATAAAGGGGTATATTTCTTTTTTGTTCATAGGATTTGTACTTGGGACGTTTAGGAGACCAAGCTTTATGCATTTTTCTGATTTACAATTATGACACACTGTATAGATTTTTAATTTAGAGTTAATTACCTAAATCGTCCATAAGATTTATTCTAAATTACGAATTTTGTCTTTAGGTTTAAAAAGTCATATAAATCATTCATTTTTAGAAATTAATTATTCTTTTCGTTTCTAAGGTCTGTTTCAATTATAGATTTCGTCCCTAAGGTTTGTATCAAATTACGGTTTTCGTCTCTAAGGTTTTCTTTAATCAGGGGTGTCCATTAAAAATTAGGGACGAAAAATGTAAATAGTTCTAAAAATGGACGATTTGTTCAACCTTTCAAAATTTAGAAACAAAATCCATAACTTTGAATAAACCCTTGGCACAACTTATGTAAATAACTCTCTAATTCCCTATTCCTTATACTCACATTTAGCAACTCGGATGAATAGTGTATCAGACAGTATGAATAGTGTATCAGACAACAACCATTCCTTATACTAAAGTACTTATGTCTTGAGTTATGGTTTTTAACTTTTCAAAGTTTTAAAATACTGCTTTTGTTTTTAGACTATCACTTAAAATGTAAGTTTATAAAAAGTTGGTTTATACACAATAAGTATAAAACTATTTGTGTTTGGCTTATTTTGAAGGCCCACGTAAAGCCCAATAATAACGGGGTTGTGACAAGACCCTGAAAATCGGATAAATTAGTAATCTCAACGAGTGGTCACGTAAACTTCCAAATAAAAAAAAATCTTTCTGGTAATGCCACATATATATAGATAGATACACACAGGTGTATATATAGCTCAACCATGATGATCTGGACCTCTTCTTTCTTCTTCTTCTTCATATCCACATACTGCTGATTCTCCTCTGTTTTACTTCAATTTTAATCGAATTCATAATAATAATAATGACATCCGTGAGAACTCTACCGGCATCTACATCTTACTCCGTTGGTTTCGGCGTTTCCTCTCTCCGAACACCTCCAACGCATCTCCGTTTCCGTCCAGTCGCCGTTGCCAAAGGTACCTGCGATTTCATTCGGTATAATCGAATCGATTTTATTCATCGTTGAAACCCTAGCAATGTGTATTTTTTGAATTTGTTAGTCAATTGTAGTTATGTGGCCAAAATGTCCACTTCTTACTTAGATAAGGAGATAATTAATCTGTAGCTCATTAGATTTCATTTCATTGATGTTATATCAGGAATTATATTGTTTCAGCTTTTTTCGAAGCTAATATACCATACTAATGTTACTAGGAGGTTTTTTAAATCATAATTAATGCTATTTGTAAGCTGATAAACAATATTATATTAATCATGCTCTTATTCAATCTCAATCGATTTTGTACATATTGACGCGCGCTATAAGTGTTACTGATTCTAGATTAATATTGCTCACATCCGTGGTTAATCAAATAATCTACACACGGCAAATCTTTGTGGATGTAGTTTGCACGGAATAGTACTTGCCTTGAAATGGTGACTCCATGCAAGCACAAAATTTATATTGAGAATATGCTTACTTGAATTAGGAAATGGTTTCAAAGAACTAACGGTTTTATTGGTTCTACTTTCCCTGTTGCTAAACTTGTTGTTTTTACCTTTTTTCAGCTGAACCTTCAGATAAGTCTGTCGAAATTATGAGGAAATTCTCTGAGCAGTATGCTCGTAAATCTGGCACATATTTTTGTGTCGACAAAAGTGTTACGTCTGTAGTTATCAAGGTACCACTTTTTCCCTATTTATCTCATGTAAGACAACGATTGTTTTCCTCTTTTAGCATTTGGTTCGAGTTGCATTCAGTTTGGGTTTTGGATTGACATCATATTTTGACCTACTTAGCGATGGACATATAAACAACCTCCTTCTGTTTCTCGAAATAGTTATTATTTTTTCCAACTAGATTTGTTTTACATAAGGTTTTAACTTGAGATTCTCATTTAGCACACTTTGTAATGCGTTATAATAGATTTAAGTTTCTGATTCACTCATAACATCCGAAATTGTTATACATCATCAAAATAAAGAGTTGAACCCTGGGTTGAAAAATATTGGTGAAGGGAGTCTCCTACTTATGTGGCCATGACATATCAGTGTTGATACTGGTCAAAACTTATCGCCTTAAGATGTGATTGTTCTTCTGTAATAATGACCGACGCTTATAAACTTGAGATCTTATTAGGTGATAATTTATTAAAAGATGAAGGATATGGAATATCTTCACAATTTGTTTTAAAGGCTAATGATATATTGATATGTTCTGAATTGTCCTTGTAAGTTTGTTAAGATTATTTTCTAATGAGTGTACCTAATGTGTGTCACGTAAAACTATTTTTTCATTCAATAATTTTTTACTCCGTTGAGATCTTTTCACCATATTGACATTAGACCAGCCTCCTTGAATCTTTAGAATTAGGTTCGTATGTTTGTCCGTATTTCTTTTAAGTGGAGATTCTCCTATAGACTAGGATACTGGTTCTTTTTGGAATAGGAAAATGAGTTTGTTTCTCCATAATAGCACTCTGAAGAGGTTTTGTTTTATTTTCCTTTTGACCTGGTTTGGGTATATAGTTATTCATTTATGTCTTTCTAGTTCTGTCACTTTGTGTGAGTATATTAGCTGTTGCTGATTTGATGAAACTGTTGCTAGAACAAGTATAAGATGTTACAGATGGAGTAGGCTATTGTGTACCACCGTAGTCCTAGAGACAGAGACTATGAATGGCTTATTAAATTTATTTCCAGATTTTTAAATTCTAAATATCACGAGAATTATCATATTAATAGGACTGAAGGGAATGTACATTGCCTCCTTTACCTATGTTTTCTTACACAATCAGATGCTTTAGGGAAGGAGCTCTGAGCATTTTGACAATAGTGAGAAGAGAGGTCTCATTTGAAAACTCTCTGCTCATCTCCCTTTTTCGAATAGTTAGAAGTAGATGCATAAAAGAACAACGCCTCCATGGTTCGCATGATTTTTAAAGATTTTGGTCTGCACACTTAAAAAAAAACTGGTCTTTATAATTTGCAGTTTCTTAAATGATTTACACTTTCGCATGATTAATTTACATTGTATTCCGATTTTGCAATTTCATACAAATATATAATTTAGTTTAACTTTGAAGCCCAACGTATCTATGAAGTGATAATGCATAAATTTAGAAATACACTTTGTAGATGACTTGGCTCCGTACAAAGACAAATAACTGCAGTTATAGTGCATATTGTTTTTAGTGTATGTGGAGACATAAGCTGCTATGTTTAATGTGTATACATATCTATATCACTGGTTTTGGATTTCTAGGCAATTATGTGCTAATTAAGTGTAGTTTTCTGAAAGGAATTGAAATTTGTAGAAATTGTTAGAGCTAAGAAGATAGCATCAGGAAGATAAGTATTATACGACTAACTTCAGGAGAAAATTGAAGTATTGGTCTTAAAAGGTATTAAGGTGCACGAGTTTTAATATTATATAATAAAATTGAGGTTTTTGGGTCTTACTTGTTGATACAGGGATTAGCAGACCACAAAGATTCATTGGGTGCACCACTTTGCCCTTGCAGGTACGTGTGCAATCTTTGCTCACTAACTTCAGAGGAATCTGTTAATTTTTTTTTCTTCATAAAACTGTATAAATATATGAGATTTGGTTTGTAAATAGGCACTATGATGACAAAGCAGCAGAGGCAACACAAGGCTTTTGGAATTGCCCCTGTGTTCCCATGAGAGAAAGGTAACTCACCTCCTGTCTGTCGACTTGATATCCGGTTAGATATTAAAATTTTAGTTTGTTTATATCAAACATGGTTTAGTTTACTTTTGACATTGATAGAGCGTTTAGTACTTCTCAATTCGTTTTGATATAAAAAGAGGCATCACAAACTCTACCTGAAAAAGGCCAGAAATTAATAGGCTGCAAGTTTTGACAATGATTATGTCAAATTCACATTATAATATGGAAAATCGCGCTGTTACAAGAATATTTCTGCCCGGTTTTTATGTGGTGTTTAGCCTTAAGCTTTCTACTAAATTGCTTTTCATAGCTGATCAAAGGCTATTGTCTTGTTATTTCTCAGAAAGGAATGCCATTGCATGCTTTTCCTTACTCCTGATAATGATTTCGCGGGTGACGAGCAGGTAATATACTGTCTCAACTTGTATAGTAATACGGAATTCAAGATATCACAACAGTTTCAAATAAATAGCTCTATGATTATAGCGTCTCAAGAAAGGACAATATTGATTCTCCTTGTTTTACTCTTGCTTTAATATAACTTAGAACCTTAGAGGGCAATGATTTTAGTATATGATTCAAGACTCCATGGGTCAGTTTATAAGGGCGGCAGGGTGGGACATTGGGTGTTAGGTCAAAGCATGTTTTGTTTGGGTGTTTTATTTTAAACTGGTCAAGCCGAAAGGTAACAGGGGAAACTGATTACAAGTTGCCTGACTTGGTGGTTTTAATGTGAAATATACAAACATACTTTTAGTTTAATAGTATTGATTTGTAATTGTATATAACACAATATTTGTATATATTTTGATATAAAAAGTGTTTGTTTGTTAACACAGCCCTTTTTGACCATTTATCCTACCCACCCATCTTGCCTTGTTTAAACTTTGAGCGTCTTGTAAACAATTCGGCCATCGTCCCGTTTCTTGTTTAGCTAAATGTTAATTACCATTTAACCTGTTATTGACAAGAATAACTTAAAACTGACCCGTTTTGGAGGTGTTGAAAATGCCCCTCTAACAAATTTGGTGGTGTATCATCTTTTGTGTTGTGTCCTTACCAATTGTATAACCATTTACTGAATGCAGGTAATTTCGATGGAAGAAATCAAAGAATCCACTGCCAATATGTAGGTGCACCGTTTTTTTGGTTCACAAGTATTGACTACATTACATGTATAATTTTGTTTGTTCATATAATATTGACGTTATCACTTTGAGTGTACCCGATCATCTCCTTAACATGCATTGCAAGAAACAACATAAATAAAACAAAGAACTATTGCACGTATAAATCTTAAGACATAGTCCATCACATCCCTCTTGAGTTGTATTCAATGGTTTTGTTCATCGACCAAAATAATGGTCTTGTCACGTCCCAATGGTCGTCCACTAAGTCCTCCCTATTCGAGCTTGTGATTCAAGTCTTCTTTAAATGAACCACAATGTATACATCATAAACTACCTTTGAAGAATAGGAACTCATAGTGAAAGGCTGAACAACACAAATAGTCATTTTTGAGGCTCTCTTTAAGTTTGTATTATAGATGCTTGGATTAAAGTATAATTGTCTTAATATATATTTTAAAACTTTTATATATGCCGATATTGAAAATTAAAAAATCGACCAAATTAGAACTATGCTTGAAATACATAAAGGATAACATTGAAAATGAAATTGAATACATAAAAAATTGCAAGATTTGAGGTACTATAATATAAGAAGTTAGGACCAAAACGTTATTGGCTAAAATCGGTCGCTTGAGTATAATGAATCAGATTAACAAAGGACAACTTTATATATATATATATATATATATATATATATATATATATATATAGATTTAAATAAAAATTTTTTTAAATATTTAGAAACTATACGAAACACTCTTCAATCAATTATTTAAATATTTAATTTAAATTAATAGTTAATTAAAATAGGATTGTGATCATTAAAGACCGTTACGAATATCAATATTTGTTCGAAAACGGAAAAATAAAAAATCGTCAATTTTTGATTTTTTTTTCCTGGGTCTATATAGATTATATCTAATATAATATCTTTGTGTTTAAAAATTAACAATTAAAGTTGAAATCATTTGTTTTATTGCCTTATAAGTTTTCAAAATTTTACATATATCATAAAATCACATATGATATACAATACAATCACATGTGATATGCATACTATCATATTTATGTCAAAAAAATGAAGGAAAACAAAAATTGTCACATATGATATACAATACTATCACACGTGATATGCGTACTATCACATGTGATATGCCCACAATCACATTTATGTCAAAAAAATGAAGGAAAAAAAAACGTCAAAATTAGATATTTTTTCTAAATATTGGTAATTTATACATTTTATAGTAATTCTATTTTATAAAGTTTTACGAATTGGTGCTAATATCACATTTGATATTATCGTTACAATTTCAATGCCCACAAAAAAAAAAAAATCTTCGAAAGTATATAACACCACTGCTCTAATTGAAGAAAAAAACGAGACGGTCGAATCAGTGTAATTTGTTTCGTCTAACGATTAACGGTTTGTGAGATAAATTAATTTTTTTTCTTAAAATAGGTTTTGGTTTTAATCTTAGACATTAAATTAAAATGGGATGAATCGTCAAAATTGTCTCTTTTGGTCTTTAGAAAATTATGTTTCTTAATTGATCATTTACCATCTAAAATATACCTAGGTTTTAGAAAAAAAAAACTAATTACACCATTAGAACAAACATTTAATTCTTTTTCCAATGAGCACCCACTTCATATACTTTCGACGGTTTTTTTTTTCTTCTTTTGATTGTTTCAATATATAGACCGGTGTATATACCAATTCGCCAAAAACGCATTCGAACCATATATTAATAGATGAATACATATGTATACACAAGTGAATACATTGTTATTCACCGGTGTATGAACAAGTTCGTGACGTACATTCTTACCATATATTCACCACTGACTACATACGTATATACATGTGTATACGGTGGTATTTATTAGTGTATACACGCAGTTTTTGAAAACTTCATAATTTGTAGTATATATACTAGTGTATATATAAATTTTTTTTTGTCAAAAATTAAGATTTTTATATTTTTCTTAAAGAGAATTAAATACTCGCTCTAACGGTACATATTTTTTATTTCGTAAAAGTTTATAATTTAAAAGATATTTACTTTTGAAAATGAATTGAGTTTTGTTAAAAAGTGGTTAAAAAGTGGTTCCTATGGTTTCGAAATATTTGAATGGTTCTCATCTGAAACCAAATATATATATATATATATATATATATATATATATATATATATATATATATATATATATATATATATATAATATATATATAGAGAGAGAGAGAGAGAGAGGG
>CAJVGC010000001.1:56802821-56819977 GCA_910822075.1 Senecio squalidus | reverse complement strand
TACACATCAGCCGATGTGCTGAGGCGAACAAGGTGGAGTACGCGTCCTGGGTATTCCATGGTCGAGCTCTGTCATGGTGGAACACTGTTGTCCAAACCCGAGGACGTGACAATGCCTATGCTCTTCCCTGGAACACCTTCAAGAACTTGCTCATCGAAGAGTACTGCCCGAGAGGAGAGATTAGAAGCTCGAGGCTGAGCTGTGGGACCACAAGATGGTCGGAAATGACATCTACACTACTCGGTTCCACGAGCTCGCCGATTGTTCCAAGACTGGTAACTCCCGAGGAGAACCGGATCGACCTGTACATCTCTGGTCTAGTTCCGGAAATCCGCGGCATGGTCATGTCAACCGAGCCTCAAACCCTCCAAAGTGCAATCATTTTGGCTCACCGTCTCACCAGCAACCTCCTCATCGCCCCTGGATCCTCCAAGAAGGATTCGGGTGAGAAGAGAAAGGCTGAGTCAACCCCAAGGAGAAGCGACCACAACAAGAAGAAGACCCGAAACTACGCCGTGACTGCTACACCTGCACCTGCACCTGCACCAGCACCACCTGCTAAATCTGGGTTTTACTCCGGACCACACCCGAAGTGCAACAAGTTCAACCTCCATCATCACGGGAACTGCCATTATGCCTCAAGTGCCAAAAGGCGGGTCACTTTGCCAAGAACTGCCCTGACAAGACGACTGCTCCAGCCCCGAGATTGACATGCTACGAGTGCGGAAGCGACCCTGCCCCAAGCTCAATCGGACTCCACAGAACCAAGGAGGGCAAGGTAGGGGTCGCGCTTACGCACTAACGGCTGAGGAAGCACGTCAGGACCCCAACGCAGTTACTGGTACGTTTTCCCTCAACAATCATTCTGCTTCCGTATTATTCGACTCAGGAGCCAAGAGAAGTTTCATTTCCTTAGAATTTAGACCCCTCATTGAATTAGAATCTAAAGTTCTTAAGGATAGTTTTACCGTCGAATATGCTAACGGCCAAGAATTTGAAGCTAAGGATATAATCTTAGGTTGTTCACTATGCCTATCCGATAAAATCTTCCCCATTGATCTAATTCCTATTGAGCTTTCAAGTTTCGACATGATTGTCGGAATGGATTGGCTATCTCGCTTCCGAGCGGAAATCATTTGTTTCGATAAACTCATCAGTATCCCTCTTTCGGAAAAGAAGACTCTCGTTGTTCAGGGAGACAAGCATGGACGACAACTTCGCATCGTATCCTCAATCCAAATGCGCAAGTACCTTCTGAAGAACTAGGACGCATTCCTTGCCCATGTCGTCGAGCGAAAACCTTCTGAGATTCGACTCCAAGATATTCCAGTGGTCAAGGATCATCCCGAAGTCTTTCCCGAGGATTTTCCAGGTTGCCACCACAACGACAAGTGGAGTTCCGAATAGACCTCATTCCTGGCGCAGCACCGGTTGCCAAGACACTGTACCGTCTGGCACCACCCGAAATGTTGGAACTGTCGAAACAGTTACAGGAACTCTTAGACCATGGTCTTATTCGCCCGAGTTCGTCCCCCTGGGGAGCCCCAATCCTCTTCGTCAAAAAGAAAGACGGATCCTTCCGTATGTGCATAGACTATCGAGAGCTGAACAAGCTGACCGTCAAGAACCGATACCCTCTCCCGAGGATCGACGATCTCTTCGACCAGTTGCAGGGTGCAACTTACTTCTCCAAGATCGACCTCCGTTCGGGTTATCACCAAGTTCGTGTCAGCGAGTCCGACATTCCTAAGACCGCTTTTCGCACCCGATACGGCCATTACGAATTCCTCGTCATGCCTTTTGGTCTGACCAACGCACCGACAGTGTTCATGGACTTGATGAACAGAGTGTGTAGGCCATACCTAGACAAGTTCGTGATTGTATTCATAGACGACATTCTCATCTACTCGAGGAACAAGGAAGATCACGCGAAGCACCTTAAACTCATTTTAGAACTCCTCCGAGAACAGAAGTTGTACGCCAAATTCTCGAAGTGTGAATTCTGGCTCCGAGAGGTACATTTCCTTGGTCATGTGGTCAACCAAGAAGGGATTCATGTAGATCCAGCCAAAATTGAAGCGATTGAGAAATGGCAAGCCCCGACGACCCCGACTGAAATCCGTCAGTTCCTAAGATTGGCAGGCTATTACCGAAGATTCATTGAGAATTTCTCAAAAATCGCAAAACCCCTCACCGAGCTCACTCAGAAAGATAAGGACTTTATCTCGGGGAAAGATCAGGAGGATTCTTTCCAGAAACTCAAGTACCAATTATGTCACGCACCGATCTTATCTCTGCCAGAGGGCACGGACAACTTCGTAGTGTTTTGCGATGCCTCCCACCAAGGACTTGGGTGTGTCCTAATGCAGAAGGACAAGGTCATCGCTTACGCTTCCAGGCAGTTGAAGATCCACGAACAGAACTACACCACGCACGACTTAGAGTTGGGAGCTGTCGTGTATGCTTTGAAGATTTGGAGACACTACCTGTACGGTACTAAGTGTACGGTCTTCACTGACCACACGAGCCTTCAATACATTTTAGATCAGAAAATGCTCAACATGAGGCAACGTAGATGGATAGAATTTCTAAGTGACTACGATTGCGAGATCAAATACCACCCGGGTAAAGCAAACGTAGTAGCAGATGCCCTGAGTAGGAAGGAAAGGGTAAAGCCATCTCGAGTTCGAGCATTGGGTATAAAAGTTCAGACGAGCCTTCGCACACAGATTGCAAACGCGCAGCAAGAGGCGTTACAGCCCGAGAACATTAAGGTCGAAACGCTTCATAATCACGAGAAAGAATTCGAACGCAAGTCGGACGGAATCTACTACTTCAAGGGCCGAGCATGGATTCCAAGATCTGAGGAACTTCGCAACCTCATTTTAGACGAGGGCCACCGATCTAGATATTCCATCCATCCGGGATCCGAAAAGTTGTACAAGGGCCTCCGAGAATACTACTGGTGGCCGGGCATGAAGAAAGATATCGCCTTGTATGTAGCCAAGTGCCTTAATTGCTCCAAGGTCAAGGCGGAATATCAAAAGCCTTCAGGTTTACTTCAGCAACCAGAAATCCCCATGTGGAAGTGGGAGCAGATTTCTATGGACTTCATCACTAAGTTACCCCGTACGGCTAAGGGTAACGATACGATTTGGGTAATCGTGGACCGTTTGACCAAATCCGCTCATTTCTTGCCAATTCGAGAAAATCATTCGATGGAGAAGCTCGCTCAAGTTTATATCAACGAGATCGTCTCTCGTTATGGAACACCACTCTCCATCATCTCCGATAGGGATAGTCGATTCACCTCCCGTTTCTGGAATGTTCTTCAGAAATCCTTAGGTACTAGACTAGACCTCAGTACTGCGTATCACCCTCAGACCGACGGCCAGAGCGAAAGGACGATCCAAACACTTGAGGACATGCTGAGGGCATGTGTAGTAGACTTCGGAGGAAGTTGGGACGCCCACCTTCCCCTGGTCGAGTTCTCCTATAATAACAGCTACCATGCCAGCATTAAGTGTGCACCATTCGAGGCTCCCTATGGGCGTAAGTGCCGATCACCGCTATGCTGGCTAGAAGCTGGCGATCGACAACTTACGAGACTCGATATCGTCCAGGAAACCATTGACAAGATCACCTCTATTCGTGAACGACTGAAGACGCCCCGTACCCTACAAAAGAGCTACGCTGACAACCGAAGAAAACCCCTCGAGTTCCAAATTGGTGATGGAGTACTCCTCAAAGTATCGCCCTGGAAGGGGGTAGTCCGCTTCGGTAAGCGCGGTAAACTGAGTCCAAGGTACACCGGTTGAAGTCATTGAGCGTATCGGTCCCGTTGCTTATCGTCTCCAACTCCCTCAAACTCTCGCGAGTGTTCATAATGTATTCCATGTCTCACACTTGAAAAAGTGTCTGTCTGACGAGACCATCGTTATCCCTCTTGACGAGGTCAAAATCGACAGCAAGCTAAACTTCATCGAGGAACCGCTCGAAGTTGTTGACCGCGAAGTCAAACAACTCAGGCAGAGCCGTATTCCGATAATCAAAGTTCGGTGGAATTCCCGACGTGGTCACGAATTCACATGGGAGCGTGAAGACCAATTCCGTCAGAAGTACCCACATCTTTTCGAGAATTCTTCTTCCTGATGGGACGCACTAAATTTCGGGACGAAATTTCTTTCAACCCGGGGAGAATGTGACAACCGTCTAAAATTCAGGTACTTGTTCAATTGCTATATCGGTTCGAAACATTAGTCACTCTTTTATCGTGTTCACTTTGTTCTAGTTCGTAACTGTTGAGTCTGTACTTTGTCGGAACTAGTGTCGGAATAACTTCCAGAATCAATTTTATAAGTCCTAATACCAAGAAAACACCTATTGAACTTTCCTAAGTTCATAACAAATCATACTTAAGAACTTTCAATTAACAAAAAGGTCCAACGAAGCAAAAACGTAAAAACGAAAAATCTGATAAAGGCTGAAAAATGACCCGGTGCGCAGCACCTAGTGTTGAGGTGCGCAGCACCTCACGCCAGAATTCAAAAATATTTACATTTTCAGTCCCTGTCTCGTTTTTGTAAACTTTCAACCAACCAACTCGAGCCTAGACCTGCCATTACTTCCATACCAGTATTCCAAGGAAATTAAAACAACACTCCATCTATTTTCTTTTCATTTTTCATTTTACAAATTGAAAAACACACACACACACTTATTCTCTCTAGCTTCTCTCTATTTTTCTCTCTAACAAACACCATTTCCAGAAACATTTCACCATAAAAGTCCACCTTTTATCCATACAAATCGTTCTAATCAACTAGAGAAGCAAGGGGGTGTCGTTTTTATCAAAAAGGACTACTGTTGTAAAGGTTTTTGGAGCTAAAATCCGACCAAAACTCATCATCCGAGCTTTTCCTTCGGTAGATTTCTTTCTTTTTACTATTTTTATACAAATAATCAATTGCATGTAAGATCTAACGGTTGAAAATGTGTTTTTGAACAAATCTATGACTTTTTATGGTCAAAAACGTTTTTAACCGAAATAACCTTTAGATCCACGGATTTGTAACCAAAAATGCTTTATAAACTGTTAAAAAGATGTTTTAATAATTTTAAACCGGTTGCATGTCGAAATCTATGGGTAAAAAGACGTTTTTAGCAAAGAAATCACAAAAACGGGAAAAACAGCAAGGAGGTGCGCAGCACCCCCTGACAGGTGCCGCGCACCGGGCTGCTCTCTCCCCGAAAACTTGTCGTTTTACTCGTTAAAAACTTATGTATACATTCTGGACTTGTTCTAACATTAGTATGGGACTGAGATAAATAAAACTAATAATAATGGTGACTTATATTGGACTATTTGGACTATATTGAACTACAATATATATGATATTGTGTTTTAGGTGATTTGTGAGCGGAAGTGATGGTACAATTTTTGGGCATGAAATTTGGGCCCGGAAGCGCTGCCCAAATTTCCTTAGAAATTGTAAATCACTTCAGCGAGCAAAAGCACTTAAGATATAATGAACGAAAATGTTAAATCGGACTTTTGGACAAAAACGTGACAATTACCTTTTCAAACTATTTTAACTTTACTTAACCTTGACACTTAAAGTTTAATAAAATTTGGTCTATATTATTATATAAGAACATAATAATATAACAACTAATTAAACTATCTTGGTAATATTAGGCAATCCGTGATTCCCGGCTTTCATATTCCGACCGAGTTTCCGAGTTCTCGTTCTTCGCAATCCGTGAGTTACAACCCCTTATTTTATATATGTTTTACATGAATTTTGGGGGGAAACATAAGATTAACTGTATTTGAAAACTTTATGAATCAAATTGCAAATTATCGAACTTTGACTTTTGAACTTATGAACTATTTTGACTTTTGGAACGTACTTGGACTTATTTTGGACTTTGGAACTATTTTGTACGTACTATATTGAACTATCATGCGTAAAATATTTTTGTTCTACTTGAACTTATTGGCTCGCTCTCTTTTGTACTAGACTAATCATTGATGCTTGTATACGTACCAACCCTTGATGGAACTATAATACGTACTTAAGTGACAGACGATTACCTCTCTTTTAGACAAAACTATTTGACGCCCACGACTTTTTGGACTTGTACTTACACACTATTCGCTACTTAGCCGTATAGTAATTATGGGTATCGATACTTAGGAAAGAACTGTTCCTTGCTTAGATGGCAATCTAAGTACATATTACTAAGAATTAGACAATCTTCCCGTTTGAGAGGCGGGAAGATGGGCACCACGGTTGAACAATCGGTTTAGTGTGAACACTTAAATTATAGATGCCAAGAGGTTGATACAAGAAATCTAATTAGTTACTTACGCATAATTTACGAACTTTTTAGCGATTGACATTCGCAACTACAAATTGACTAAATTTGACTTTATTTGGTCTTTACAAATTTAGGGCACTGGTTCGCCCGTTACTTGGACTTTAAAAGTATATAAATTTTAAGCGACTTGTTCCGCTAACCTCCTTTTTGGAAAATTTTACTTTATATACTTTACTAACATTCTTGACGAACTATTCAAACTGTAACTCACTCACTACTTTCGTAGTTGACACTTTATCTTATGTTTCAGGAAATTAGTGTAAGCATGATGTGCATGGCATGGACGGGTCGAGGCGGTTGTGTGAGAACCACAGTGGGAAAAGACTTGGCCATTATTTCTTTTGGGAATTTCTAATGAAACTTTTAAATTGTGTATCGATGTACTAAATTATCATGACTTGGTCGTTTGAATGGATTTGTAAACACTTTTTATTTTAATTAATGACTTGAATGCCGTATGTTTTATATGACTTGTGTAATGATTTTCCAGCTCTTCACATTCCGTGTTTCCGCTTTAGCGGGGTGTGACACTATTGTTCTTGGCGAGTTAACCGCCTAGATGTTAGCTTTCATTTTTGATCGTCGGATCTACTAACTTTTGATCTCAGCCGTCATAATTGCCTATTTTATATAACCATTGGATCATAGCGGTTATGCTTTAGAGCCGTTGATTAGATGTTGATAATCCATAATCCATAATCCAAGTGAAATCATTTTGTCCAATAGTTGAGTGTCATGTCCTTAAAATCGTTTTGTAACTTCTATTTGTAACTTCTAATAGTGATGTAATTACCTTTATACATAACTAATAGTTACGCTAACGTAACTATTGGAAAACAGTTACGGTGCGTAACTAATAGTTACGTTGGCGCAACTGTTGTTACGTTGTGTAACTGTTACAAAACTGCAGCGTGACTTTACAACTCGATCTAAATACATCCATACTACACGACACGTTCTAAGCTAAATACAAACTAGAAACATAAGCGTTTATGCTCCAACAGTCTTGCTGCAAGTTTCGAATATATGTACAATGAAATTAAGTGAAAATGGTTTTGGTAATAGTGGTCCATGAATAGTTACGCTAAGAAACAAGATTTCCAACGTAACTGTTGCAGGTGAGGTTTCGAGTCTTTCATTTATGGCTGCTACTGTTTGCTATTTATAGGGTTTGACCAAAAACCTAATTAGTTACGCTAATAGTTACGCTAACGTAACTATTGGAAAACAGTTACGCTGTGTAACTGATAGTTACGCTGGCGTAATTGTTGTTAAGTAGTGTAACTGTTACAAAACTGCAGCGTGACTTTACAACTCGATCTAAATACATCCATACTACACGACACATTCTAAGCTAAATACAAACTACAAACATAAACGTTTATGCTCCAACAGTCTTGCTGCAAGTTTCGAATATATGTACAATGAAAATGGTTTTTGTAATGGTGGTCCATGTTTATTTGGAAGCATACTGATGATTGTATCATGTATGGATGAACGAGTTGATTTGGCTTTACAGTTTCGTTTGATGGTTATTCAACCCATTTATGGATGAACGAGTTTAGGTTATTTTTTTATGGTTATTTTTAATTTTTTAGGTTATTTTTTGTTACGTACCTCCAAATCTACTATGCTTTCGATCCAACAAATATTAGGTGGCAATTTCAACCCATTTATGGATGAACGGGTTGATTTGGCCTTACAAGTTTCTTTTGTCTTTGTTTAAAAATTGTCCAAGTTGCAATTGCTTAAAATCTTTTCATATTTGATTGTTCTTCTAGGTTATTTTTTTTGTTACTTATCTTCAAATCTATTATGTTTTTAATCAAACAAATTTTTAGTGGCAATTTCGACCCATTTATGGGTGAACGAGTTGGTTTGACCTTACAAGTTTGGTTTGTCTTTGTTTAAAAATTGTCCAAGTTGTAATTGCTTAAACTCTTTTCATATTTGATTATTCTTCTAAGTTATTTTGTTTGTTACTTATCTTCAAATCTATTATGCTTTCAGTACAACAAATTTTAAGTTGCAATTTCGACCTATTTATGGGTGAATGAGTTGATTTTGCATTAAAAGACAATATAGAAAAGAAAAACAATAATTCGACTCTGGGTAAGACCCGAGTATTACTTATTTTGATTTTTATTGTAGAGTAATTATAAAATAGTCCATTTAATTTGTCAAAATTCATTCATAATTTTTATTTCTATATATATGAGCCCTTATTTTACTATTTCTCTTTTGTTTTTTTTTTTTAATTTTGGTCCTTGATGTTTTACACTTTATAGCATATCCCTTAAATTTGTTAAAAAAAACCATTTGACAAATATAAGAAAGAATATGAGGCTTTGACAAATACAAAATCTAATAAGATTTGAAGGTATAATGAGAAAAAGTTATTCTGTAAATTTTAATATACTAATTGTTACGTTTAACGAACTAATGAATAACATCATAAAAAAACCATGGAATTAGAAAAAGATATATGTAACATAATTTAACAAGTGAAAATTTAAAATTAAATGATTTGACAATTTATAGTAACTAGTTCCCAAACAAAGTTTTAAGATATATGAAAAGAACAGAAATCGAAAATAAATTTTCTTCTTATGTCATTTTTAGGTTTTTTGTGACCGCCTCTTTCAATAAACGAATTTCAGTAGGTCAATTTTATTTGTAAAAAAGATTTTTAACCAAAATTGAGAAGTTTTAATTTTGGCAAAATCTGAACCAATCCTTTCTCTTTTTAATTTTGCCAAATATCGATTTTTTTTTTTGTCTAAAATCTCCATTCGTCAACCAAAAGGTAAGTTAGTAAAAAAAAAAAAAAGAGAGATTTAATCTTATCTTTTTGTCGAAAATGTTGTTGATAAATAAAGAATAAAATTATTGAATATGTGTGTAATGAAATAATTAGGAGAAGGATTTTGCAAAGATGAATATTGATTTGGCACGTGGTTCGTCTGCAACATCATGGCATCATCACCTTCCTCCATTCATCCCCCTCCCACTTTATTATATACATACATATATCTATATCTATATCTATATATCTATTATCGATCCCTGAATTTCTCATTCATTGATTTCTCCACCACCAATCCAAACTTCGATCTATACCCTGTGGGTTTTGTTTTCCTTAATTCATATCAATTCAATTCGTTTTCTACTAATTTAATCTCATCTTAAATTTTAAATTATTATGTCATTTTAGTTGATCACCTAAATAAATGCTATGCGCTAATTATCATAGTTTTGTTAACGATACTCCTAAGATTATTAATGCAGCTGCCGGTTATTTAATAAACTACAAGTAATTAAAGCGTGTTTAATGTCTTTTTATTTTTAGGTTTTGAAAAAATGTCGTCTCCAAGTAAAAGAAGGGAAATGGATGTTATGAAGCTGTAAGTATCTTTCGTTTTTTGCTAGATATTTGCCACATAAATTTTCGTTCGATCTGCATTGTATAAATGTTTGTAGGATGATGAGTGACTATGTTGTGGAGCCGATAAACGACGGGATAAATGAACTCAATGTGGAATTTCATGGTCCTAAAGAAAGTAAGACTTTCCGCTCCCTAGTACTGGATTATATGTTATTTTGTAGTAGAAACTTATTACATGTTTTGTATGATTTAATTGGCATAGGTCCATATGAAGGCGGTGTTTGGAAAATCCGTGTGGAACTTCCAGATGCTTATCCGTATAAATCACCTTCTATCGGGTTTTTAAACAGGATATTCCATCCAAATGTTGATGAGCTGTGAGTTTACTTTTGTTTTTACCACATTTTTAGTTTTACTTTCATTTTTTCACAGTTTGTAAAAAAATAATGGAATGTAAAAAAAGTATGAAATGAAGGGAACATGGTTTTTGCTGACTTGAACTTATTGGTGAATTTCAGGTCTGGATCCGTCTGCTTGGATGTCATTAACCAATCATGGAGTCCGATGTTTGGTAATAGTCACTGATCATATAAGAACATTGCAACACCTTTTTCATAAACAAATTCTTTAATTATGTGTGGAAACTGGTGGGACTAGACGTGGCAAAAATAAAATGGGTGGGTTGGGTAATGGGTTAAATCAGGTAGCTTATTAATAGTTTTAACAGGTCTGCTCGGGTTGATCCTGCAATACTTTTCGTCTATTATGAATTTTATACATAATATATTAATTAAGATTTCGAAAACTATTGTATCAAAATGATATCAATTTTTTAATAGAGGTGATTATTAAGTTGTATGCATTTGAGTGCACCTTGAAAGAATTTTGACCCTTTCGACGAATTTGCCCCGTTTCCTTTTGTTGCTAACCTTGTAAATTATACCCATATGACCCAATGGAGATAAAGCATAACCCAAATCAAATAAGATAACCTTGAGTTTGGGTTGTAATCAAAGGGAGTGTTTTTCTATGTAGCATGAAACCACACAGACTGACTTTGTTTTTTGCCAATCTGATATAAGCTAAAAGCTTTCTCGGCTTAAAAGTTTTCTGGATCAAAAACGAGGACTGTACTTAATCTTATAGCAACAATTTGTTTAGTGTAGAATTTAAACCGAAATGTTTCATACAGTTTCCCTTCCTTTCTACAAGTGGCAAATCTAGGTTTTATAGTCTGTATTCTAGCAATTATGGCACATATTTACAAAATATTGTTATATATGAGCGATAAAACGTAGATGTTTTCAATAAGTTTTACCCATATCATAATTTTTTGACTGTTTAAATTTGTTATCCACAGATCTTTTAAATGTGTTTGAGGTTTTCCTTCCTCAACTTTTGCTGTACCCAAATCCTTCAGACCCTCTAAACGGAGATGCAGCATCACTAATGATCAAAGACAAGGATCAATATGAGAAAAAAGTCAAAGGTACTAATCTTTCTCGTTACTTTTCCGGTCAATAATAATTCTTCATGAATCTCACACCTCATTATTGGTTTTCTTGGTGCAGAGTACTGCGAGCAATATGCAAAGAAGGGGGATATCAGTAGCACCCTCACAGATGACAGTGATGATGAACTAAGCAATGATGACATCAGTGACGGAAGAAGTGAATCAAGTGAAGAAGATGTTGCTGGAAATGCAGATCCATAATAACATAAATTACTATGGAACTTTAATACGTTATACCTTTTTTTTTTTCTCTCGGTTTTCTTAATATGGTTTTGTCACATAGTTTCTTGTAAAATCTAAGTGAAAGCAGAGCCAGTGATGCCTGCCATAGATGTGTACTGAAAACTTATAAGTTTCAGTTGTCACCCTTGATTATCTAATGATGAATATAAATGGGCATTTGGGATTTATCACAATGAATCTCGTGTATCAATTATTTTGTTGGTTGCAATTTCTTGGCTTGTTAGTTATTGTTCTTTCTTTATAATTTTATTTTTGTCTGTAGTTTTCATGACTAATATATTTCATCGTTCTCTAGCAGGATGAATCAGCAAGACAAAGTCTAGAGATTAAGTCACAGTTATGGAGGCTTCCTAATTCTTCTGTAAGTAAAGTAATATTCGGCTTATGTCTTGTTACTATTTTACTATTAAAAATTCAACCGCGTTTGTCATTTTCTTCTTATAATTTTGAATCCTTTTCAATAGAATAAACATGAATAATATTATACTTATGTCATACAAGAAGATAGCCTACAAGGTATAATTATTAAATATGTTGTGGTCAACATCACGATGATTCGTTTTAGAACTACAAAAAGCATCTTTACTGCATAAACCAGCACAAGATTCTTGTACTATGCGACCTGTTCTCTTAAATTTTTTTAAACTGCCGCCTTTTTGTACTTAGGTGTTGTATCCTATCAAATTGGAAATATTATGAATTCCAAATTTCGGTTCATTGCAATGTCCGTCACTACAGGAATTAAAACTGATGTGTGATTCTATTCTTTAAGCGTTGGTTTGTCCACCCTCCACTACAGATCATCGCTTTGTTTTAGAAAAAGAAATATTGGTTTCCTTTCTTTTATTGATCGTGTTGATGTTCTTATCGAAAATGAAGGTGATTCCCATATGGGTATTTTTTCTTTCGTTATTCTTCCTCCTTCAAACAACTACATCGGTTGAAATCGATGCTATCAATGCATTGGTGAGTTTCTTTGAGAATCTTTCCGGAAACTTCTCCCAATCAGTTCCTGTTTCCGGTTGGGATAGAGCATCTGATCCTTGTGTGAGTAAATGGACTGGTATAGTTTGCTATGATCAAACACCGTTCGTGAAGTCAATCACCTTAAATAATTTTAATCTTTCAGGAGCTTTTAACCCGAGTATTATTTGCAATATTACATCTCTTGTCACCTCTATTGCTGTTATTAGTCTCAATAACAATAATCTTCATGGGGAAAATTTTGACACGATTTCCAATTGCAAAAGACTCACTCACTTATACATAAATGGAAATCAGTTCTCGGGTGATCTTCCGGATTCTCTCGCTCAGTTAAACAATCTCAAAAGACTCGAAATATCAAACAATGGGTTCTCCGGATCCTTACCAAATTTACCTCGAATTTCAGGTTTAATTGATTTTATAGCTCAAAACAATTACCTGTCTGGAATCATACCCGAACTCGACTTCTCTAATTTGGACACCTTCAATGTCTCCAACAACAATCTCTCGGGTCCTATCCCATCTGGCGGTGACCAATTTACCGCCACCAGCTATCTTGGTAATCCTCAATTGTGTGGCGACCCATTGCCAAATGAATGTGAAGCGCCACTAAACACTGATGCCTCAAATAGTTCGAAAAAGAGTGGGCCATCTTCATCAGAAATCCTCATGTACTCGGGTTATGCTGTCGTGGGTTTAGCCGTGATCATTGTTATATTGCTTAAGGTATTGTGTAAAAAGCGAAAGAAAAAGGAAGAGTCAGTTATAATTAAAGAAGACAATATTGATAACTATCGTTCTAAAGACGAAGATGCTTCTAAAACAGTTACTTTTGCATCTAACGAGTTTAATAGTGTTGGCATGAGTAAATCCGAGGTTTTTATGGGTAATTCTGTAGAGAGTGCACCTGTTTCTTCTTCTTTAATTGTTCTTACCAGCCCTGAAGTAAACGGATTGAAATTTGAAGAATTATTGAAGGCACCCGCAGAGTTATTGGGGAAAGGGAAACACGGGAGTGTGTATAAGGTGAACTGTGAAGAACAGGGGATGACTCTTGCAGTAAAAAGGATTAAAGATTGGTCGTTAGCATCTAATGATTTTAAGCTAAGAATGAAAAGATTGAATCATGTGAAGCATCCTAATTTGTTGCCGGTTGTTGCATTCTATTGTTCTCGACAAGAGAAGCTCTTGGTCTACGAGTATCAGCCTAATGGAAGTCTCTTCAAGCTTCTTCATGGTACTTTTCTTTCCTTTCCTGCTTAATAAACACTAAGTTTCTCAAGTATAATGAGTCAACTTTTATATAATTAATTAGTATGTCAAATACTTTTACTAGATTTAGATTATTCATATATTTTTTAGTTAAAATTTTAGTATAAGGAGGTTTTGTTATGAAGGGTACATTTTGGGCATCTGTTTGACCGATATCATTTTTCAAAACAATTTCTATGTGTTCTTTTAGAGATGAAACTACCCGAATTAAACTGACCTATTGAGAAGTAAGGTCCTTGAGTTTGGAGAGAAAAGATAGGAGAAGCAACTTAATATATTCTGTGTTCTCGAGTTAATATATTTCGTGTTCTTGAGGAAAGGAGACCTTATAAAACCGTCTCTAATGATCTTCCCATATTTAGTTAGCCGAGACTTCTCTGTGGTTCTAAATATTTCCCATTCTCTTCACACTTTTATATTGAGAACACGATTGGTGCAGTTCTGTTATATATAAGAGATTCATTATTTTAACTTATAAATTTATATATAAGAGATTCATTATTTTAACTTATATATATTACAATAATTTGCAGGAATGCCGACGGGTCAAACATTTGACTGGAGCAGCAGGCTTGGAGTTGCATCCACTATTGCTGAAGCTTTGGCATTTATGCATGATGAGCTTCGTGTAGACGGTATTGCTCACGGAAACCTAAAATCCTCAAACATCTTGTTTAACAAAAACATGGAGCCCAGCATCAGTGAGTACGGTCTAATGGCAGTAGACAATTCAGACAATTCACCACTCGCTAATAACGGCCTACAATTCAATGCTGATCCATTCAGAGGTGATATTCATGCATTAGGCGTTATTCTTCTTGAGCTCTTAACAGGAAAGATGCCTACGGTTCAAAACAATGGGATGGATCTAGGAACATGGGTTGTTTCCGTGGTTAAAGAAGAGTGGACCGTAGAAGTGTTTGATCGAGCCTTGATTCGTGAAGGTGCAAGTGAAGAAAGGATGGTTAATTTGCTGCAAATAGCCATAAAATGTGTGGATAGGTCCCCAGACTCGAGGCCTCGCATTAACCAAGTTGCTCAAATGATTAACAACATCAAAGAAGAAGATGAACGATCCGTAGATGTTTCTGGATCTCCCTTTGATATAAGGAATTAAAGGGTGTCTTTTAAACTTGATCAAAATTGTTATAGAAATGTTTTTGAATACTAAAAATTAAAAAAAAAATTGGGTTTATTGATTTTCAAGGAATTTAATGTTTTATGTATGTAGACATTTGCTTTTTAGGGGCTTTGCTATTGAGGCAAATGGGTACATTTTTTATTTCGAATTTTGTTTGTATAATTTTTATTATCTTGTATGTATCATTATTGAAAAGGAATTGTTCGGTTCTGTTTTATATGATGTGATCTTTTAAAATAACGCTACTACGATTGAAGAAGCGTAGTTGAAACCTTAGTACGTACAATTTTTGAGATCCAAATACCACTCCAAGTTATACTAGTTGCCGTATAAGAAGATTGCGAAAAACCCTTGGAAAGCACATCAACGGTGTCACTCGTTTTTTAAACAAAAAATGGGTAATGAAATGCTCACTTCTTTTTGACATGAAAATTGGATTGTGTGGTTCATATTCTCAGTGAACCGATTTTTTAAAAGATTTGATATGAAACAAGGAACGGTTCCTCCCGGGTACCAAACCATGGGATAAATAAAATGGTACTGTTCCGAGAGTTGGTTCAAGTACTTAACTACATTGTTACACTCTCGAGTACTCGAGTTCTGCTCACCATAGATAGACTAATATAATGTTGAATAAAAGCAGGAGTATGGATGGCTCAATTATATCATTTCATAATCATATTATTCTTGTGATAAAGGATGAGTTGTAATTAAATAGTTATGTTATATTATCAAGTACTTATATAAATTGGTGGTTAAAATACCATCAATTAAGCATAAACCAAAAACTATATTTTAAGAGAAAAAAGGTAAATGAAGTTGAGCAAGTAACTTTTTTTTTATTGTGATTGTATATAACGAAAAAAATCTTGGTCGTGGTTTGTTACGAAAAATCGTTACTATTTCGATCGTGTTTGTATTTAGAAGATACAATGATGAATATTTATCACAAGATACATACACAAGTAATTAAAAGCAAAAAATTATATCTAAACATACAAATAAAGCTTCTTTTCGTTAGCTATATTAATTTAATTACTTGTACCTACATGTTCGTGGGTTGTGTCGGGTTCAATTTTTTTATTTGAAATAGATTTACCTTTAATTTGATTTTATAAAAGTAAAAGTATATGTTTCACGTCTTTTAGAACATTTATTTTGTTCGAGATAATATTGTAATTGTAATAAAAATAACAATAAATACCATTATTTAAAATAAAATTATAATAATGATAAAACCAAAAATTAAATAGGCACTTATAGAAAAAGGAGTTAACCATCTTGACATGAAGACATTTTATGCCTTTTTTTGTAAATAATGTTTATATATTAATTTTCAAACTACTGTTCTAGCGAACAATAGTTTTGAAAACTGATATATAGTATAATATAATAATCAAGTGTCGGGTTTAGATTATCATCGAGATTGAGGGGGACAGAGTTTGAAATATTAAGATACTCGTGACGAGGGTTTTCCTATAAGAGTTTCTCCATCACGTTATGACGATTTGAAGAAGCCTATTCCACTCATCGTTTTTGTTGTGATCTTTCATCTCTACATTTATGGTAGAGATCAACTCCCGTCTTTGTCAGTTTTATTCTTTTTTATGAGTGTTTTCCATGTGTATTACATTCGGTTGGAAGATCGTTACCCACCTATCTTGTTAAATCTTTGGAAAAGATGGGCTATGAATCAAAAGTTTGGATCTAACATTTTATGTGTCACGTTGCCTAAAAGTCTCTTGTAACCAGATCTTGATTTTGAAAAAGAGAAGGATTTGATTTTTTTAATGATTTCCAATGGTATTTTGAAAGTTTTTTCCTCAATAATATTCAACATTTGTCCGATTCACTAAAGCAAAATCCCATTGCATTATGAAGGTGATATTATAGAGCGTGATTGTTTTCCAAATGATGTGTAAGATATTAGATTTCGATCAGTTTGCTACAAGAGTCAATGGTTCATTGATTTCTTTTGATATACAATCAAGTCATTAACTCTCAAAGAGCAAATAAGGTTAAAATTTTACAGTTTTTACTATTATTATTATTATTTTTTTCTTTTGCATTCAACCATGACCTCTTTAATTGGTATATACAAATACCCCCAACTTGTTTAAATCAGTTATTTTGCAGCATGCTACTCCTCTCAACTTTTTTTCTAATAAAATGCTAAAACCTAATAATTTTATTTATGATAATAATTACTCCTTAAAATTGTTGTATGTTTTAAT
>CAJVGC010000001.1:56639059-56802721 GCA_910822075.1 Senecio squalidus | reverse complement strand
AAATGTGTAATGAAATGCATGTACGGGTCAGTCGCGTGAGAATCGGGAAAAGACAGTACCGGGAATTTTTGACTCAAAACCGTTAACATTAGTAATTACGTTCCGTCCTTGCATAATCTCTTTTGAACTAGGCATGGGTGATCAGGCCATGCATAGTTGAAAACAAATATGCAATCGCGAAATTAATTCTCTAAAGTTTAGACTCATAAACGATTTTCCGAAAAGCCTTGGTTATAGTTTGGTTTCGAAAACTTTTGAAAAAAAAAAAAAAAAAATTTAAAACCGTTTTTCTCTATAACCCGTGCTCTGATACCAAGTCTGTCACACCCCGCTAAAGCGGAAACACGGAATGTGAAGAGCTGGAAAATCATTACACAAGTCATATAAAACATACGGCATTCAAGTCATTAATTAAAATAAAAAAGTGTTTACAAATCCATTCAAACGACCAAGTCATGATAATTTAGTACATCGATACACAATTTAAAAGTTTCATTAGAAATTCCCAAAAGAAATAATGGCCAAGTCTTTTCCCACTGTGGTTCTCACACAACCGCCTCGACCCGTCCATGCCATGCACATCATGCTTACACTAATTTCCTGAAACATAAGATAAAGTGTCAACTACGAAAGTAGTGAGTGAGTTACAGTTTGAATAGTTCGTCAAAAATGTTAGTAAAGTATATAAAGTAAAAGTTTCCAAAAAGAAGGTTAGCGGAACAAGTCGCTTAAAATTTATATACTTTTAAAGTCCAAGTAACGGGCGAACCAGTGCCCTAAATTTGTAAAGACCAAATAAAGTCAAATTTTGCGAATGTCAATCGCTAAAAAGTTCATAAATTATGCGTAAGTAACTAATTAGATTTCTTGTATCAACCTCTTGGCATCTATAATTTAAGTGTTCACAGTAAACCGATTGTTCAACCGTGGTGCCCATCTTCCCGCCTCTCAAACGGGAAGATTGTCTAATTCTTAGTAATATGTACTTAGATTGCCATCTAAGCAAGGAACGGTTCTTTCCTAAGTATCGATACCCATAATTACTATACGGCTAAGTAGCTAATAGTGTGTAAGTACAAGTCCAAAAAGTCGTGGGCGTCAAATAGTTTTGTCTAAAAGAGAGGTAGTCGTCCGTCACTTAAGTACGTATTATAGTTCCATCAAGGGTTGGTACGTATACAAGCATCAATGATTAGTCTAGTACAAAAGAGAGCGAGCCAATAAGTTCAAGTAGAACAAAAATATTTTACGCATGATAGTTCAAAATAGTACGTACAAAATAGTTCCAAAGTCCAAAATAAGTCCAAGTACGTTCCAAAATAAGTTCCAAAATAAGTCCAAGTACGTTCCAAAAGTCAAAATAGTTCATAAGTTCAAAAGTCAAAGTTCGATAATTTGCAATTTGATTCATAAAGTTTTCAAATACAGTTAATCTTATGTTTCCCCCAAAATTCATGTAAAACATATATAAAATAAGGGGTTGTAACTCACGGATTGCGAAGAACGAGAACTCGGAAACTCGGTCGGAATATGAAAGCCGGGAATTACGGATTGCCTAATATTACCAAGATAGTTTAATTAGTTGTTATATTATTATGTTCTTATATAATAATATAGACCAAATTTTATTAAACTTTAAGTGTCAAGGTTAAGTAAAGTTAAAATAGTCCGAAAAGGTAATTGTCACGTTTTTGTCCAAAAGTCCGATTTAACATTTTCGTTCATTATATCTTAAGTGCTTTTGCTCGCTGAAGTGATTTACAATTTCTAAAGAAATTTGGGGAGCGCTTCCGCGCCCAAATTTCATGCCCAAAAATTGTACCATCACTTCCGCTCACAAATCACCTAAAACACAATATCATATATATTGTAGTTCAATATAGTCCAAATAGTCCAATATAAGTCACCATTATTATTAGTTTTATTTATCTCAGTCCCATACTAATGTTAGAACAAGTCCAGAATGTATACGTTTTTAGCAAAGAAATCACAAAAACGGGACTGAGATAAATAAAACTTATGTATAAAATTGATTCCGGAAGTTATTCCGACACTAGTTCCGACAAAGTACAGACTCAACAGTTACGAACTAGAACAAAGTGAACACGATAAAAGAGTGACTAATGTTTCGAACCGATATAGCAATTGAACAAGTACCTGAATTTTAGACGGTTGTCACATAAGACAATTTAAAAACTTATAGTGACAAGTTACAAAGCAAATTGTTTAATAATCAAAAATGAAAAAAAAAAACAATATCTTTGTAACCTTTTTCGAAAACCGTTCCATTTTCCTTTTAAATAGTGGTCATATTTGTAGCTCAATAAAATTCTATATCTATGGTTCTTGGAAAGTTAACCATCAAATTTTAACTTTCATTATGCGCTGTTAGATCTATTGACTTTTGATCCTAACCATTATAATTGCCTATTTTTAATAGCCATTGGATCATGTGGCTATAATTCTCATCCATTGAGATCAAAAACGGTTATCAAACATTTGTGAGAAAAAATGATATTTGTAAGTTAGTGGTAGACACATTTCCAATATTGGTTGTCCTATTTAACTTATTGAAAATATATATATGCATATTTAGATGCCATAATTCTATTTTTCAATAGGTCATGCATGTTACTAATTTAGTCAACAATTAAATGTTACCATAAAGATAAACGAACTTTAACAATCAATATATTCAACAATTTTCCTAGTTTAATATATATAATGGTAATAATGTCTTTTTTTTTTAATGATGAATTCCATTAATTGTTTAGTTGTCTGTTTAATATAATTAAAATATGAATTTTAATAATGAAAATGCTTAATTAGTTGGTTAAAAGTTTAAAATATAAGTTACTTTGTTATTTAATTATATTATCAATAAACACACAACGTATTTGTGAAACAATTACATAAATTAAGAGAATTAGTTTTTAATATATTTTTTAACATCTAACTTACCAAACAATTTTGTACATAAATTTTAAATTAGTAAAACAAAATGTTAAAATACTAATATGATTCAAAAATATTTCTAGAAACGATAATTGTGATTTTTAACATAGCAAAACTATTTTCGTAATAATATAAATTAAATAAATTATTTCAAAACATGTATTGTCAAACAAAAGGAAATAAATTAAAGAATATACACTAAAGAAAAGTGTTTTTTTAATGTCTAATGCATTGAGTTAGCAACATCCAAGTTTGGCAATTCTATCTCCACTATATTATATCTTTTAAAGTTGTATAAGTCTATTATTTTTAAACTGTCATATATATGTTAAACTAACTATATAACTTTTCTTTTGTAACAACAGTATAATAAATAAGAAATTTTGATATAAATGATTGAATAACGAAGTAGTACGTCATTTAAAAAAATACAGAGTATATCATTTTCTTTTATTAAAATCAAGAAATATGTGTTTTAAAATTAATATTTTAAGACTTACAAATTACTTAAATTTATAAACTACTATTATCTAAATTTTACCAACATTCATAAGATGTACACTTAAAATTATTAAAGTTAACTAACAAATTATAAATATATTTTATATTTTTCAAATATGTGAAATATAATAAAGAATGGAGTAAGACCTATTTAGATTAAATGTTGACTAAAAAAATTATAATTTGCAAAATTTAAAAATAAAAATTGGGATAGAAAATGTATTTTGTTTAGACGAGCTATTAAAGTCACATAAAACTCTATGCATTAGTTGAGTTTTGCTTTTTTCTTTCTTTTCAAAATATTTTTAATATATAAAATTGGAGTTTTATTGATTTACAATAATTATAAAAATAAGATATTTTTTTTGGAAAATAATAATAATGATAAATATTAGTATAAACTTTATGACGTTCAATGAACTTACAAAGTATCTATTTATTAATCGACACCAAGCTATTGATTTTTATATTATGGTATCTAAAAATATAATTGAGTATCATCAATACAAAAATTATCATTTCTATACATTATTTTTTTTATGCTTTTGAAAAAATGTGTATTTAGTTGTTGTTTTGTTCATACTTTAAGTGTGTACAAAATCATTATATATATAAGTTAAAATTTTGAAATTTACACACTTTTGGTTGTTAATAAAGATGTACACATTTAATTGGTGATAAAGATTCAATTTCAACACATTTTAAAGTGGAGAGAGAAAAATGTAATACCTAATATTTTAAAATTTACACACTTTTAAAAGTGTGTTGTTGTTTTCTTTTTGGAATTAGGTGTTTTCACTTTTAAGTGTGCAGAAATATATATATATATATATAATATATATATATATATATATATATATATATATATATATATATATATATATATATATATATATATATATATATATATATATATATATATATATATATATATATATATGCTTTTAGGTGTGTACAATTTTCCAAACAACTAAAGTTAAGAAAAATTAATATTTCTTCACATTTATTAACGTAATTTTGTACACACTTAAAAATATAAACAAAATTACCAAAAAACTTAAAAGTGTGAAGAAAAATGTGTGAAATGATTTTTTTATAATATATGTTCTTATACCAATAAACCTTTCCGAACAATAACCCGAGTATTACACTAGTTGATAATGGATATCAAAAGTAATATAAAATTTGAAGTATTTGTCATTACTATATTAAGATTATGATTAAACATTGTCAACCTACATAATAAAAATTAGAGTTTATTTAATTATGTTAATTGAATTATAAAATAAGAAATTAAGAGAGAAAAAATTGTTAACCTCAATGTTATATTATATTTACTTTTTGTACGTTACATAACATGTTTTTGATTTGAATTATAAAAGTTTTTAACATAAATTTACAAATAAATAATAGAGTTAATTACATAAATCGTCCCTATGGTTTACTCCAAATTACGGATTTCGTCCCTAAGTTTAAAATGTTGCATAAATCATCCATTTTTTGAAACTAATTACGCTTTTCGTCCCTAATTTCTAACGGACATCCATTTTAAGGACGAAATGTGAAATTTATTAGCGATAATTTTAACGAAATTTATTAACGGACATCCATTTTAGGGACGAAAAGGGTAATTAGTTTCTAAAAGTGGACGGAATATGCATCGTTTTAAACTTAGGGACGAAATCCGTAATTTTAGGTAAACCATAGGGATGATTTATGTAATTAACTCTAAATAATATGAATAGTATATACACACATGTTTAATATCTAGTTATATAAAAAACTGAAGTTATGAAGTTAAAAAGATATTAAGATTAATTTGTTCTTATAAAATTTTACTAATTTTTGTCACACCCCGCTAAAAGCGGAAACACGAGGCGTTCCAGTTATAATATCAAGAGTCAAGATTACAACAATATAACCGATAAACAAAACATCAAATTAAATAGATCATGCCAAATGTTACAAAATACATCATAAAGTCAAAGGCGATAAGACGCCAAGTACAAATATAATTCCAAAAGAAATAAACAAACGGATCGTCATGGAAATTACAATAAACAATTCAAACTCAAATTTCCCAAAAGCAAGCGATCCGAAAATAACTATGGCCTGATCAACGGAAATCCTCAATTTCCTGCAAAGCGTTAAAACGACATCAACAACATGTTGGTGAATTATTCGCGATTTTAAGTAAAAAGTGACCCATCGACAAGTTTTAGTAAACATTATAAATTTCAAATATCATATCTCATATCTTGTTTTTCATCCCTAGCGAGGATACCATGCTTAGATTAGTCAAACACCGAAACTCACCACAATTTTTATCTTCCACTCATAGGAGCATCCTACCGAGAAGTTCCTAACATCCGCTCATAGGAGCATCCTACCGAGAATTTCTTAACATCCGCTCATAGGAGCATCCTACCAAGAATTTCTTAACATCCGCTCATAGGAGCATCCCACCAAGAAGTTCCTACCATCCGCTCATGGGAGCATCCTACCGAGAATTTAGCTTAATAAGAGTATAAGACACCTAATCTAAAGCAGACCTATTCTACTAGGTAAACAAGATAATCAAAACAGTCCCGCATACATGCAGACAATTTAATAATACGCTTTACAACCCAAAATATTTAAGACAAGGGCTACGAATAACTCACAATATAAGCTTCAGCAAATCTCGGGTAATACAATCACGGGACCACAATTCCACCTTCTAAGTGCCCTAAAACAGTAAATAATATAGTCTAAGTACCTCTATAAGTATAGTTCGGTTTAGCCTTGTCGGTTAAGATTAAATTTAATACAACATTCCAACGATTTAATAAGTCGAATAAGGATGACGGATTAAGAAGACGATTTTCCGCGCCAGGAAAGGGCCGATCGAAAAGATATCGATCTTTCACGTCAACATCGACCGTTGGAAACAAGTGATAACTCCAAGTCGAAAAGAATATTAATACCGATGTTCATTATGTTGTCCAAGATTAAAGATGTTGACTTATAAAAGTCAAATGTCAATTAGGTTGACTCACTAAAAGTCAAAATCAAATTTAGAAGTCCAATTTGACAATTTGAATGACTTGAAATCTTTTTATACCAAAATAATTAGAGTAAAATACCTCTGAAAACCATTTATAAAGTTGGTCGTAAAAACATGTTTCAATGAATTAAAACGATGATCAAGATTTGTGACGAAGTTTAATATATCGCAAAAAGGTTGAAAATGTTCGTTTTAAGTAATATTATGACATTTGGGATTTCGTTGGCGTCTTTGAGTCTAAAGACAATGTTGTTGTAAATATGTTACTTTTGTATACATATTATCTATATAAGTGTTTTAATGTCGTAAAAAGTCGTGAGTTGAAATTTCGGCAGCGCTTCCGCGTCATAAAATATTCGTCCAAATTCCATACACTTTCCCGCTTAATAACAATTTCATTTTTAAACCATTATTCATAATACATAATACCATATTAAGTTTAATACAATACTTTGGTCAACTTATATTTTAACTTTATTTGTCCAATTTCAGTCCAATCCGATAATTTATGACGAGTGTTGGTCTAATAATTAACTATAACCGTTTTCAAGGCTAAAACCGAATAATGAAAATAATGAAATCGAAAGATTCACAAGGTTAGTAATTTATACCGCTAACACCCGCTTGATTTGACAAGGATCTGGAATCAACAAGTTCAGTGGTGTAGTGATGAGAATGTCCGCCTCCAAAACACGAGACAACCACCGATAGTTAGCAAAAACGAAAATTTGTGACATCTGACTGATCCAGCCGCCGGGTGGAGCTCCTCAATCAGCTCCGGATTTTCGTAAATTTTGCGTTTTTAAGCGTTTTCAAGAGTATTTTCGGTAGAATTCGACATGCAACTTAAAAACCTTTAATAACATCCATAGATTTCTTCAAATAACATCTTTTTATATCAAGATCTAATGTAAAAGTTTATAAAACTTCTGTTTTTAGATAAATCACCATAGAAACTTTTATAAAAACCTTTGTTTGATCTTTGATGATACATGCATGTATAAAAATGATAAGATGCAAATAAAAACAGTGGGTAAAAGTAATTATACTGCAAGAATAGAGTGTGTGATGATCTAGCTTGATCTTGATGGAGGTTTTGATGGAGATTTAGACCCGAAAATGATGAAGAACTCAAGAAACAACCCGGAAGAATCACCACATCTTGCTCCCTTTGATGAACATACTTGACTATTGTGATGTTTATGGTGTTTTTATGGTGAAATGTGGCTGGAAATCACATCAAGAGTGAAGAAAAGTGAAGGAAATGGAGAGGGTTTTGAGAGAAAACACCAATATGTGTGTGTTTTGTGATAGACAAAATGAAGAAAAGAAAAGAAAAGAAAATAGCAACACCTTGGGACTGAGAAATCTGGCAGAAAAGGGGGTCCAATCGAGCACAACCAAGTGGCTCCACTCACTTTTCATGCAAAAATGAGTCACCAAAATCTGACCAGATTGATCCAGCACCCGGTTGAAGCCCTGCCAGCTGCTGGCTGGTCGGCTGGTTCGGCAGACTTCCCGTTTCCGTTGCGTAGGCGTTTTCGATCGTTAGGAGTTCCCGTTTGATTCCAAATGAACTTAGGAAAGTTGATTATAAGTATTATTGGTATTTTGATTCATTAAATGATTAAATTTAAGTTTAGATTCCGAGATACGCATGATTTCGGTAAAACGATAAACAAGAGCAAAAGCGCGATATTTCGAGTATAAAGGATGCGTTAACCGGAAAATTTGGCATAAACCTTATAACTTATTACCATGAGCATACTAACTACCAAGTGAAATTTGAAAATTAAAGTATGTTGCTTCTTTGACTTTTCCTTCCATAAATCGCTTAATTTTTTACTCAACAAATAGATCAACCGGCTTCTTCCTTGTCCATCTTTTCATTGAGGTGAAAAACCATTTTATACTTTCGGATTAAGATCATCGAAGTCTGCTTCTGTGAAACTATAGACCTTCACATCATTTCTTGAAACTACGAATGTAGCGAATTCAATTCCATTATGAAATTATGGGCCAATGTTTCTAACATCCAAAATTCCATGAAGTGAATAGACTTGATCAACTCCTTTTCTTTTGAAATTAATAAAATGTTTGGAGTCTCTCCACAAATGATTTTCTTTCGTTGTGAGCCCATGTAAGATTTCCGTATCTACCCTTTTTGGCTTTCGAACAAAGAAATCTACAACTTCGTCTTCCATGAATGGTTGATTCAAACGTTTGTGTAGACTTTTCTGTTCTTCAAGATCGATGTCTTTGTATGTTGGGAGACCAAACTCATTTGTCAACGCATATTTGTAAAGTTCCTTATGCTCGTTTCGTAATCTTGCTTCTTCTTTTTCCTTGTCTTCAACTCGAAGATCATACACATCTTGTTGTTTCAATCTGTTATCAAAATCATACTTCCTCGGTCTCCAATCCGCATCTTCATCATAATTCCGTAATACTCGAAGTCTAGCACATATAACCTTTCCGACCAAATGATCAAGATCTTCTTGTATATTGAGTTCCATGGCATTCCAATACAAATTCTCGATGTCTCGATCTTTTCTAGCAGTTTTATCAACCACTTCTTCATCATGACCATCTTTTGTAACCGTTTCATCTTCCGCTTCTTCAGTTTGTTGTTCGAATTCATTGTTTCCCGGTTGTTCCATTTCAATCTTCTCATCTACCATCTCTTCATCATCTTCCTCAACATTAATAACATCTTTTTCCCATTGTTGAGTAGTACCTGAACCCATTTGTGTTTCCGAAGTTGTTTTTTCATGTTTTATTCTTTTTAAACACTCCATATTTCCCCCCTCATTCGGGTGATCATCGGGATCATCATCCGAATGTTTTCGTTTATTAACACCTTTGGCTTGAGATCGACAAAAAGACTTGAGAGATCGATACTTTTGAATGATCGTAAGAAGCTCTTGTTGTTCACACTTAAATAAATCATCCAAATTTGTAGGAGCATAGTCACGAGGAATGAGAAGAGCATCAAGAATCGCAATATCTCGAAGAGAGTTTGGCTTGTCATCATTAACCATTCCAACCAGAACTTCTTCGATCAAATTTCTCGGCAGAGTCTTCAATTTTTCTTCAACAACATTAAAATATGATCGAGGATCCGCTTGAGTTTCCGGAATTTGTACTTGGATTTCTGGAATTTCAGGAATTGGCTCAAGTTGTATCAACTTCCTTTTTGTTTTCTTCTTTTTCTTCGAACTCTTTAAACTAGGAATCAATGGTTCTGTTTGAGGAGATGAAACAATCTTCAAAGATTGTTGAGGAGATGAAGATACGTGAACCGGTGAAGAAATATCATGACCGCTCTTAGATGTTGAACCCATAATATATGGAAGAAAAGAAGAATTCTTGATAGGAATTGGAAGCATATATGTATGTGGATGAAGAGACCGAGTTTCACTATCATCAATTGGAGGCTTTCGTTTTTCAATTCCTGTCGTGCTGCAGTTGCATCCAAATGATAACGTATTATTTTGACTGGATCAAGTTCCTCCTTCGATTTATCCTTTATGTTTGAACCTAGGTAAGGAACAGACATCCGAGCAAGCTCGAACATCCAAGGGGCAAAACCGAGATCACTTAGATTGCTCGTTACCGTATCTAGTGATGACACTAAGGCACCACTAGACGAACCTGCTTTGACCGTTGGCATAGTGTTAACAAAGGCAGGTTTCCAGTCAATCTTTGAAAGCTTTCGGTTTCTGAACGGCCTATAACCGTTCGGATAGTGTCACTAAGACTACTAGATTAATGTGCATCCCTAGAAATGATAGCTAAGTGGGGAGGACTTGAATCGTGTTCAAATGATGACGAGAGTCGAGGATCTTGACTCTGTTTTTCAATAACATCCGACTTCGAAGGAGTGGACGTTAGTAAACGTGGGCTTGTTCCCATGTGTTTTGAAATATCATCCAGTGGGGATAATGAGTGGTGAGGAGGGGTATTATCCGTTTGCATTGTTGGGGAGACAACGTCTTGTCCAACACCCTTTGTCGATAAACGACTAAGAGTAGTAGACTTGGTCCCCCGGTATCTATCCCTAATGTCGGATGAGGCTCTTTTTCTTTTCTTTTTGGCTCCAATCTTTTTACGCTTACTCTAGCTCACGCTTTTTCAACTCCACCCTCATTTTTTCCCGAAGGACTCGCAAGTACAAGTACTAGAGTGTGTACTGGTGTTTGTACAACCACAATTTTCCCTTCACCCTTACTTCATCATTGCCATCATTGGCATCATCATCATCATCATCATCATCATTATTGCCACCAATATTAACTTCTTCATCATCTTGTCGCTCACCTATGTGTAGACCCTCAATTTGGTTAGGAGCTAAAGTTCGTGGGGAAGGAACAATCGGCTCTGATTGCTCCATAGAGGCGGTGAATTCCTAACGATTTTAATCCATTCATCACTAATCGAAACCAAATCAAACAACTATTCTAGAATTGGCATTTCAAACTACGAAGTTGCCTTTGGACGTGGCTTGAATACCGAAGTGAAATACTGAAGATACATATGATCGCCAACACGTCGATTGAATGATGGTGGACCTTCGAAAGGAACTCTTGCAATGATTGTTTGTAGAAACCTTTAATACGGAATGTATGGTCTCCTGATTTCCTTCTTCAACTTTCTTAGAGACTTCTTCGGAGGATTTAATAACTCTTCCACTTTCAACCTTTCATGAGCCAAATATTTGTTTTCTTGACAATGTGATCACGTATGTCATCAAAGATAAGTCGAGCGATATCTAATTTTAGCTCAAAAATGAAAGTTAGCCACATGATGATCGTTAGATGATTGGCGTAATCCTTCCCTCTTTCCTTAGGCGTAAGATTACGAACCATGAGTTGTAGAAGAAATTTCCAATGCTTCGGAATCAAATCCAAACCAACTTAATCGTCTACAAATCTCCAAGATATCCTAGCTTCTCAACATACACCATCAATACTTTATCCTCTTTCAGAATTGGATCGTATTCATTATAAGACGGAAAATGTAGAACATTTCGTAGCTCATCCACTGTTAAATTACACCGACATGCACCGAATTCACAAGTAAGTGCTTCCTCCAATGGTTCTTAAAGATCCAGAGAATTTTCTTGATATTGCATATGATGCCACATGTATTGAAGATACACTTTAGGCACTCGTGGATGATTAGAAACGAATTTTCTCCATGGATGATACTTGATAATCGAGAGAAAAACCGGAAAGGCACATTGATATCAATAGCTGTGTTGTTGGCCATCATGTCTAGCCACAAATTCGTTGGAAGAAGCGTTTCCTCATTTGGATATCTCTATATTCTATGTTCCCCTTGAACATTTTTATTCGTTTTTGCGGTTTCTTCATTCTCGCCATTTGAGCTTTAAAAACCATTACAAATTGTTAGATATCAAAAACTTTTTGAAAGTGTGATTTTTAGAAGATTTGATCATTATGAATCACACTTAAACGTGAATATTTTTATAAATATATCGACAATACCGTAAAATGTGATAGTTCTAGTCGTGATCAATTAAATTTCCTACTTAAACACATCCCAACAAAGTTAAATGTGCTAGTTCTAGTCGTGAACCGGAGGTTTGCTACTAAAACACATCTAACAAAGTAAAAATGTTCAAGTTCTAGTCTAAGAAGACGTTGATTGAATGTACTAGTTCAAAAGATTTTCTACTAAAGCATATTTCACGTGATTATATCAATATTTAAAAAAAGAAACCCGTATTCAATATTTGAAAGTTTTGATGAGTCATGAAGTATCAACAAATATTAATCTAAGAAGACGTTGAATGAATGTACTAGTTCTAGTCGAGATCTCGAGAATCCGCTACTAAAATACATCTAATCTTATCCTCGAAAACAACGTAAGTGAAACTTCAAGTTTTGGAAAAATAACAAGATCTGGATATATTAAAATAACAAAAAATGAATGAACTAGTTCGAGCCGAGACTCGAGATTCGCTACTAAAATTCATTCGAAATGAATTCAAATAATAGATATATATATCGTTTCGTTTAAGCTCAATACTTGTTAAGACTGAGTCCCAATCTAAAGTAACTGGAAGTCGTTTCGAAAAATCATGGTCTGTGAACTGACTGCGACGCAGTGGGTAAATAATGCGTTGCATTGTTTTGAAAAATTCATTCGATTCGACTAGAATTTTGAAATTCATTTGAATCACCAGATAAAGAATTTTCAAATTTACATTCGTGTAGGTATTCATTCGAATCGAATGAACACTTAGTTATTTTCTCAAAAATTTGATCCATTCGTGTTCATTAAAAATTTAGTTGTGTTGTTGTTAAATTTTAGCCAATTCGATTCGAACAAGAACTTAGCCATTTTCAAACAATTTTGTTCCATTCGTGCCATTAACAAACTCATCCGTGTCAATGTAAAGTAAAAACACATTCGAATCGAGTACACACTTAGCAAAGTTGTCACACAATTTGTTCCTAAGAAAGTCCTACGTGTCCAAACACATTCGATTCGAGTACACACTAAGAAAATTTTCACCCAGGTTGTTCCATTCATGTCCTAAGAAAATTCATTCGAATCTACGTACACTTTCAAACCATTCGAATCAAACACATAATTAGAAAATTTCATACATGTTGCTCCATTCGTGTGTTAATAAAACCTATTCGTGTTTATGTAAAATTGCAACCCATTCGAATCGAATACATACTTAGAAATTTTTTATCTCTACTTGTTCCATTAGTGTCCTAAGAAACCTATTCGAATCGACCAATTTCAATCCTAATCTCATTAGAAGACTCAGAAAACATGTTTAAACAACGAAATCCTATTCGAATCAGATCTAAAGCACTAAATCTAATCATAAACTCATTCGAATTTCACACAAAAATACAATTATCATTCAAGATTATCCTAATCATAAAATGTTCCTAAAGAAAATTGAAGAACATGAAGAACATATAAGAGAAAAAATTACCTAATTCAAACGTTCTTCGTTAAAAGTCGTTATTGATCCGTTAATGCTTCAACGTTTTTGAGAAAACCGTTTACCCTAGAGAGATTGAAAGTGAAATTTTGAAGTAAAAGTGTGTTATGAAAAATTATTCCTTTTTCACATCATATAGATTGTAGAGATTAGAATTAGTTAATATGGTTTTTAGAAGGTAATTCTATCATGTAATGAATGTTTACCCCTTACCTATAAATAGGTAAGGGGTGTGATGTAATAATATGACTTTTGGTTGGTTCTCATACCTAACAATTGGTATCAGAGCAGGATGCTCTCAAAAATTCTAGCACCATTCGAATAGATCCGTACGAATAGCACCATTCGAATAGATCCGTACGAATAGCACCATTTGAATAAGTCTACACGAACATTTTCATTCGAACATTTTTTTTAACTAACACAAATAGGAATTCTATTCGTGCTAGTGCATTTTGAATTCGAAGGGTTTATTCGTTTGAAGAATGTTTCCATTCGTTTGAAGATTGGTTTAAAGATTGATTCGTATGATTTGAAAAGAGGTCGAATGGATATATTCGAATGATAATTTTCAGACTCGAATAGAGTCATTTGAATAAGAAGATTCGAATAAGAAAAATTTTGGTTTTGGACAAGTGTTGGAACGAATAGGAATTTAGGACACGAACTTGGTTTTGAATTGATCGATCACGGTAATTTTTTAAGAAATCCGAATTGAACAATAAGCCAAGAAGTTGAAAGAAAATTACCAAGTATTCATTCGAACAAATGTTGTTCTTACACGAACTCATAACCATTCGAACCATTTTTAAATCTACACGAACCAGAAACCATTAGAATATGATTTGTTCTTACACGAATCAGAAACCATTCGAATAGGTTTTACTATTACACGAATTCAAAAACCATTCGAACAGATTTTGTACTTACACAAGTTTAAAGCCATTTGAATAAGAATTGAACTGAAGTTTTGGAATTTTTACAAAGAGTATAAAACGATCAACGAGAATCAATAATCATGACGTCAAGGGCTCAAATGTCAATCGGATCTGACACAAGACCTCCGGTTCTTTTCCGAGGTGATTACGAACAATCAACAAACGATTCTTCATCACCCCATATGAAATAATGAATGTTCGTCCTCCAAATCTCAAATTTCTACATGTTTTTGGATGCAAGTGTTTTGTGTTAAATGACAAAGATCAATTACGAAAATTTTATGATAAGGAGGATGAAGCGGTGTTTGTCAGATATTCTACGGAATCAAAGGCGTTCCGTGAATACAACATTCGGACAAAGGAGATTGTGGAAAGTGTAAATGTTTCATTTGATGACTTTGGAACAATGAGTTCGGATTACTTCAACTCGGAAAACAAAGTGCATACTTCTCAACCAAATTTGGAAAATTTCTTCGACACATTGTACTACTTCAACGATGAAAATTCACGATCTTCACAAACTCCTTCCTCAACTTCTAGCCAAATGAAACAATCATTTTAGATGAACAACCTGAAACCTCAATTCATGATGAACCCAAACTTTCACACAATGATGAACCAGAATCATCACACGATGATGCACCGTAATCTTCACATGATTAACAACCAGAAGATGAAACCGAATCAACTTCAAATCCACAAAAAAATTCCACCACCATTACAAATAATACAACAATTGTAACCAATCCAAATGTTCTACAACCATCATCATCAACTCAACGTGTCAAATTGTGGACGAAATCTCATCCTCTTAATCAAATCATTGGTGATGTTAATAAACGTGTTCCAACTCTCAAGGCTACGGTGAATGAATGTATTTTCTCAATCTTCTTAAGCTCCATTGAACCGAAAACTATCGACGAGGCTTTTAATGATCCAAATTGAATAACCTCGACGCACGAAGAGTTAAATCAATTCAAGGTTTGGATGTTTGGGGAAAGGTATCTTGACCAAAGGATCGTTCAATTGTAGGTGTCAAATGCATCTACAAAAATAAAAAGGATGAAAATGGTGTTGTGGTACGGAATAAATCGCGACTGGGTATTCACAACAAACAAGAATTGTTTATGATGAGATGTTTGCTCCGGTTGCTAGGATTGAGGCGATTCGAATGTTTCTTGCATATGCGGCAAAGAAGGATTTCATTGTTTATCAAATGGATGTCAAGACCGCGTTTCTCAATGGGGATCTCAAAGAAGAAGTATACGTTGAACAACCGGAAGGATTTGTGGATCCACATCTACCATATGATGTTTACAAGCTTAAGAAGGCATTGTATGGTTTGAAACAAGCGCCTCGGGCATGGTATGAAAAACTTTCTTTGTTTATCTTAGATGCATGTTTCACTCGGGCTTCTATAGATACTACACTTTTCAGTCTTAAAAAGGGTCAAGACGCAATTTTTGTACAAATCTATATCGATTACATCATTTTCAGGTCAACAAGTCAACATTTATGCAAACAATTTTGTGCGTTAATGTCAAAACGTTTTGAAATGAGCATGATGGGATAGATGACGCTCTTTTGGGATTATAAGTAAAACAATTACCGGATGGAATTTTCATTAATCAATCAAAATATATTTTTGATATGCTTAAAAAGTATAAAATGCTCGATTGTTCTCCGATGTCCACACCAATGGCTCCTCGAACAAACTTACATGATGATCCAACGGGTCAATCAACAGATGTAACGTTGTATCGAGGAATGATTGGTTCTTTGATGTATTTGACCTCGAGTCGTCCGGATATTATGTTTGCTACTTGTATGTGTGCTCGACATCAATCAAACCCAAAAGTATCTCATTTTTTGGCTATAAAACGAACTTTTCGTTACTTAAAAGGCACTAGTGATTTGGGTTTGTGGTATCCAAAGAATACGGGTTTTGATTTTATTGCTTATTTTGAAGCGGATCATGGAGGATGTAATTTAGACAGGAAAATTACTTCGGGTGGTGCTCACTTTCTAGGAAACAGGCTTATAAGTTGGACTTCGAAAAAGCAAAATTGTGTTTCCATTTCCACGGTCGAAGTGGAATATGTAGCGGCAATAGTGTGTCTTTCACAAGTACTATGGATACGCACACAACTTGGAGATTACGGTTATGAAGCGGACTTAATTCCAATTTATTGTGATTCAACAAGGGTCTCAAACAGCACATGGGTCATTGTTTCTAAAGAAACTTTTTAAAGTGAGGGAAAAATGTAAGAAAAGTAAAGTTTTTGATAATATAGGTACAATATTTAATGTCTTTGTAGCAAAAGTAGGACTCATGCGTGAGCTTTATATTACACCTTACAACCAAAGTAGGGGGCAAACCATAGTAATTTGAACCGCTACAACACTCAAAATGCTATGGCATAAATTCAAATACTTAAAGATCGTTTCTAAAAAATATGAAAGAACTATTCTAACAACAAAAGAACCTAACAAAACTGGTAATGTCGTGATTTTTGGTGGCTTACTTATCAAGCTGAGTTAATAGAAGTTGCAACTCAGTGTGAGGATGTCACACCCCGCTAAAGCGGAAACACGAGGTGCGAAGAGCTGGAATACCATTACACGGGTTATAACAAAATGTAACGGTTTCTAGTCATTGATTAAAAATAAAAGAGTTCACACGTTTCAAAGACAACCAAGTCGTTTAACGTTTCAATACAAATACATAATCAAAGTTTCAAACAAATTTCCCAAAATAAATGAAACATGTCTTTTCCCAATATGAGTCTCACGTAACCATCCTGACCCGTCCATGCCATTCACTTCATTCTTACACTTGGTTTCCTGAAACATAAGATAAAGTGTCAACTACAATAAAGTAGTGAGTGAGTTACCGTTTTAAGTTTCTCGACAAAAGTTTCCGTAAAGTATATATAAGTAAAAGAGTTTCATAAATGAAAAAGAAGCGGAACGACGCTTAAATATATATACTTTAAAAGTTTATGAGGCAACGGGCGTGACAATACCTTAAAAGTTTGTAAAAAAACAAGCAGAACAATACTTGTAAAATAATAGTTGCGTATTCAATCGCTAAAAGAGTGTATATGCGTAAATAAGTAACTAATGATTAAGACCTTGTATCAACCTCTTGGCATAATATAACATAAGTGTACACACTAAACCGATTATCCAACCGTGAGGCCCCTTACCCCGCACTATCTACGAGGAGTATTCTGATCATAGTAATATGTACTTAGATTTCCATCTAAGTAAGGAACGGTTCTTTCCTAAGTATCGATACCCATAATTACTAAACGGATTAACAAAGCTAATAGTGTGTAATGAACTAAAACCGGGCACTAAAGTAATTTTTCTTTCAAACTGATAGTAGGCACTTATGATTCGCGTTATATTCTCATCAAGGGTTGTTCTCGTATACAAGTAATCATTGATTAGTTCTAGCCAATTAAAGGGGGCAAGCCATTAAGTCGGTTAAAGGGGGAAGCCATTAAGCCGAGTAAAGTGGGCAAGCCATTAAGTTTATTGTATGCCAACCGGGGCAAATAAAACGATTTACGCATATAAGTTTCACAAAACGTTCAATAATAGACCAATAGTTCATAAATCGTTCCAAAAGTTCATATAAGTTGCAAAAGTTCATAAAAGTTCCAAAAGCAATTAGATCTCATGTTTCCCCCAAAGAGTTATGTAAAAATACAATAAGTAAAGGGGATGTAACTCACGGGTTGCGAAGATAAAGTCTCAAGTGAAAAAGAGAGGAGCGGAACACGTCGAGAATCAAAGACGACCTAAACACCCAAGTTTCGTGTAAGTATGAATATTACGATTTAAGTTATGTTAAAGTTCCATATTAACATTTTTAGTATTAAATCTTTATACTTAGATTCTGTCCAAAAGTTTCAATACGGGAAAACTTATGTGTTACGACATGTTCAATTACGTTAAATGTCCTATTAGTCCAATTATGTCCAAAAAGGTTTAATGTTCGAGGTCAATATGTTTCGGTTATCAAAATAATATAATATTGAGTTTTAAGTATACGTTACGGTGAAATTTGGGTAGCGCTTCCGCGCTATAAAAATTTAGTCCATTTTACAATTCCACTTTCCCGCTTAAACAATCATTTCAAACGATAATAACCTCAAAGTAATAGTTTTAGTGGCAAAAGCTTAGCAAACTGTTTATATCACCAAACATATAATTTGTTAAGTTATGAGAATAATATGTGAAAAGTATTATGTTCTCGTTTCTTATTGTTTAAGTTATAAAAACGAAGTTTTCGTGTACAACAAGATCCAGACAGCGGCTGAAGGCCTTCGGCCAGTTTCACCGTTTTGAGATTTTTCGATTTTTAAGCCTTCTTAGTGATAGATTTCGACATGCAACCGGTTCTTAATGAAATATACTCATTTTAGTGTCAAAATCACAGTTTCTTTTAGATCTTTTACATAAAAGGTAGATCTATATGAAAAACACGTTTTTGTGTAAGAAAACGTTTTTGTGTAAGAAAACGTTATAAATCTTTATAAAAAGAACTTTTTAAACCATAGATCGTCAATGCAAGGCCATTTTTGTGTAAAAACAGTAAATAAAAAGAGTTTTACCGAAGGAGAAAGTTTGATGATGGGTTAAAGCTTCAAGGTGGTGGAAATATTCTTCAAAAACCCGTTTTTATGCTACCCTTTTGATTCCATGCTTTTTAGGACGATTTTTGTGTTAGTTCTTCGTGATTTGATGGTGTTTATTTGATGTTTTAGTGGAGGAAAAACACCGGTTGTTTTTGGATGTTCTTGAGAGCTTTAGAGAGAGACAGAGAACTAGGTGTTTGATTTTTGAAAATGTGATAATGAAATTGAAAGGGAGAGTAAGGAGGAGTGTATTACTGCCCTAGGGACTCATTAAATCCCGTTTAATGTATTTAGTCCAATCAAGAAGCATGCAAAAATGAGTCATTAAATCACTGGTCAGCGGCTTTCAGCCGGCGTCTGGCCATATCTGGCCGCCGGCCATATCTGGCCGCCGGCTGGGCTTCAGCCATCGGCTCGGTTTCAGCCATCGGTTGGATGGCCTTCCCAGCTTGGTGTCGTTTTAAGTTTTCCGTTATTGTTAAGTGTAGTCTAGCGTTTTATATTGGTTCCCATTATGAACTTAGTCAAGTTCATAGTATAGTTTCTTGGTGTTAGGATTTATAGGTTGATTCCGACTCTAGTTCCGACAAAAATACAGTCACAATAAAGTACGAACAAGAATGATTCGATCACGATAAAGTACGACTAAGGATTTGCACAGACATAATAATTAAGAATCACCTGAATTTTGGACGGTTGTCACATTCTCCCCGGGTTGAAAGGAATTTCGTCCCATCAGGAAGAAGTGTCTTTGAACAAATGTGGATACTTTTGACGGATTTGGTCCTCACGTTCCCACGTGAACTCATGACCACGTCGGGAGTTCCACCGAACCTTGACAATAGGAACACGACTTTGCCTGAGTTGTTTGACCTCGTGGTCCACAACCTCAAGCGGTTCTTAGATAAAGTTGATTTTGTTGTCTATCTTGACCTCGTCGAGTGGAATGACGATCGTCTCATCAGATAAGCACTTTTTGAAGTGCGAGACATGGAATACGTTGTGAACGTTGGAAAGAATCTGCGGGAGTTTGAGTCGATATGCTACTGGGCCGATTCGCTCTATCACCTCGAACGGTCCGGTATACCTTGGGCTTAGCTTACCGCGCTTCCCGAAGCGAACTACCCCCTTCCATGGCGATATTTTGAGAAGCACTCTATCGCCAACTTGGAACTCAAGGGGTTTCTTTTGGTTATCGGCGTAGCTCTTCTGCCGGGTATGGGACGTCTTCAGTCTTTCCCTGATAGTAGTAATCTTGTCGATGGTTTCCTGCACGATGTCGAGCCTTGTGAGTTGTCTATCGTCGTCTTCTAGCCAACAAACCGGCGACCGACACTTACGTCCGTATAAGGCCTCAAATGGAGCGCACTTGATGCTAGTGTGGTAGTTGTTGTTGTAGGAAAACTCGACCAGAGGGAGGTGAGCATCCCAACTTCCTCCGAAGTCAACTACGCATGCTCTTAGCATACCTCAAGTGTTTGGATCGTCCTTTCACTATGACCATCGGTCTGAGGGTGGTAAGCGGTGCTAAGGTCTAGTCGCGTCCCGAGCGATTTCTGAAGCGCGTTCCAAAAGCGGGACGTAAATTGACTATCCCTGTCAGAGATAATGGAGAGAGGTGTTGTGTGGCGAGAGACGATCTCGTTGAAGTAGATTTGAGCGAATTTCTCCATCAAGTGGTTCTCTCGTACTGGTAGGAAATGAGTAGACTTTGTCAAACGATCCACAATTACCCAAAACGTGTCGTTACCCTTTGCCGTACGGGGCAACTTGGTGATGAAATCCATGGAGATTTGTTCCCACTTTCACATGGGACAGTAGACCTGAGGGCTTCTGATATCCGCCTTGACCTTCGAGCAAGTAAGGCACTTGGCTACGTACAAGGAGATATCTTTCTTCATGCCCGACCACCAATAATATTCCCGAAGGTCCTTGTACAACTTGTCAGATCCGGGGTGGATGGAGTATCGGGAACAGTGGCCCTCGTCCAAAATTAGCTTGCGAAGATCTTCGGATCTCGGAATCTAGGATCGGCCCTCGAAGTAGTGGATTCCGTCGGATTTGAGTTCGAATTCCTTCTCATGATTGTGCAACGTCTCGTCCTTCAAGTTCTCGGGTTTCAACGCTTCTTGTTGAGCACCGACGATTTGCGTTTGAAGATTTGTCTGACTCTGAATACCTAATGCTCTAACCCGAGATGGTCTTACCCTTTCCTTCCGACTCAGGGCATATGCTACTAAGTTTGCCTTACCCGGGTGATATTTGATTTCTCAATCGTAGTCACTTAGCAGTTCGATCCATCTTCGCTGTCTCATGTTGAGCATCTTCTGATCTAGAATGTGTTGAAGACTCTTATGATCCGTGAAAACCGCGCACTTAGTACCATACAGGTAATGTCTCCAAAATTTTAAAGCGAACACGACGGCTCCCAACTTTAGGTCGTGTGTGGTGTAGTTCTGTTCGTGCACTTTAAGCCGTCTTGAAGCGTAGGCGATGAATTTGTCCTTCTACATAAGGACACACCCAAGTCCTTGGTGGGATGCATCGCAGAATAATACGAAGTTATCCGTACCCTCCGGTAGGGACAAATCCGGTGCGTGGCAGAGCTGGTGTTTAAGTTTCTGGAAGGATTCCTCTTGTTTTGTACCCCAAACAAAATCCTTGTCTTTCTGAGTGAGCTCGGTAAGAGGCTTAGCGATCTTCGAGAAATTATCGATGAACCTTCGATAATAGCCGACCATCTTAGAAATTGTCGAATATCCGTAGGAGTCGTTGGGGCTTTCCATTTCTCGATCGCTTCGATCTTTGCCGGGTCTACATGAATTCCTTCTTGTTTGACCACATGACCAAGGAAATGTACCTCCCGGGGCCAAAATTCACACTTCGAAAATTTGGCGTACAGTTTCTGATCTCTGAGGAGTTCTAAGATAAGTTTCAGGTGTTTCGCGTGATCCACTTTGTTTCTCGAGTAGATAAGGATGTCGCCAATGAATACGATCACAAATTTTTCCGGATATGGTCTACACACCCTGTTCATCAAATCCATGAACACCGTTGGTGCGTTGGTCAGACCGAAGGGCATAACGAGAAACTCGTAGTGCCCATATCGAGTTCGAAAAGCGGTTTTTGGGATGTCGGTCTCACTGACTCGAACCTGATGGTAACCCGAACGGAGGTCGATTTTTGAGAAATAAGTTGCACCCTGCAACTGGTCGAACAGATCATCGATCCTCGGGAGTGGGTATCGGTTCTTGACGGTCAACTTGTTCAGTTCACGGTAGTCGATGCACATACGAAAGGATCCGTCTTTCTTTTTAACGAAGAGTATTGGGGCTCCCCAGGGGGACGAGATTGGACGAATGAGACCATGATCTAAAAGTTTATGTAGCTGTTTCAATAGCTCTTGCATTTCCGGTAGGGCTAGAAGGTACGGTGTCTTGGCGACCGGTGCTGCGCCAGAGACTAGGTCTATCCAGAATTCCACTTGTCGATGTGGCGGTAGCCCGGGTAAATATTCGGGAAAGACTTCAGGGTGATCCTTTACTACTGGGATATTTTGTACTCGGTTCTCTTTGGGTTTACGTTCGACAACGTGAGCGAGGAATGCGTCACAGTCCTTCTCGAGGTACTTGCGCATTTCCATGGAGGACACGATACGGAGTTGTCGTCTAGGTTTTTCTCCTTGAACAACTAGAGTTTCTGTAACAACCGTCTAAAAATCAGGAACTCGTTCGGTTATTCTATCGGCGAAATTCTCTGGTTATTTCTTCATTAAGTTCACTCGTGTGACAATCGTCCCAAGTTCGGGAAAATCCTTCAGTTACGTCCTCGGTTCGAATCTTTTTTTACTCTTTTTGTTTTCGTACTGTTCCAATTTCGTAATTACTTTATCCGTATTTTATCGAATCAAGTGTCGGAATAATCTCCGGAATCAAATTATAAGTCCTAATACCAATAAAATCACTTTTGAACTTTCCTAAGTTCATAACTAATCATACTTAAGAACTCTCAATTAACAAAAAAAAGGTCCAACGAAGCAATAACGTAAAAACGGAAAATCAACGAAGCTGGAAAACTGCCCGGTGCGCAGCACCTCATCAGGAGGTGCGCAGCACCTGGCTCCAGATTTTCCAAAAATATTACATTTTTGGTCCCTTTCTCGTTTTAAACACAATCACCACCCACCTTGGCCAATAGAAAACGAGCATGGACCTGTCTTTACTGCCATTCCAGTATTTCAAGATCATTAAAACATCACTATACCTATTTTCCTTTTAATTTTCATTTTACTAATTCATATTACACACACTTAAAACACACACACATAACTTTTCCTCTCAACATTCTTCCCAAAGTTCTTCATTTCCAGTGACTTTTCACCACAAAAATCAATCTTTAATCCATCCAAATCGTCCCTTTCATCAATAGAAGCAAGTGGGTATTGTTTTCATCAAAAAGGACCTCGGTTGTAAAAGATTTTTGAAGATCAAATCCGACCAAAACTCATCCTCCAAGCTTTTGCTCCGGTAGATTACTCTCTTTTTACTTTTTATACATAAATAATCAATTGCATGTAAGATCTAACGGTTAGAAATGAGTTTTTTTACAAATCTTTGACTTTTATGGTCAAAAACGTTTTTAACCAAGAAACCCTTTAAATCTATGAATCTGTGAATAAAAACTTTTTAGAAACTGTTGAAATGAAGTTTTGAAAGATAATAACCTGTTGCATGTTCAATCTAAACAATAAAAACGAGTATTTGTGAAGATTTATGTCATTTGGGTATAAAAACGATTTTTATCTAAATAATACTTGGATCTATGAATTTGTGGTTAAAAGTTGTTTAGAATCTGTGAAAACACTATTTTATAAATTACCTACTGGTTGCATGTCGAAACCCTAAAGTCACAAAACGTTTTTAGCAAGAAAAACACAAAATGGGAAACGAACAGCAGCTAGGTGCGCCGCACCTGTGACCAGGTGCGCAGCACCGAGCTGCTGTTCACCCGAAAGTCGTCGTTTTCACTCGTTTCAAGTTTACGGTTGCATTCTGGACTTTTACCCCATTTACTGTAGACTGAGATAAATAATATTAATAACTTTGATGAATCACTTGGGACTATTTTGGACTATATTATTGTATTATTGTGTTTTAGGTGATTTGTGAACGGAAGTGACGGTGTAATTTTTGGACATGAAATTTGGGCGCGGAAGCGCTGCCCAAATTTCCCTATAAATTATAAAGCCACTTCAGTAAGCAAAAGCACTTAAGATGTAATAATCAAAAACAATGAACTTTCAAACTAAACATAACGTTAATCGCTTCGGACCAAATTTTCGGGACAATTTTGGACTTAACCTTTTATTTACAAACAAAAGTTACACAATATCTTCTACACATACAACACTTAATAAGAAGTTAACTTTTGAAATATATTGGTAATTCTTAGGCATTCCGCGATTCCCGGCTCATTTCCGACCGACTCCGAGTTCCATTCTCTTTGCAAACCGTGAGTTACATCCCCACCATGTTTTACTTTTAATACTTTTTAACATTATTTGGGGGAAGCATAAGATCATGTTTTGTAACTTATAAACAACTTGCGATACTTAAACTTTGGTTTATCAAAACTTTGACACTGAAACGTCTACTTAAATCGCTTATGCGTAAAACATTCTTTCTCTAATGATACTATTGTTATCTCTTTAAGTCAACTATTTATTGAATCTTGTTCTAAACTTTGAATCTATGAATCATTTTAATTTGAATCTTACAAACTATCATGCGTATTTGTGTTAATGCCTTAGCGGGATAACTAAACTAGGATGCTTGTAGGTAACCAATACTTGATGGATGTATAAGCCGTAAGATCTCTTGAATGTTTTAAATATACTTACTTGAATGCCCGTTTTTAGATCTCTCTCTCTTATACACTATTAGCATTAGCCGTTAGTCATATGGGTATCGATACTTAGGAGGGGTCACTCCTTACTCAGGGTTAGCGTCCCAAGTACATATTACTACCTCTCTCATTGAATTACTTACTTAAATGTTTTTGGGCTACCATCTCGACCATACAATCGGCTTAGTGTATACTTACTACTTATATTATGCCAAGTCATTGAAATACAAGGTACCTTTAGTTAAGTTATAACACATATCCCATACGCATATACCTTACTTTAGCGATTGAATCCGCACTTACTTATTTTAGCGACTGAATCCGCTTACACATTTTTATAGCGTCTGGTTTTCGCTATCCTTACTATGCGAGTTTATTAAATATTATTTATTCACTTTACACGCTCGCTTATAAACTTTTTACCAATTATTCCTATTATTTTTGGAAACCCTCTATTGTTGGTAACTTTCTTTTATGGTAACTTACTATTTTTTTGAAATTCTATCAAACTCTAAACTGTAACTCACTCACTACGTTTCGTAGTTGACACTTTATCTTATGTTTCAGGAAATTAATGTAAGCTTTGGGAATGCATGGCAAGGAGGGTCGTTATGGTCACGTGAGGCGTTTAATGGGAAAGGCCTTCTTATTTTGGGAATTTTTGTTTAAAACTTGTATTTGTACTTTAAGTTATTTCGTGAACTACTTGGTTACTTTTTGGAAACGTTGTATCTTTAACCTTTTAAATTTTCTATTGAAATGACTTGAATCGTTTATATTGCTTATGACCGTGTAATGATATTCCAGCTCTCACGCCCCGTGTTTCCGCTTTAGCGGGGTGTGACAGTTTCACTGTCTAAGAGAGGGATACGAATAAGTTTGTCAAAACAGACGATCTCGGCTCGAAAACGAGATAGCCAGTCCATTCCGACAATCACGTCAAAGCTTTTCAGCTCGATCGGGATTAAGTCAATGGGGAAAGTTTTATCGGATAGACATATAGAACATCCTAAGATTATATCCTTAGCTTCAAATTCCTTACCGTTAGCGTACTCTATGGTGAAGCTATCCTTAAGAACTTTAGATCCTAAGTTAATGAGGGGTCTAAATTCTAAGGATACGAAGCTTCTCTCAGCCCCTAAATCGAACAGTACTGATGCATAGTGGTTTTTTACAAGAAACGTATCGTTCACCGCGTTTGGGTCCTGTCGGGCTTCTTCAGCTGTGAGCGCGAAGGCACATCCTCGGACTCGCCCGCCTTGGTTTGGTTCGGCGTTCTGGAGTCTGGGACAGGCGTTCCGGAAGTGCTGATCACTCCCACATTCGAAGCACACCGGCTTCTGGCCTGGGATTATTACATTCTCCGAACAATACCTAGCGAAGTGCCCTACCTTCTGGCACTTTAAGCACACCGGGCAGTTCCCGTGGTGGTGGAAGTTGCACTTGTTGCACTTGGGATTCGTCCCAGTGTATGATCGGGGTCCAGGTGGTGGTTGTGGTAGTTGTGTTGCAGCACTTACCGCAAAATTGCGGGTGGTTTTGGCCCTCTTGTTTCTGTCGCTTCTCCTGGGGGTTCTCTCGGATTTCCTTTTCTCAGCCGACTCCTTCTTGGAAGATGCAGGAGTGGTGAGGAGGTTACTGGTGAGTCTGTGAGCTAAGATGATGGCGCTCTGGAGAGTTTGATGTTATGCTGAGATGACCATTCCCCGGATCTCAGGAATAAGACCGGAGACATAACGGTCAATACGGTTTTCTTCAGGAGTTACTAGCCTTAGACCAGTCGGGCCAGCTCGTGGAATCGGGTAGTGTACCCTTCGATATCATTTTCGATCATCATGTGATCCCAGAGCTTCGCCTCGAGCTTCTTAATTTCCCCCTTGGGGCAGTACTCCTCGATCAGAAGGTTCTTGAATTGGTCCCACGTGAGAGCATAGGCGGTTTCGCGTCCTCTGGTTCGGACTACGCTGTTCCACCAAGTCAGAGCCTTTCCGTGTAGTACGAAGGAGGCGTACTCCACCTTATCAGCCTCAGCACACCTGCTGATATGCAGAACTGACTCGATACTCTCGAACCAGGACACGAGTCCTACAACACCAGTTGTGCCGTGGAACTCTTTAGACTTGCAGGCCATGAAACTTTTGTAGGTGTAGGCAGGAGGATTTCGGTTCTGGTTCTGATTCTGGTCCTGTTGTTGTTGTTGTTGCTGTTGCTGCTGATTGTTGTTAACATTGTTGTTTATCCCAACAGTGATCTGGGCGATCATGTTGGGCATGGCAACGTTTAACTGAGCAGCGATCTGCTCGGCTATGAGGCTAGCATTGGAGCGCTTAGGTGCCAAGATTCTACAACAGAAAAAGAGATTTAATTTAGAACGCACGAATGGAACATGATAAGAATTTAATTTAATGAACAATGGTAAAGACAACGCAAGAATAATATGGAAGAAAAATTAATACACGCACGACGATGATTCAAGAGATAGTAATATAATGATATGACATTAAATATAAGGGATTCACACGACAATGACAAGTACGAATAATAAAAGATAGAACTTTCCATTAATAATATTAAGTTGAATACATAGTTCAAAATAAGGAAATGAAATACAAGTACAATACAAATGGAAATAAATAAGATAAATGGCTTCAGTCGTGTACATGGAAAATTACAACTTAGCTTAGTACAATACATAAGAAATGACTAGCGGCGCCTCTCGAGAAACATCTTGACAACAATGACCGCCATCAGGGTCCCCATGACCAAACACGCCCCAACGAGGCGTTGCACGGTCCGAGCTGTGGCCTGAGCCGATGCGATGGCTCGCAGCGACTGTTCCGACAGTCGGTGTGCGGCGTCGGAGACCTCGCAGAGGAGAAGACCTTGTTTCTGGGCCTCCCTTGGAAGTCGGATAACCTCGCGGTGGAGGTGCAAGAATGCGGCAGGAGGGGGAAGCTGAGGAGTAGGCGGCATCCTCTGCCTAGCTGCTTCGGCGTCACGAGCAGGCTGCATTTCTTCGCGCTCCAGTTGTCGCTCCCACGTATAGTGATCCCGCATGGAAGTACGTGGAGCCTCGGCGTACGGGTCTCCAAATGGTAGGTGGGGGAGGTGCGGGTCGGGATGGACCGTCCTGCTGTCCGGCCATCCTGTCCGGCAGGCGCCCTGGGAGGATGACCTGCTTACGAGCGGTCAGCCTAGTGCGTGGCCCCTGATACTGGGGTGGTGCTGCGACGGGAACCGGTGGGGGAGGTGGAAGCACAGTCCTCGGGCTGGACCCGATACTGCTGGAAATAGCCATGGAGGTGTCCTCCGTGGGGTCGGTAGTCTGGTGGCGTTGGCTTCCGAGGCAGCACGGTCCTCCGAAGCCTCGCGAGACTAAGCGGCTCGTGGGAGTGAGCGGGATTGGGATCGTGACGGTGATCGCGAACGTGACGAGTGAGACATGACGGATCTGCGAACAAGGAGTTTCGTAAGTACGGGGAAACAAAAATAGTAAAGGATATGTTTAATGAAATGCATGCACGGGTCAGTCACGTGAGGATCGGGAATTGATAAGGCCGAGAATTTTTGACTCAAAAACCGTTAACGATAGTAATTACGTTCCGTCCTTGCATATTTTGAACTAGACATGAGTGATCAGGTCATGCATAGTTAAAAACAATCATGCAATCGCGAAATTAATACACTAAAGTTTGAACCCATAAATGATTTTCCGAAAAAGCCTTGGTTATAGTTTGGTTTCGTAAATTTTTGAAAATTTCTAAAACCGTTTTCACTATAACCTGTGCTCTGATACCAAATCTGTCACACCCCGCTAAAGCGGAAACACGAGGTGCGAAGAGCTGGAATACCATTACACGGGTTATAAAAAAATGTAACGGTTTCTAGTCATTGATTAAAAATAAAAGAGTTCACAAGTTTCAAAGACAACCAAGTCGTTTAACGTTTCAATACAAATACATAATCAAAGTTTCAAACAAATTCCCCAAAATAAATGAAACAAGTCTTTTCCCAATATGAGTCTCACGTAACTATCCTGACCCGTCCATGCCATACACTTCATTCTTACACTTGGTTTCCAGAAACATAAGATAAAGTGTCAACTACAATAAAGTAGTGAGTGAGTTACAGTTTTAAGTTTCTCGACAAAAGTTTCCGTAAAGTATATATAAGTGAAAGGGTTTCATAAATGAAAAAGAAGCGTAACGGCGCTTAAATATATATACTTTAAAAGTTTCTGAGGCAACGAGGCGTGAAAATACCTTAAAAGTTTATACAAAAACAAGCAGAACAATACTTGTAAAATAATAGTTGCGGATTCAATCGCTAAAAGAGTGTATATGCGTAAATAAGTAACTAATGATTAAGACCTTGTATCAACCTCTTGGCATAATATAACATAAGTGTACACACTAAACCGATTATCCAACCGTGAGGCCCCTTACCCCGCACTATCTACGAGGAGTATTCTGATCATAGTAATATGTACTTAGATTGCCATATAAGTAAGGAACGGTTCTTTCCTAAGTATCGATACCCATAATTACTAAACGGCTTAACAAAGCTAATAGTGTGTAATGAACTAAAACCGGGCACTAAAGTAATTTGTGTTTCAAACTGATAGTAGACACTTATGATTCGCGTTATATTCTCATCAAGGGTTGGTCTCGTATACAGGTAATCATAGATTAGTTCTAGCCAATTAAAGGGGGCAAGCAATTAAGCCGAGTAAAGGGGGCAAGCCATTAAGTTTATTGTATGCCAACCGGGGCAAATAAAACGGTTTACGCATAGAAGTTTCACAAAACGTTCAATAATAGACCAATAGTTCATAAAACGTTCGAAAAGTTCATGTTAGTTGCAAAAGTTCATAAAAGTTCCAAAAGCAATTAGATCTCATGTTTCCCCCAAAGATTTATGTAAAAATACAATAAGTAAAGGGGATGTAACTCACGGGTTGCGAAGATAAAGTCTCAAGTGAAAAAGAGAGGAGCGGAACACGTCGGGAATCAAAGACGACCTAAACACCCAAGTTTCGTGTAAGTATAAATATTACGATTTAAGTTATGTTAAAGTTCCATTTTAACATTTTTAGTATTAAATCTTTATACTTAGATTCTGTCCAAAAGTTTCAATACGGGAAAACTTATGTGTTACGACATGTTCAATTACGTTTAATGTCTGATTAGTCCAATTATGTCCAAAAAGGTTTGACGTTCGAGGTCAATATGTTTCGGTTATCAAAATAATATGTTACTGAGTTTTAGGTATATGTTACGTTGAAATTTGGGCAGCGCTTCCGCGCTATAAAAATTTAGTCCATTTTACAATTCCACTTTCCCGCTTAAACAATCATTTCAAACGATAATAACCTCAAAGTAATAGTTTTAGTGGCGAAAGCTTAGCAAACTGTTTATATCACCAAACATATAATTTGTTAAGTTATGAGAATAATCTGTGAAAAGTATTATGTTCTCGTTTCTTAGTGTTTAAGTTATAAAAACGAAGTTTTCGTGTACAATAAGATCCAGACAGCGGCTGAAGATGCTCAGCCGCCGGCTGAAGATGCTCAGCCGCTGGCTGAACATCTTTCGATTTTTAAGCCTTCTTAGTGATAGATATCGACATGCAACCGGTTCTTAATGAAATATACTCATTTTAGTGTCAAAATCACAGTTTCTTTTAAATCTTTTAAAAAGGTAGATCTATATAAAAAAACCCGTTTTTGTGTAAGAAAACGTTATAAATCTTTATAAAAAGAACTTTTTAAACCATAGATCGTCCATGCAAGGCCATTTTTGTATAAAAACAGTAAAGAAAAAGAATTTTACCGAAGGAGAAAGCTTGATGATGGTTTAAAGCTTCAAGGTGGTGGAAATCTTCTTCAAAAACCCGTTTTTATGCTACCCTTTTGATTCCTTGCTTTTTAGGACGATTTTTGCGTAAGTTCTTCGTGATTTGATGGTGTTTATTTGTTGTTTTAGTGGAGGAAAAACACTGGTTTTTGTTGGATGTTCTTGAGAGCTTTAGAGAGAGAGAGAGAGAGAACTAGGTGTTTGATTTTTGAAAATGTGATAATGAAATTGAAAGGGAGAGTAAGGAGGAGTGTATTACTGCCCTAGGGACTCCCAATGGCAGTGTTTCTTGGTCCAATCCCGTTTAATGTATTTGGGCCAATCAATAAGCATAAAAAATGAGTCATTAAATCACTGGTCAGCGGCTTTCAGCCGCCGTCTGGCTATATCCAGCCGCCGGCTGGGCTTCAACCATCGGCTGGATGGCTTTCCCAGCTTGGTGTCGTTTTAAGTTTTCCGTTATTGTTAAGTGTAGTCTAGCGTTTTATATTGGTTCCCGTTATGAACTTAGTCAAGTTTATAGTATAGTTTCTTCGTGTTAGGATTTATAGGTTGATTCCGACTCTAGTTCCGACACAAATACAGTCACAATAAAGTACGAACAAGAATGATACGATCACGATAAAGTACGACTAAGGATTTGCACAGACATAATAATTAAGAATCACCTGAATTTTGGACGGTTGTCACAGAGGAACCAAAACCAAATGGGTTTCAAAGCCATCGGAATAAAAATAACGTATAAACATTCCTATTTTATTCTAAATGCCATATTAGGTATTTAAATTATATATTGTGTGATTTTGTTTGATATGAACATACAAAAGAAATTGAATCAGTCTTCATCCCTTGACCCGTTTCTTTTCTAACCATGTTTTTGTTGTTTTTTTATATGACCCATTTCTACGTAAATGGGTTGAAATTGCCACCTCTCCATATTTAATTAAACATGATGCATTAGATATAAACTTACCATCTAGAATTCATATTTACGTTGGAAGCTGTTAACCCTTGATATTTACCTTGTACTACAAAGCCAGCATAAGGACTAACTGCTATATGAGAGTAAAGAAATGAAATTAAAAAAATTAAAATAATAAATAAATAAGAAAAAAGATCCCAAAACAATAGCAGATTAAGAACTAATGTATCGTTCTGCATTTCTAGCAACATCTTCTTCACTTGATGCGCTTCTTCCGTTACTACTGAGATCATTGCTTTATTCATCTTCACTGTCGTTCCTGAGTGTGCTATTGATATCCCCAATTCCCCCTTCTTTGCATTTTGCTCGCAGTACTTAGTACCAAGAAACTCAATAATGATGTAAGATTCATCAAGAGTTATGGAAAAATAACGAGAAAGGTGAGCGACCTTTGAAATTTTTTTCTCGTATTGATCCTTGTCTTTGATCATTAGTGTAACGAGAAAGATGAGCGACCTTTAAATTACTTTTAAAGATGATCTTTAAAAGTAAAAGTTATTATGAAGCAACACGGTCCAACTATATACAGAACGTAATTTTAATGATAATAGCAAGAAGAAGAAAAAAAAGGAAAAAACCCAACTTGTCTTCTTATCATTATGTATGCAGACTCGAGGTGACAATTCTGACCCTCCAAAACTGTCGACTACAAGCTTTGTTTCAGTAACAGTAAAAGTTTGCGTTGCAGTTAGATATGGCAATATCAAGATAAGTGCTTATAACAATGAAACAATTAACAATTAATCAACAAAGATAGTCAACTAGGGAATACAAATGATTAATGAATCTCCACCAACTGATCTCTTTTAGCAACTAAAGTACAACATCTTTTTGTAAACAGATGCCTACGCGGTTGACTCCTAAAATATGCTTAAATTTTTACTCAGTGCCATGGAGATCGAATGCTACTAACTCTTGTGTAGGAGTGGTTTGAATCATGACCTGAAAATTTGAATTTAGTAAATTAGAACAAAGAATCAATTCATAATAAATAAATAAAAAGCAGTGATTTCTAAGAAATAAAATGCAGGTAGGCACTCATTTGCATGCTTTTGAAAAACCGATTATCCTCCACGAGTGCTGTTATCTGCAACTCAAAACTTTGCAAAAAGAGTGTGCGTTCGCCTCACAAGATCAATGACATATACATCTGGACTTGTACGATCAGTTTGTTGCATATATTTAAATTAAAGTGAAAAAACATCACACCTTTTCCATAAATTTGGGTAGAATCGTAAAAAACATTTACTTCTGTCTCGGGGAGTAAAGTGATTTGCGCGTAAAGTTTATCCCTATCGAGTTCAGCCTACAAAGCCACAATAATTTCCGGGACATTTTTAAAAGTTTCAGTTTAACTATATGGCACTAATCTATTTAGAAGAGTACAATAAAGCCTACATGCTACCCAAGTCACAACCGATTTACTTTCGTGTAAGCCAATTCGGGCTAATAAGTTGCCGGAAAATTATAAAATAACGACTTTTAAAATGGGAATCAAATCTTCGACATGAAGAGCTTGTCAAGATAAGTAGGCATTTTTCTCCTAAAGCATTGAACCTACAACTCGTTTGTTAACACCAGATTTGGAATAAACATAACCAAATTGATACATGGGTGGACCTAAAATTCTGTTTTGAAGTATGTTTTTTGATAACGGGATGAGTAGCTATATAATATTATTAGGAGATAATAAAATAATCAAACCACAAAAACACAAATATCAAATGTAATTTTGATCAAAACATAGAACAACTAAAACAAAATGTAATTAAACCAGAAAACACAAAATCACATGTGATTTTCATATTAGTTAATAATATACAATAATATACCTCAAGTCCTCAACCATGTTTACCCATTTTAGAACTATATTTGATATCAAAGGGATTGTCCAGAAAAGAAAAACCAACTGTATACAATATTAAAATACATTAAAAGGAGTAATTACATACTCCCTTCGTTCCGTATTTATTGTCCTGTGTTTTACGTGTTGATAGTTTTGTTTTGTTGATGCTACTATGGAATTGATAACATTTGAGGTTTGGCGATCACTGTCGATTGATTTATCTTAAATCCAAAATTCTTTTCTGCAATGCTACTGGAGTTGTGATTGTAGTGGGTGGATGATGTTGGGGCAAACCAAAGAGAAGAGCAAGTTACTTGCATCCAGAAAGGAATCAAAATGTTATAAAAGTTGGTATGCAATTATGTGAATGGCTTTCATAGAAAAAGTGATCATTTTAACTAGCAAATATGTAAACACTTAAATATCACAAGTTTATTGATCAAACGAATAATGTTTACAAAAGTAAAAGAACAATAACGACTGTCAAATTATAAGCCTCAATATATTAATCTTAATAAATAATCAATATACGTATTTTTCTTAATACAGGAATCTATGTATATACAGATCTTGAGGCTAACCTAGCTAATCTAGAAACGACTTTTACAATCACAATTGTATTAACTACAATCACAGTTGCATTATAACTACAATTGTTACGAATAAGGAATAGATAATTACAAACATATTCAATAATTATCTAAATTACACATGCAATAGTAACAGGAGACGAGCAGTAGTAACTAGCATTAACCAGTTACATGCAGTAGTAACTGGTATACATGCAATATTAACTTGACAATAGTAATGAGCAGTATTAATGAAATTAAACTTAGTTTAACCCCAACAATCTTCCCATAAACTTGAACTTTTATTATCATTAAAGTACCAAGTTTTCTTTACCAAATTTCTTTACAAAACAATGATGATTACAAAAACTATTCTTTATTGTTTCTCTTTTTAGCTTATCTCTCTTCCTTTATCTCCAGTTGCTCTTCATTCCTTTGAAATACCATCCTCTAAATCAAGTCAATGGCCATCTGTGAGGTTCTGAGAGCAAACAATCTTATGGTGATCATCCATGTAGAGTGCTGAAATCCAAGTTATACTTCCTTTCAACTAAGTAGAACCTGATAACACCCTGTCTTCTAATGATATAATGTACTCCACTTCTTTCATACAAATACCATCTCATAACTGGATCATGTCCTCCTCCTCTATGAAAAACACTGCTAATCATTTCTTCATCAGGAGAAAAAATTCCATTGAGCCAATCAAGTGCAAGATTTGTGCCAGAACATGAACCTCTATTCTGTGAGTATTTTCTAACTCCAATTTCATACAGCCTCACAACATCTTGTCATGAAAACTCTCTAATCTTCTGCAGAAAGCATGCATAGAGTACTTCTTATTGTCAGCCCTTGTGACAACCGTCTTATTTCAGGTGAAAACCACATTCTCTATCTTTGAGCTAACTATAATTTGATCTTATCTTTACTTGTCTCGTAAACGGGAATCATAAAATGAATTCTAATACCAAGAAAACACTTAGTGAACTTGTCTAAATTCCTATCTAAAATAACCGGAAACTTTCAACTAACGAAAACGCTTAACAATGGAACAAACGAAAAACGAAAAGTTGCTGAAACTGGCCCCAAATGTGCCGCATAAGGGGTGCAGTCCAGCATAAAAATTTGTTAACTTGAAACTTAACCAAACGAACTCAAACCCGAGCCCTACACTTTGGCTCAAGGTTAAACATGCCCAAAGGCTTTTCTAAGGTCCAGTAAGTCCATCATATTCCTACCACAACACTTGGTTCACACACACATAAGTCACAAACACACCAAACACATACAAACACACTCTCTTTGCTACTCTCTCTCTCTCTCTACAAAGAAATCCTCTTAAGAACACCACCTCCCTCTTCATTTACAAAGGTTTTTCACACCAAAAATACAGTAGCATAACCACAATCATCACCTAAAAATCGTTCATAAACAAGAAGGAAGAAAGGAGCTTTCATCTCACTACAAAAAAACAACCTTTTAGCGATGTGTTCAGCGACACGCTGTAAAATGTCGCAAAATTGAGACAAACTTAACGACATTTTTAGCTACGTAGATGTCGTTTGCATCGCAACTGATATCGCTAAATAACCTTTTGTATGACGAGGTCACAAACTGCGTCGCTGAGTGTGTTGCTGAAGCTACGACATGCTAATACATGACTCTAATGATGTCGCTAATCTCGCGACATGCTAATACATGACTTAAATGATGTCGTTGATATTGCGACATGATAATACATGACTCTAATGATGTCGCTGATCTTGCGACTAGCTAATACATGACTCTAATGATGTCGCTGATCTTGCGACTTGCTAGTACATGACTCTAATGATGTCGCTGATCTTACCTCTTTATGTTCTTTGTATATATATATATATATATATATATATATATATATATATATATATATATATATATATATATATATATATATATATATATATATATATATATATATAGAATTAGGATATAATAAAAAGAGATTTAAAATAAAAAGAATAGGGAGGGTTGTGGGGCTGACACGTGTCCCAAAATTTAAAACCCCAAAAAAACCCCATGAAGGGCAAAAGGGTCATTTAACACCATAAATCTAAAAATTCCAGATCCACTTTTAATCCCAAAATCAAACCCTAACATCAACTAAAAAAAATATCTCTCTCTCTCAACTAGATCTGATCTGCTCCTCCGACTTCCGCCGCTGTGACATTCGCGAATTTCACGGTATTATTCTATCGTCTCGTATTCGTTTTATTTATTTATGTTCGTGTTTTGACCCTATTGTTTTCCTTTTTATGTTTATCGTATTCGTATTTTATGAGTATCGTATTTGTATTGTATGCGTATTTGCGTTTATCGGGTATATAGTATGTGATTCGGATCTTTATGTCGGGAACGTATAGTCTTAAGTGCCTTTAGTATAAGTCAAGTATGCTCTTATGATAAGTTTAGGGGAATTATGCCTTAATTATCTGATTAAGATTAACGTTTAAAAAGTATTTTATTTTTTTAGTCTTTTCGAAAATTTTATTACAAAACTAGTCCTACGCGAGAAATTCTATTACAATTTTAGTCCTTATCATATTTTTATTACAAAAATCGTCCCTACCTAACCATTTGTCTTATCTAGCCACCAAACCATTTGTCCTTATCCTCATTTTACCTACACTCTCTCTCTCTCTAGAAAACACACACAACACACACACATAAACCTCCACCTTCTCTCTAACTTTTCCGGCGATCTAACCGTTGGATTTCCAATCCGAGACCGGATTATTGATCACCATCATCATCTTCATCTATCCTCCAAGTTTCATTACGATCGGGTAAGTATTTCTCCATTTTGGTTCTAAACTTTGTTATTTTGATTTAAACCCGAAAATACCACTTCTCACCGTCAAAACTTGGATTTTATTTAAGATTATTGTATGTAATCATATTCTGGACATAGGGTTCCAATTTGGGGTCAAATAGACATCTAGAACACTCAGAAATCGATTTCCGAATGTATTTTTCGTAAAAACTCAGTTACATGCACGTAACTGATCAGATGACAATTACGCTCAAGTAACTAACACCTCCCTCACGAAATTAGGAGTTACGTGACTTGCAAGTCACGTAACTGTCATCCTGTTCACGTAACTGTCACATAATTACATATCTAGTCCCTTAAACGCGTAATTGTTCACGTAATTAGTCCTTTTGTCGCGTAATTAGTCCCTTATGCACGTAATTGCCTTATGATTCACGTAATTGAAGTCTAAGTCACGTAATTGACTTGAAAGTCACGTAATTGACTCCTTAATCACGTAATTATGGTCCTGATGTTCCGTAACTTCTTGTTTTGTCCCGTAACTCCTGTATAACACGTAACTTGATACTTACGTGACTTGTAGTGCACGTAAGTATGAGAATCACGTATCTAGTCTGTTGACTTTCCGAAACATTTGTTATTCCGTTATATGGATATTCCTTTCGGTTATTTTAAAACTCGTATAAAACGTTAATCATTAAGGCATAACCCTACTAGACTTAGAGATACTTAGACATGTTTTATTTACGTGATGTATAGGGCACTTAGACGTTGAAGCTTGACGGTATTGTAGTATTTCCCGACATATAAAGATTTGGATTGCTTTGCTATCAGTGAGTTATTCATTGCCCTTTTTACTGCTTTTATATTTTTGGGCATGATTAGCGTTAAATAAAAGTATTTTATGGTATGCATGTATTATGGATATGTATTGTGGATATGATGCCTTAGATGATCTCACCCAAACTTGTACCGCCTTTGTGGTAGTACAAGGCCCCGTATAAACACCTTTTAGCTTTTAGCCACCGGAAGTATATATAGCGCTATATGGGTCTAACAAACCCTCATTCTAATACGTTATTATGATAAGGGAGGAGCCCTGTCCGTATTAGTAATGTTACGACCGTTTATTATCGAGAACAACCTAGCTTGAGACACTAGGTGGGGTTAGTTGCCTTTATTGTTATGGTTCAGGTGTAACTTATGTTCCTAAAGCTGTTATCTATCCGGTATGTATTTTATGTTATGATTATGGTATTTTATGAGGTATGTATGAATATTTTATCAAAAGGTTTTATATACTTCAATTATATTTTGAAATATCTTTTCAAAATGACTTATCTTCAAACCTTATCTATTCCGGGTCAAAACTTATTGAAAACCTTTATACTAATATGTTTTCATTTACTATTACGAATAATTCACCAACTTTATGTTGACGTCGTATTTTAACGCTTTTCAGGGATTTGAGGTTACCTCTATGATGCTATGCTTGCTTGGCTACTTGGGACTTTTTGCTTGGAATTTATTTTGTTATTGTAATTCCTTAGTATCCCAAACTCTGTAGCCATATTTTGATATTATTCGGATGACTGTAATAAGTATTTCACTTCAAACTCTTTAATCTATGTTGATGATGTATGGGTTATTTATGTTTGATGTAACCTTGAATCTCTGATACCGTATACACTGTACACCTCGGTTCCGCCATTTCTATGCGGGGTGTGACAGAAGTTGGTATCAGAGCCAATGGTTATAGCGAACTAAGTGACCTTACGGAATCACTTAGACTATGACCTAGGCTTTTGGACCTATCTGATTTACTCTATGTGCGCATTTCCTTCTTTTGTGGGCCTGTATGTGATCTATATGCTATATGTGCTTTTATTTGCTTTTATGTTTTGAGGCCTGCTTGTTTTAGTCGCACATTCGGTTATCGTTCTGATTTATTCCGTTTGATATTCGTAGAAGATGCCGCCTAAGAGAACTTCTACTAGAACTACTAGAGCTACTCCTGCCGTCACTGCTACGAGAAGGTCGGCAAGGCGAGGTCGCGCCAGTACTAGAGCGGGTGCTACTGCTCAGAATACCACTGCTATCCCCAATGCTACTTCTGCTACTCCGAACATCAGTCAGTTGATTGCGGAGCAGATCGCAGCAGCTATACCAGTGATTGTTGCACAGCTTAAGGAGACACCAGTGCAAGATGCTGACTTAGGGTTTGAAGAACCTGTGATGCAAGATATTGGAGCAGAAGGTATGGCGTCTGGGCGCGATGGATCCGATGTGGGAAGAGCGGTGCACGTAGGAGTCGGTGGACCAAGTATTGTGATTGAAGATCCACCCCGAGGCTGTTCGTATAAGGCCTTTCTGGACTGCAAACCTACTGAGTTTAGGGGTACTGAAGATACAGTTGCCATCCTACAATGGTTTGAGAAGATCGAGTCTGTATTTGATGTATCGGGATGTGCTGAGGAGAGCCGAGTTAAGTATGCTACTTATCTGTTCCAGGGTAAAGCCCTCACTTGGTGGAACTCTGTGAAAAAGGTTCAGGGTCGAGCTGCTGTTACCTTGATGACCTGGGAAAACTTGAAGGTCATGATGAAGAAGGAGTATCTGCCGTCATCTGAGACGCAAAGATTGGAGAATGAGCTATGGAACCTAACTATGCAAGGTGCTGATTTCCGTGGGTATGTGAACAGGTTCTATGATTTGTGTGTTTTGGCTCCTCGTCTGGTTCGCACTGAGAATGAGAGGATTGAACGCTTCACTCATGGGTTGCCCCAAACTATGCGAGATCACATTATCTCTCATCTTCCGGGTACCCTACAGAGTGCGGTCGATATTGCTGGTCGGCTGACCGCAAGTGCGATCCGTGCTGGTACTCTACAGCCGGTTGTAAACCGAAGAGATTCTGGTCGATCTGACAGAAGAAATATGGGTAATTCGAGGAAGAGAAGCCGTAGTCAAGATCAGAGGCCTCAACATCCTCAGGTGTATGCGTTGACTGGTGCTGGAGCTGGTTATCAGGGCGTGCGCCCTAAGTGTGACACTTGTGGTAGTGCTCATGCGACAAATGTAGCGTGTTGGGTTTGTAAACGCTGCAAGAAGTTAGGCCACACCGAGCAATATTGTAGAAGAACTGTTGGAGCGTGCTATGAATGTGGAGAAATGGGTCATCTCCGTCAGCAGTGTCCTAAGCTTGTATCATCTACTCCTGGTGCTGGTACTAGTGCTAGAGGGAATCCTGCTAAGAGCCGAGCTTTCGCTATGGAATCTGCTGAAGCTCATCAGGATCCTACCGTAGTCACTGGTACATTTCTTGTTGACGATTATCCTGCTTTTATATTGTTTGATTCGGGTGCCGATAGAAGCTTTATTTCTAGTGACTTCCGTCCCTTAGTAGACCGTGCTTCTAGTCCCTTAGAGCCTGCTTATGAGGTAGAAATAGCTGATGGTAGATGTGCCTGTGTTAGAGAAGTTATTCGTGATATTCCCCTCGTATTAGCCGATATTCCTTTTTCTATCGACCTTATTCCTATGAAACTCGGTAGTTTCGACGTCGTAGTCGGTATGGATTGGTTAGCGAAGCATAAAGGAGAGATAGTCTGTTATGAAAAGCTTATTCGTATTCAGAAGCCGGATGGAGATCAGTTGATTGTACACGAAGACAAGGCTGGGAAACGTCTTAAAGTCATTTCTTGTTTGAAAGTTCGCGAGTACGTCCGTCAGGGTTGTTCTTTATATCTCGCTCACTTGGTGAAGAAAGATTCTGCGATAAAGATTGATGGTGTGCCGATTGTTCGCGAGTATTCTGACGTTTTTCCCGACGATTTACCTGGAGTCCCTCCCCAGAGACAAGCCGATTTTCGTATTGATCTTATTCCTGGAGCAGCGCCTGTTGCTAAAGCTCCGTATCGTTTGGCTCCTTCCGAGATGCTCGAGTTGTCGAAACAAATTCAGGAATTGGTAGATAAGGGTTTTATTCGTCCTAGTTTCTCCCCGTTGGGTGCTCCTGTTCTCTTTGTTAAGAAGAAGGATGGCTCCATGCGTTTATGTATTGATTATCGGGAGTTAAACAAGTTGACTGTGAAGAACCGTTATCCCCTTCCTCGTATTGATGACTTATTCGATCAACTTCAGGGTTCTTGCTATTTCTCTAAGATCGATCTTCGCTCTGGTTATCATCACTTGAGAGTTCAGGAAGAAGATATACCTAAGACTGCTTTTCGTACTCGGTATGGTCATTATGAGTTCATGGTGATGCCGTTTGGTATGACAAACGCCCCTGCAGCATTCATGGAACTAATGAACCGTATTTGTCGTCCGTATCTTGACAAATTCGTTATCGTATTCATCGACGACATTCTTATCTATTCTCGAAGTCGCAAGGAACATGAAGAGCATTTGCGTCTTGTTCTAGAAGTGCTTCGAAAAGAAAAGTTGTATGCGAAATTCTCTAAGTGCGAGTTCTGGTTATCCGAAGTTCAATTTCTTGGCCACGTGGTTAGCGCGAAGGGTATTCATGTTGATCCTGCTAAGATTGAAGCTGTTAAAAGTTGGGTTGCACCGAGGTCACCGACCGAAATCCGTTCATTTTTGGGTCTTGCTGGGTATTATCGCCGATTCATCGAGAACTTCTCCAAAATTGCTTCACCTATGACAAAGTTGACACAGAAGAGTGAACCATTCGTATGGGGTTCCGATCAGGAGAATGCCTTTCAGATATTGAAGCAGCGGTTGTGTAACGCTCCTATTCTTAGTCTGCCAGTTGGTTCCGAGAATTTTGTTGTTTACTACGACGCTTCGCACAAAGGGCTGGGTTGTGTGCTTATGCAGAATGGTAAAGTTATAGCTTACGCTTCGCGTCAGCTGAAAATCCATGAGCAGAAGTACACGACACATGATCTAGAGTTGGGAGCCGTCGTCTTTGCATTGAAGATTTGGAGACATTATCTGTATGGGACCAAGTGTACTGTATTTACCGACCACAAGAGTCTTCAACATATATTCGATCAGAAGATGCTGAACATGAGACAAAGACGCTGGGTTGAGTTATTGAACGACTATGATTGCGACATTCGCTACCACCCTGGTAAGGCGAACGTTGTTGCTGATGCACTAAGTCGTAAGGAAACCGTCAAACCGGTCCGTATTCGTTCTATGGTGATATCTATTCAGACGAGCTTGAAGGCTCAGATTATTCAAGCACAAGAGGGTATTATGACTGAAGACCGTGTTAAAGATGAAAGATTGTATAAGTTGGCGTTGGAACTAGAACCGAAGGAGGATGGAGTTCTGTATTTTCTCGAACGTATTTGGGTTCCGATTAGTATCCGTCAGTTGATTCTGGACGAAGCCCATAAGTCGAATTATTCCATTCATCCGGGTTCCGACAAGATGTATCGCGACTTGAAAGATTTCTATTGGTGGCCGGGTATGAAGCGTGAGATCGCCGAGTATGTTAGTCGATGTTTGACTTGTTCCAAGGTAAAGATTGAGTATCAGAAACCGTCTGGGCTACTTCAACAACCGAAGATTCCCGAGTGGAAATGGGAGCGTATTACTATGGATTTTGTTACTAAGCTTCCGAGATCTTCGAGTGGTTATGACAGTATCTGGGTGATTGTTGATCGTTTGACGAAGTCTGCTCATTTTCTACCGATTCGTGAGAATTATCCGATGGAGAGATTCGTACGTTTATATATTTCCGAGATTGTATCGAAACATGGAGTTCCTGTATCGATTATTTCCGATCGTGATGCTCGTTTCACTTCGCGATTTTGGAAGACTTTCCAGACTGCTATGGGTACGAGATTAGATATGAGTACCGCCTATCATCCTCAGACCGATGGTCAGAGTGAGAGAACTATTCAGACTATGGAAGATATGCTACGAGCTTGCGTTATTGATTTTGGTGGTAGTTGGGATGTTCATTTGCCGTTGATTGAGTTCTCGTACAACAACAACTATCACACGAGTATCAAGTGTGCACCGTTTGAAGCTTTGTATGGCCGTAAGTGTCGATCGCCTGTATGTTGGGCAGAAGTTGGAGATAGTCAGATTTCCGGTCCGGAGATTATACAAGAGACCACTGACAAGATCTTCAAGATCAAGGAACGATTGATTACTGCGAGAGATCGACAGAAGAAGTATGCTGATAAGCGAAGGAAACCTCTCGAGTTCAGTGTTGGAGATATGGTATTATTGAAGGTTTCTCCATGGAAAGGGGTTGTCCGATTCGTGAAGCGCAGCAAGCTGAGTCCGAGATACACGGGTCCGTTCAAGATCTTAGCCCGCGTCGGCCCAGCTGCGTATCGACTAGAATTGCCGGCAGAACTGAGCAGCGTACATAACGTATTTCATGTATCTCAGTTGAAGAAATGCCTGGCCGATGAAACGTTATTAGTTCCGCTTGAGCAACTCCAGATTGATGACAAGCTTCATTTCGTCAATTCGGACCACGCGAGACACTTGGAACTCATTCTAGGACTCCTTAGGGATCAGAAGTGGTACATGAAACTCTCAAGATGTAAATTCGGACTCCGGAAAGTACATTCTCTTAGTCAGGCGATCAATTAGTAAGGAATTCACGTAGACCCAACCAAAATCAAAGCGATTGAGAAATAGCAAGCCCCAACGACTCCTACGGAAATCCGACAATCCCTAGGATTGGCTGGCTACTAACGAAGGTTCATTGAGAATTTCTCAAGGATCGCTAAGCCATTGACCAAACTTACTCCGAAATATATAGTTTCCCTTTGGGACAAAGAACAGGAGGAACCATTTCAGAATCTCAAACTCGAATCGCTAGCACTCAGAGCGAAACACTGAAACCCGAGAACCTTAAGGACGAAATGCTACACAATCATGAAAAGGAATTCGAGCTCAAACCGGACGGAATCCACTATTTCAAGAACCGAGCGTGGATTCCGAGAGCCGAAGACCGTCGTAAGCTTATTTTGGACGAGGGGCACCGATCCCAATACTCTATTCATCCGGGATCCGACAAGTTGTATAAGGATCTACGGGAATACTACTGGTGGCCGGGCACGAAGAAGGATATCGCCTTGTACGAAGCTAAGTGCCTCACTTGCTCGAAGGTCAAGGCGGAATATCAGAAACCTTCAGGCCTATTGCAACAACCGAAGATTCCCATGTGGAAGTGGGAACAGATCACCAAACTGCCCCGTACGGCAAGGGGTAACGATATGATTTGGGTAATTGTGGATCTATTGACGAAATCTGCACACTTTCTACCGGTACGAGAGAACTACTCGATGGAAAAGTTCCCTCAGTTATACATTAACGAGATCGTCTCTCGTCACGGGACGCCTTTCTCCATTATCTCCGACAGGGATAGTCGATTCACGTCACGGTTTTGGAACGCACTTCAGAAATCTCTCGGGACGCGACTAGACCTTAGCACCACTTACCACCCTCAGACCGATGATCAGAGTGAAAGGACGATTCAAACGCTTGAAGATATGCCGAGAGCGTGTGTGGTTGACTTCGGAGGAAGTTGGGACGCTCACTTGCCTTTGGTTGAGTTTTTCTATAACAACAGCTACCACGCCAGCATCAAGTGTGCCCCATTCGAGGCCTTATACGGACGCAAGTGCCGGTCACAGCTTTGTTGGTTAGAAGATGGCGATCGACAACTTACAAGGCTCGATATCGTCCAGGAAACCATCGAAAAAATCGCTACCATTCGGGAAAGACTGAAGACATCCCGTACCCGACAGAAGAGCTATGCTGGAAACCGAAGGAAACCCCTCGAATTCCAAGTTGGTGATAGAGTGCTCCTCAAGATATCTCCATGGAAAGGGGTAGTTCGTTTCGGGAAACGCGACAAGCTAAGCCCGAGTTAAACAGGTCCGTTCGAGGTAATAGAGCGAATCGGCCCAGTGGCATATCGACTTCAACTCCCGCAGACTCTTTCCAACATCCACAACGTCTTTCATGTCTCGCACTTGAAAAAGTTCTGATCGGATGAAACCATTGTCATTCCACTGGACGAGGTCCAGATCGACAACAAAATTAACTTTATCGAAGAGCCGCTTGAGGTTGTAGATAGAGAGGTCAAACAACTCAAGCATATTCGTATCCCTATTGTCAAGATTTCGTGGAATTCCCGACGAGGTCACGAATTCACGTGGGAACGTGAAGACTGGTTCCGTCAGAAGTATCCACATCTGTTCAAGGACTCTCCCTCCCGATGAGGCGAACTAAATTTCGGGAGGAAATTCTTTTCAACCCGGGGAGAATGTGACAACCGTCTTATTTCAGGTGAAAACCGCATTCTCTATCTTTGAGCTAACTATGATTTGATCTTATCTTTACTTGTCTCGTAAACGGGTGTGTGTCGGAATCGAAATCGGAATCATAAAATGAATTCTAATACTAAGAAAACACTTAGTGCACTTGTCTAAGTTCCTATTTAAAATAACCGGAAACTTTCAACTAACGAAAACGCTTAACAATGGAACAAACGAAAAACGAAAAATTGCTGAAACTGGCCCCAAATGCGCCGCATAAGAGGTGCAGTCCAGCAGAAAATTTTGTTAACTTGAAACTTAACCAAACGAACTCACACCCGAGCCAACACTTTGGCTCCGGGTTAAACATGCCCAAAGTATTTTCTAAGGTCCAGTAACTCCATCGTATTCCTACCACAACACTTGGTTCACACACACATAAGTCACAAACACATACAAACACACTCTCTTTGCTACTCTCTCTCTCTCTACAAAGAAATCCTCTCAAGAACACCACCTTCCTCTTCATTTACAGAGGTTTTTCACACCAAAAATACAGTAACATAACCACAATCATCACCTACAAATCGTTCATAAACAAGAAGGAAGAAAAGAGCTTTCATCTATTTGGGTTAAAAACCGATTTCTAGCATTTCGGGTCAAAAATCACCAAGAGAATACTTCAACCATCTTCAAATCACTTTCTACTCGGTATAAATCTTTCAAGCCTTCTGTTTTTACAACATATACCCTTTGCATGTACGATCTAACAACTAAAAACGAGTTTTTATGAAGATTTGTGACCATTTATATACAAAAACGGGTTTTCATAAACTAGATGTTTAGATCTATGCATTTGTGGTTAAAAACTCAATATAAACTGTAAAACATCAAGTATTTGAATGTATCTATCATTTAGCATAAACACGATTTTTGGCCATAAACCTGTCAGAGAATGCGGCGCATTCCTATATCAGATGGGAGAAAAAATTTCAATTTTCAGTATAAGACGTGATCTTGAGCTTATTTCTTCAAAGCGAGTTAAATAACCTGTAATGAGCTTAACTTATGTATAAAGGGACTAATTGAACAAGTTTATATAACATTGTGTTTGGTATAAATATATGTAATATGTTTATGAAAATCGTTAAGCAGGAAAGTGTTTAACAATTGGACTTAAAGATTTTGGCGCGGAAGCGCTGCCCGATTTTCGATAGACCTAAAACCAACACTTATATTAAAAGCATTTTCGTTGACTAACGACATTATGAACTTATAAACAATCATACTTATTCAATCTTGGTATTACTATAGGAGTTCCGTGATTCCGACCCGTTTCGACCCGTTTCGACTTCGTTCCGCACTCGTAGCATCTTTAGCAACCGTGAGTTATAAACAATCATACTTATTCAATCTTGGTATTACTATAGGATTTACGTGATTCCGACCCATTTCGACCCGTTTCGACTTCGTTCCGCACTCGTAGCATCTTTAGTAACCGTGAGTTACAACCCCACTTTTATTTACTGTTTTAAATAATTCTTTTGGAGGAAACATGAGAACCAAACTATTTTATGCCACACTCGGCACTCGTATGAGACTATTTTATTGCCACACTCGGCACTCGTATGAGACTATTTTATTGCCACACTCGGCACTCGTATGAGACTATTTTATTGCCACACTCGGCACTCGTATGACACTATTTTATTTCCACACTCGACACTCGTATAAAACTATTTTATTGCCACACTCGGCACTCGTATGAAACTATTTTATTGCCACACTCGACACTCGTATGAAACTATTTTATTGCCACACTCGGCACTCGTATGCAACTTGTTTTATTGCCACACTCGACACTCGTTGAAATTTGATTGATCGTATAACTAACGTGACTCTTGAAGAGAATATAACATGAATCTTAAGTGACAACTATTAGTTTTTGAAATAACATTAATGGCCATCTTGCAACACACACTATTAGCTTTGTTAAGCCGTTTAGTAATTATGGGTATCGATACTTAGGAAATAACCGTTCCTTACTTAGGCGGCAGCTTAAGTACATATTACTCGATCAGAAATGACTCCTCGTAAGTAGTGCGGGGTAAGGGGCTTTGCGGTTGGTTAATCGGTTTAGTGTGAACACTTAAGTTATATTATGCCAAGTAGTCGTTATACATGATTTCAATCAATAGTTTATTTATCTTGTGCGTATATGGATATACGATTTCCGCAACTATCTTTTGAGCAACTTTTATGGATTGGAACTATCTTTTGAGCAACTTTTATGGATCGTAACTATTCTTTAAGTATTGTTCTACTTATCGAAACTATTTAAGTATTGATATACTTGACTCAAACCATTTTAGTCGAGGACTAGAAAACTGTAACTCACTCGCTACTTTTGTAGTTTGACATTTTTTATCATTTTTTCAGGAAATCAAATGTAAGGACAAGAAGTGCATACTATGGATGGGTCAGGCATGTCACGTGAATTCAAGAATTGGGAAAAGACCTATTTTATCATTTTGGGAATTGGACTAAACAATTAATCATGTATTTTGTTATGTGATACGTTAAATGCTTGGTTATTTTCAAACTTGTAAACTCTTATTTTCTATCGTAATGACTTGAAACCGTGTGTTTTAATTATAACTCGTGTAATGATATCGTTGTTCTTCGCACCTCGTGTATCCTCTTTAGCGGGGTATGACAGCCCTTGTCACCACATAAGTTGTTCTATTCTCTTCTCCAACATACTCATAATCTATGATCTCAGGTAACTCAACAGCTAAAGGTTCAACATGGATACCTTCTTCAGGAATTATTAAAGTTGAACAGTCATCAGGAGAGATCTCCACATCTCCCTTTTTCTCCACCTTGTTGAAGAATCAACTAAAATGAATTGATTTGAAGCAGTAGTTGACTCACCAAGTGGTACCTCAGCATGAGTGGTTTCAACTGTGGTATGTTCCTTTTCAGTAGTAGATGCAATTTTTGACACTTCCACTCTCTGTTTCTTGCTAGGTTGCTTTGAAGAATTGACTTTTTCCTTTTCTTCTGCTCAGGTTGAACAATAGGTTGAGACTGAAATGGATTTGGGACTAGCTTTCCATAAGTTATTACAATAGCTCCAACTTCATGAGCTCTTTTCACTAGCCTTTCAAGTTCATACCTTTCTTTCTCTTCTTGCTCAGACAACCTAGCAGCTTCTTCTTTATCCTTCTTTCTTTCTTTTTCAAACAAACCACGAATGTTGCCAAAGCTCACGGGCCCCAATGCTTTACCAATTTATCCTCTAGCCATTAAATAGTTCATGAAACTTTGCTTGTCAATCATAATCTCCTCCTTCTTGATTGTTTTCTTTACTACTAACTGAGACTTCTTTGCAGCTTCAGCCTTTTGAATCTTGACAAGCTCCTTGTTGTATTCAGCAAGCAAAGCAAGTCTCTCATTCTCCTCCCTTGCTATCCTATCAAACTCCCTCCTTTGAAGTTCTGCATGCACATCCCTTGATATTGCAGGATCTCTAGACACATCTACTGTTTCAGAATCTAAAAAACAAAGAAACAAGCTCATCCAACTTGATCTTTTAGCTGCTTTTGTTGTCTTTCTATCTTCCTCAGTCATCACATCTTTACCTTTATCCTTTACTGCAAAGTCAGTTGGGTTCACCCTTTTGCCTCCAATATACTGATTCATAGAAACAACTGCAGTAGGAACAACTTCTTCAACAATATTAATGGCAGTTTTAATCAGGCTTTCAAGCACAGTTGTAACCAATTCATTAACTCCAGTATCAATGACTGTAACTTCCTGCTCCCCCTAAACTTTAGCAGTATCAATCTCCATATCCTCTTGCTACCCCTCAACAACAGTACTACCAAAATCATCCTTCTTTTCCTCATTCATGGCAACATCAATCTCTTCTTCATTTATTTCCACTTCCCTTTCCCCCTTAACTGTATCACTTTCATTATTACCTTCTTCCTCATGAATTGAAGGCAATACTGCAACAGAAACATATATTGCAGTACTGCCTTTAGAAGTAGTAGAAACCTCGACATCCTTAATCTTTATCTCCCCCTTTACGGAATCATCATTAGCAGCATATGAAGAACTGGAGGAGTAAGAGGGCATGGGAGAAGTTCCAACATCCTTCATAACAGGCTGCTTTTTTCTGAGCTGAGACTCAAGATGGTTTTGATTCTGCACTAGCTTAAGGACCATCTTCTCTAGGACTTCCAACTCCTCTGCCTGTTGGTCAACCTTGGCATTGAATTTGAGGCACATTTACATCAATTCCAAGTTTGAGTAACTACAACTATCCTCACCCCTTTCTTGTTGGGTACCAACAGTAGGAAGATCATAGGAAGGAACGGAAGGAGCCTCCTTCCTGGCAGAAGCATCTCCCTACCCCATGGTTTCTTGACACCTGGGTCCACTCTCTAAAGCTGCCTCAAAAGAAACATCATCCTTTTAACTGATTTGATATGTATACCCAATATAATCGATAATCATAAATCAGGATATCAAAAGTTATAAAAGTATTTAAGCATTTATAATAACTATATTAAGATTATGGTTGAACATTGTCAACCTATATAATAAAAGTTAGAGTTTATAGTTTAATTATGGTAAATTGAATTATAAAATAGAAAATCAACAGAGATAAAATTGTTAACCTCAAGGTGATATTATATTTACTTCTCGTTTGTTACATAACATATTTTTGATTTGAATTATAAAAGTTTTTAACATAAATTTTCAAATAAGTAATCTTTACTACCATATAATACATTTGATATTTTTTTGACTTTTAACTTTTAAGTAGTTTGACTTTTAAGAGATTTTTTTAAGTAATACAAGTTATATAGCACACAATACAACACATAAAACACAAGATACAATACTTAAAGGGGCGAAATATACAATACACAATGCACCACCAAACACACTACACACAATCAAAACTCTCAAAACACACACATAACACACAACACACACTCAAAACTCTCTCTAGCCGCCGAAACCACCATCCGCACCTGTCAGGCACCAGCCACCTGTCCGCCACCTGCCATCCACCTCCGCCACCTGTCCTCCGGAACCGTAGCAGGAATGACCTGTCCATATCGACCCTCGCCGAAATCTTGGAAACACCTGCCTATTTTCGGTTTGATGTGGCCTATTTTTCGGTTAGATCTATCCGATATATTTTTCGGATCTTGAGGTTTGTTCTTGGTACTTGGTCGATCTTTTTGTTGGTACTTGGTGGATCTTTTTCAGTTTTTGACTGATTTTGGTACTTGGTGGATCTTTTTCAGGTTTGTTCTTTGTGATTCTTGACAGATTTTTTCAGTTTTTGTTGGTGGATCTTTGGATCTTTTGACTGATTTTGGTACTTGTTGGATCTTTTTTCATGATTGTTCTTTGTGATTCTTGACTGATTTTTTCAGTTTTTGTTGGTGGATCCGTGGATCTTTTGACTGATTTTGGATCTTTTTTCAGGTTTATTCTTTGTGATTCTTGATAATTTTTTCAGTTTTTGTTGGTGGATCTGTGGATATTTTGACTGATTTTGGTACTTGGTGGATCTTTTTTCAGGTTTGTTCTTTGTGATTCTTGACTGATTTTTTCACTTTTTGTTGGTGGATCTGTGGATCTTTGGATCCGGGTGGTGGATCTTTGGATCCGGGTGTTTTCGGCGAGGGCTAGTGGTGTTTTGATATATTCACGGTGGTTTGTGGTGTTTCTAGATCTATGGATGTTTGGATCCGGGTGGTGGATGTTTGGATCTTTGGATCCAGGTGGTGGATCTTTGACTAGTGGATCTTTGGCTGGTTGGTGGGTACGTTTACACTCACTTTTCTATGTCGATATGTTTATGTTCATGACGGTTTATATCTGGTCGGTATGTTAATAACGACGGTTTATATTTGATTGGTATGTTTATGTTTATGACGGTTTATATCCGTATTAATCACGAGGCTTTCATGCCGATAACTTGTTAACATTATGAGGCCAATGAGTATACTAAAAATATGAGGTCGATGATTGACTAAAATGTAACAAATAGATATAGTAATAGATATTTGGTTAGTATGTTTATGTTTATGACGGTTTATATTTGGTCGGTATGTTAATTACGACGGTTTATATTTGGTTGGTATGTTTATGTTTATGACAATATGTTTATGTTTATGACGGTCTATATCCGTATTTATCATGAGGCTTTCATGTCGATGACTTGATAACATTATGAGGCCAATGATTATACTAAAAATATGAGGTCGATGATTGACCAAAATGAAACAAATAGAGGTGAGGCTATGATGATTTCGTCGGGTTTTTTGATCAATATTATAATATACGGTTTTTTGGCGTGACAAATACTTGATGGCATCTAATGCAACTAGGTGTTGTAGTCATTTTTAACGAATCTGAGCCAAGTAATTTTTACATTTTCTTTATTTGTTGTGATTTTAATATCAGTTTCAAATGATGTTCTCAAAACTTCTATTTGACTGATGAAACTCGATAAAATCTTTAAATGTTAAATTTTAAAGTATATAATATTGGTTATAAATTATATATTATATAATATTGGTTTTTATTATATAATATTGGTTTGAAATTATATAATCTTTAAATGATAAGTTTTAAAACTTCTATTTGAATAAAGTGAGTAATATTGTATTTATAAAAATATTAAAGAGGTAAAAATTAAAAATATTACAAAATTTCAAAAATTTCAAAACTTTTTTAACATATTCAAAAAGTTTGAAATTTCATTAAACTTTTTGAAAATTTTCAAATTTTTTGAATATTTTAAAAAAGTTTCGAAAATTTTGAAATTTTGAAGTTTTTACCGCTTTAATATTTTTATAAATACCAATCTTACTCAATTTATTCAGCAACAACCAAAAATATTTCCCTCTTTATTTGGTCGACGGAGCAATTATTCATAATGGTGTTATGTGGATGTGAGAGACAAGCATTTATTCGTACATCTTGGCCATCCCTAAATCCAGGAGACGTTTCTATTCATGCCATATTTATGTGATTTTCTTATCCCTAATTAATATTGTTACTCAATTTCTTGACCCAATTTTTTGCCCTAATTTACATGGTTTAGACTGTGAATTCATTGATTGGTATGATCTAGTTATATGTCGACGTGCTACAAAATATTATACCTGTCTTGTTGAGGTCGAAGAACAATCTTGAAGAACAACTAAGACATAGGCAGTTTGAAATTAGAAGATTGAAGCAATATCTTCTATTTAGTTGGATGTTCTTTATATTTGTTTTAGTTTTTTTTTAGTATGGTGAAGTTGTTTGAATTTAGAACAATTTTGTATTTAGTTGAAATGCTTGTATGAATGTTAGGTTTTGAAGCAATTCAATGTTGGTTTGTTAATGGTCTTCAACGTGTTCATTAAGCAATGCAATATTGGTACACCAACCTTATATTACACCATAGAAACAACACAATAGCAAAAAGAGCAAATGTATCGAACTTCAATTTTATTTCTTTAGTCATGGACTGATCAACAAATCTTCTTTCTTAAAATTAATTTCATCGCTGCCGCATAGCGCGAACTCTCTAGTAGTATAAATTATATATACACAAATGTTTAAGATCTAATTATACAAGAAAGTTATGACTTTAAAAAGATATTAAGATTAATTTATTCTTATCAAATTATACTAGTTTTGAATTATGAATTATGAATAAATGAATATTCGAAAGAAACAATTTCACAGTTAGTTGTTTAGTTGAACAATTTTCACTATTATTTAAAGAATTGTGTGAATGCAAAGAAGACCTTCGATCTTCATTCAAATTATTTATCCCTAAACATTGTATGCTTAATTATTAGACCTAAGACTAAGATAAATTGACAGATAATATGTAAATCACGTGTCCATAACTTCTACATTTTGAAAATTGGACAATTGGACAATTGAAATAGAAAACACGAAGTAACTAAAATAAAAAATTGTTTGAGATAGAAAAATGTTTACACTTTCTTCGGGATGCGTCGTTCCACAAGCAAATATAACCTATTTCAAATTAAGTTATAAAGAAAATATAAAATCGTCCTTTTGGTCGGTCAGTTTCTCATATATCATTCTCATTTGTTTTCTTTTTCAACGTCCACTATAAGAAAAATTAGTTTTAGTGACAAAAATTATTAATAACGACTATTTTTGTCACTAATAACCGTATTTAGTCACTATTAAAAAAAGTTGGGACTATTTTTTGTCACTAAACAAAACTAGTGACAAAAAAATAACATAATTTGGTCTCTAATAAAATTAGTGTCGGACCTATAGTGACGAAAAGTGAAAACTCAAAATTTGACACGAACATCATTAGTGACAAAATATTTGGTCACTAAAGATGTTAGTGACGAAATATTTAGTGACCAATTTGAGACATAACTAAAGGCAATTTTTCTTGTAGCGATCCATCCTTGTACTCTAATTTTATATTGTTGTTAGTCCTTTCCACTTCTACATCCGAAAAGACTAAAATACAACATTCTATTATTTTCTTTATTATTATTATTATTAGTTTTTTCTAATCTTTTCTATACTTTTTTAAAATATTATCTTTTTCATTAATTGTTAATATATGAGAAATCTCAATTTTTATTCCATTAACCTTATCTAAGTTTAAAAGCTTAAAGTTTCGACACTACCCATTTTGTCTTCTTGCCACTCATCAAGATTCAACGAGTTAGGAGATTCTTAATGACGAGAATAATTACAACAAGGTTACCTTTCATTTATGTCACACCCCGCTCAGCCAGAAACCCAAAGTGTACAGTTAATATGGTATTAGAGATTCACAAGGTTACAACAAATTATAAGTTACAATACAAGCTTCTTTAGAATAAATAGAATTTGATTACAATGTTACAAGAAATCCGAATCAAATTACAAAAGGCCACAAAGTTTGGATAAAACGGGAACTAATACAAAATATGTGTAAGAAAGTTCCAAAGCTCAAGTTATCCATCTAGTCATACAAAAGCAAGCTTGAAATAAAGTGTATAGTAACGTCAAATCCCTGAAAAGCGTTAAAAAGAGACGTCAACATAAAGTTGGTGGGTCATACTCATTTTCATAAAAATACGTAAGTATAAAAGTTTAAGAAGTTTTGACCCGATAAAATCAGTAATAAAAAGTAAAGACCAAATGTATCATATCTTGAATCAGGAAATCTAGTATGTCAGGATCGTATTAGTCTAGATAAACTAATATGTTTGCTAACGTTTAAGATCGAGATCTATTGAAGAAGTTCAGCAGCTGATGAACACTTCAATATTACGAGTTATCGAACAACTAATAATGAATAATGAATAAACAAATTATTGTCGAATTGTAAGTCTCAATTGCATTAATCAATGATATCAATACAACGTGTTTTCTCTATTCTCCAAGGATCTATATTTATAGACCTTGAGGCTCGTTCTAGATAAACTAGAATTCTACATCTATCCTTATCTAAATAAATCGTTATCTAGATTTAAGGAAACTCTATCTAATTAACAAAGGGAAATCTAATCTAATTATAACTCTATCTAATTAGATTTGATACTTGCAAGATAAGTTTGTGTTCCGTGTCTTGGCTTGACTTCCTCCGTATCTTGACTTTGACTTTGTCCGTAGTAACTTCATGTCACCGTAGTAACTTAAGTATCCGTAGTAACTTGTTGAACTTCCGTAGTAACTTGTCTTCCGTAGTAACTCATAATATCTTCCGTATTAATCACTTGAATTACTATTCTTGTTTGTTAAGTGAGTTGTTCTTGGTTAAACTATGTTTAGCTAAGTTATAACCCAACAATCTCCCCCTAACCTTGAACTTTTATAGCATATCAAAAGTACAAGTTCTATATTTCAACCGTACTAACTGTTTACAAAATAGTACTAAGTATTGTATGTTAATTACAACTACTTGTTTTTCCAGTCAGTCTTTCCTTTGGACTTTTCTTCTACGCGTTGACATAAGATTTTCCAAATGAGTTCATGAGCAAGTCTTGAGTCTTGAGGTCCATTCAGCTTCAATTCAACAAGCTCATTTAATGTCTTCAAAGAATGTGGATATTTGACATCCACCAAGTAGAATTCTCTTGCTCCATGTCTTCTGATAATGGAGTATGTTCCACTTCTTTCATAGATGTACCAATTCAGAATCGGATTGTTTGGTCCTTCCTTCTTGAATACTGAACTCTTTTTCTCATATCCAGGTTCAAATAGTCCGCATAAGATGTCCATTGCCAGATCAATTCCTGGTACTCCTCTTTGATTAGAATACTTTGACTTGCCTATATTGTACATTCTTTCCAGGTCTTCTCTGTCAAAGAATCTAATTGCATCATAAAAAGCATGAAGTACCTTCCTTGATTTGTCTTGTCTGGTCACTTCATACTAAGTCTTGGTCTGCCCTCCAATGTACTTCCAATCAATAATAACTGGAGGTTTCACAGCCAATGGAGTAAACTTCAAACCTTCAACGTGATTGATGTATGCAGAATAGTCTCCCCCTTGAGTAGTACTAGGAGGGTCTTGTTCCATATCTTCAGGTTCTGGTTTGACATCCATGAATGGAATATCTGGGCTTTCTTGAGAAGCAGTAGCAACATCTTCATCCATCTTTCTTCTTTTAGCTAGAGGAATTCTTGTTGATCTGCTTTTGACTCTTTTATGCTTCTCCTCAGACTTCTTTACTTCAGGAACAGGTTCAGGGTGTATGAACACTTTCCTTCCATTTTTCAGGGCAGCTTCAAGAGCATCTTTCTTCTTTTTCTCTTGAATCTTAGCAATCTTAGCAAGAGCAGCTTCCCTGTCAGTTTCCTTTTGTCTTTCTTCCTTTACAAGGTCCAGCATATTTGTTAGCTTCATTGGACCTAAGGATCTGCCACTGTACCATTTGCTTTTGAGGTACTTAGTGTACTTCTCTCTATCTTCAGCAAGCTTTACTTGTGTGGACGTTGGTTTGAACACTTTCTTCTTCTCAGGCTTGGCTTTGGCTTTAGCTTGTTTAAGTTCCTCTTCATGCATCTTCTGTGCTAGAAGCTCATCTGATCTTTCCAAAGATTTTACCAAACCTTGTTTGACCAATCTGTCCAAAATTTGTTCATTGGCCATTTCCTGAGCTTTTACTGCATCTTCTTCAGCAATTCTCTCCCTTTCTTCTTTTTCAGCATCAAGCAGGAGTTGTGCATGAATTGCATCCTCCTCAGCGATTCTGGCCAATTTCTCTCTTTCAGCTGGAGTAGGAGATTTGTTTAGCTTAGCATGAAGCTCATCTGCTTCAGCTATCTTTCTATTTCTTTCCCTTTCTTCCTCTTCTTCCATTTCAGCAGCCATTCTTTTCAATAACTCTGCTTCTTCTTGCTCTTGTCTGAGCATTTCAATTTCTTCAGCAGTCATTCCTTGAAAATTAAAGGCTTCCTGTTTGCTCATTTCTTCTACAGTTTTTGATTTCTCAACTGCAATGGCTTTGCCTTTTCCTCTTTCTTCTGGAGCATCAAGGTCAACTATTTGTACTTTATTCTTCTTCTTATCCACTATAATGTACCCGAATCTTCCTGTAGGAATAGAAACAGACAAACCAGTAGATTGTTCAGGTAGTCTTAAAGATGTTTGAATTGGTTTTTCACCCAATACAGCTGATGCTCTTTGTTTTGCAACTTTTTCAGCTAACATCTTCTTTCTTTCTTCTTCTGCTTTTTCCTCTTTAATCTTGAGCAGTTGTGATGCTATTGTGTCTTCATCAGCCATCACACTTGCTCTTGACATTTCTGTTCTTATAAGAACATTTGCAGCTTCTTGTTGATCAAGAGTAGAAGGAGTTTCTGATACAGTGGTAGAAGGAGTTGTAGCTTCAGATTGAATTGCCTCAAATTGAGTTGAGGCTTCATGGAAAGTAGGAGGAATAGTTGTGAATAGGTAGGAATGATCTTCCTCCTCTGTTTCTGGAGCTGGACTAATGATCATTGGCTCCGTAGCAACTTGCTCAGTATCAACTATGACCGTAGCAACTGGACTAGTTACCATTGGATCCGCATCATCTTGCTCCGCAGAAACTGGATCAGTAGCAATTGGACTAGTCACCATAGGATCAGTAGTAACTTGATCCGTAGTAACATCATCCGTATTAACCATTTCAGCATCTTGATCCGCAACATTTGTTTCAGTAGCAACCTTTGGTGAAGTTTCATCTTCCATCTCGTCTATGGTTTCTTCAACCATTTGCTTCACTTCTTGCTGCTGCTGCTCCCCCTTAAGTGGAGTATCAACTTCCATCTCTTCACCCTCTGCATCTATCACCATATTATTGTCAAAGTCTGTCTCCCCCTCAACTATACTGTCTGTCTCCATTTCTTCATCTTCATTGGAGGTGGCAGTGATGACAGTATATGTGCTTCCCTTGTCTTCATCATCTTTGCTCTCTCCAGATGATAACACATTTAATTCTTTCTCCCCCTTGTTGTCATCTGCTGGAGAGTCATCTGAGGAGGATGAGCTGGATGGTTTTGGTGAGTTGCCAGCATCTTGTGTGGTGATTCTTTTGGGCATTAACTGGACTGATATCAATGCTTGTTGTGTCAGTACCTGTTGCACCAAAGAAGTTAAAGAAGACATCATCTCTTCTTGTTTTTCCACCCTCACCATTAGAGTTTTGTACATACCCATCAATTCATTATACTGACTACCACTACCCTCACCCCTTTCCTGTTGGGTACCAACAGGTGGAAGATCCTCGGGAAAAGAGAAACTCTCCTGCCTAGCAGAAGCAGGTATCTCCCCATGGTCTCTTGGCGCCAGGGACCACCTTCCTTATCTGAGAACAAGTTATCAGCAAGTTTTGGTGTTGCCGTAGTTTGGGTCTTAGTTATGTTGATACTGTCCTGAGCTCTACTATAAGAAGTAGAAGTTGCAGTAGTATCAGCCCTCCCCACATGGTCTTCCCTCTCCTTAGTGACCAACTCAGTGAACAAAGGGGTATGTTCAAGGTTTTCCCCTAATGTGTGTGACAATCCTGAAGATGTTTCAGGGATTGCTTTTGCAGTAGTAGTATGAGGGATGGTTTTAGACACAAGAGGCTGAGTAACCCTCTTGAGTCTTTTAGAAGCAGCTTTGAGGGGTTTGTGAGACGCAGAAACCTTGGGTTTAGTCACTTTAGCAGTAGTGACTGAAGCAGTAGCAACTGGAGTAGAACTCATAGTAGCAACTGGAGGTATAGGGGCAGTAGTAACTGCCGTAGTAACCTCAGGGTTTCCACCTTCAGTACCTGCTTCAGATATGGCACTAGTGCCCTGAGTAAGTGCAGTGGTACTGATGGTGGCAGCTGTGGGTTGGGACAGAGGAAGAGTTTCTTGTCCTGCAGCTGTGGGAATCGTGACCACCAACATTTTTGAGAATAATGGTGTCACATGAGATGGGCCACCCTTATTAACTTGTCGCATATTAGTGAAAACCTTCTTTGTATGAGCGTGAGATTTAAAAAGATTTTCTGATCTTGGAAGATCAGTATGGACACAGTTAAAAAATTGTTGAAGAAATCGAGGATACATTAAAAATTTGTTTTGAGGGTTCTCGATATTCTTTCTCATTGAGTCAAAAATCATGTAGGAAAAGTTATAAACTCTTCCTGTAGCCAAACACACCATAGCGGTGGCTAATGTGGAACTGCCCTCATGCCATCATGTTCTTTTGGGGGACATACATTGTTGCAAAGTATGCAACATGTATTTCCATTGAGGGGATAAATTTGCTTTTAAAAACGTTGAAACATTTAAGTTCCCCTCATATCCCATATTTGTAAAAGCATTTACCAGGATGTCATAAGGCACCTGCATTATACCTTCTTCATCTTGAAGGTTCAGATGTGCGCGGAGGGAAGATTCCGTCACCTTGATTGCTTTTCCCTTCACCGTAGCATTGATGGCGATGTCTACTTCATCCATCGTAGCAGATTCCCAAAAATCCCGAATTTGGGATTCATCAATATCATGATTGATGGTTAACGCCGTTTTGATTTTTGATTGATCAAAGAAATCAATTATTTGATGGAAATCGGCGTTATCGGTGGTCTTTTCCAAGCAAGCCACCATGTGGTGAGTTCTGAATAGTTCCAATCGTTCCGCCGTTGTTGATTCTGTGAGATGATTGGAAACAGTAATAACCAAGAATGTAGACGGTTAGTCACAACGAAATTGAAAATTGATTGATTTTAGTTTAACGGTAACTTTTTATTGGAAGATTTAGGGGTTTTACAACGGTAAGTATCAAATTATTTAATTAACCCCCTTTTATACCGAAAAATTTTAACAACTTGTCTTCCCTGATTAGACGCGGGTAATCATTCAAAAGTAACGGTCCAATTAAAAAGAGACACGTGGCACTAGTAGCTGTGCCTCGCGCCTGAATTTCAAAATTTAGGTCCAATCAGGTTTTTCCACGTATTATTGTTATGTCCTCTGTGCTCGACACGTGTAAAGTGGGGATACAAGTTGTATTTTGACTTGTCAAATCATCATTAATTAGGGCATTCTTATTGATTAAGAAACCTTATTAATATAATAATCTGCAGTATTAACACAAAGGTCCGTAGTAAGTTGGTTAATTGGGCCGTAGTAATGGTTCTTGGTCCGTATTAACTGGACTGTCCGTAGTAACTTGAGTTACTGGCAGTATTAAACCAGAGGCCCGTAGTAACACATTCTTGGTCCGTATTAACCATTCCGTTCAAATTTGTTGACATAGGGCAGTAGTAGTTAAACCTTCCCGTAGTCCTAACAATTTGTTCGTACTATTCATACTTTGGACACTTTTTGTTTTTACTATTAATGTTGCAGTAGTAACATAGTACAATACTAGAGAGTAAGGTACTTGATTTTCATCATAAGGTTACTACTGCTTCTCGAAGGGACTTGCTTTAAACAAAATAGAGATAATAAGAGAAAAGTAAATGAGTTAGTCATCCGTATTGATCATTCCAATGCTTGTGATTAAGAATGTGAATCGTCCAACATCAAACGCCTTTGTGAGGAGGTCAGCGAGTTGATTGTCATTGTGTATCTTCTCAACGTGGATCAGTTTCTTTTCGTTGCAATCTCTTATGAAGTGGTAGCGTATCTCTATATGTTTTGTTTTGGAGTGTTTGACTGGATTGTTGATGATGCTTATTGTGCTTTGATTGTCAATGAAGATTGGCGTGTTCATGAAAGAGTACCCATAGTCCATCATTTGATTTTGAATCCAAAGTACTTGAGCACAACAGCTAGCAGCGGCAATGTATTCTGCTTCAGTGGAAGATGTTGATACCGTTGTTTGTTTCTTGCATTGCCATGACACCAGTCTTGAACCAATAAATTGGCACCCTCCAGTTGTTGACTTCCTGTCTAAATTTTCACCACCATAATCACTGTCAGAATAAGCAATTAGATCAAAGGGAGAGTCTTTAGGATACCATACGCCTAAGTTAGGCTTGCCCTTAAGGTAGCGAAAGATTCTCTTGACTGCAATTAGGTGTGACATCTTGGGCCTTGTTTGATATCTTGCGCATATACAAACTCCAAACATGATCTCTGGTCTTGAAGCTGTGAGATACATGAGAGATCCAATCATTGATCGATATTTGTGTATATCCACATCCTCCCCCTCAAGATCAGGCGTCAATTGTTTGTGAGTTTCCACCGGAGTGCTTGCTACCTTGGAATCCATGAGTCCAAACTTGGTGAGGATGTCCTTGACATACTTGGTTTGACTGATTAGGAGTCCATCCGGCTTTTGCTTGACTTGTAAGCCCAAGAAGAAAGTGAGTTCTCCCATAGAACTCATTTGAAATTTGTTGTGCATGAGATCCTCAAATTCCTTGCACAATGAATCCTTGGTGGATCCAAATATGCTGTCATCAACGTAGATTTGAACAAGTAGAATGTCTGAGCTAGACTTCTTGTAGAAGAGCGTTTTGTCAATTGTTCCGCGTTGAAAGTTGTTTTGAAGAAGATAGTCTCAAAGAGTGTCATACCAAGCTCGTGGTGCTTGATGAAGCCCATAGAGAGCCTTGATCAATTTGTAGACTTTGTGAGGATGCTGAGGGTCCTCAAAACCAGGAGGTTGTTTGACATAGACCTCTTCTTCGATGACACCATATAGAAAAGCACTCTTGACATCCATTTGATAGACTTTGAAGCCCATAAATGATGCAAAGGCTAGAAATAGGCGAATGGATTCAATTCTAGCCACTGGAGCAAAGACTTCTTCATAATCAATTCCTTTTTCCTGTGTGTAGCCCTGTGCAACCATTCGTGCTTTGTTTTTAACCACAATACCACGTTCATCTTTCTTGTTCCTGAAGATCCAGCGTGTACCAATCACTTTCTTGCCATATGGGATCTCAACTAGTACCCATACTCCTTGTATCTTGAATTGAAGTAATTCTGCCTGACATGCTTCAATCCAGTGAGGATCTAATAATGCTTCCTGAATCTTCTTAGGTTCCATTTGTGAAAGAAAGCATGCAAAGAGACATGTGTTGATGAGTGCAGTTGATGGATCCTTTCTTGACTTGGTTTGACTTCTAGTCTCCATAGAGATGTCAAAGTTGTCAATGATTTGATTAGAAGGATGGTTCTTGGCAACTCCAGAGGATGGGACCTTTTCAAGTCGTAGTCCAACTCCCAAGTTTGTATCATTCAAGTCGGGCAGGTCATTGCTAGGATTTTGACCAGTAGTTGGAGGAGTAATGAATGATGAGTTGGTATGTGTAGTAGGATAAGGTTCAAAGTCTTCATAGACCAACTGTTCAACTCCATTTGCATCCTCTTCAATGAGACGTGGTACTCCATTAGGTCTTGTTGCATTATCCGTAGCTAATGGTGAATGTGGTTGTGGTTCATCGTCCTCTTTGGTAGAATTGTCTTCAGTGTGAGGAGAGTCTGGTTCTTCGTCCTCTTTTGTAGAGTTTTCTTCAGTGTGAGAGGAGTCTGGTTCTTCTGGAGTGATGGGATCTTCCAAAGTGATGGGAAGATTGATGTATTCCATCACGTCTAAACGAGCAGTACCTGTGATTGGAGTCGTAGCAACTTGCTCCGTAGAAACAGGTGCAGTAGGAATAGAATTTGCCGTAGAAAATGGAGCCGTATCAACTTGATTTGTGTTAAACTCAAAGTTGGAGTTTAATTATTTTGTTAGTGCATCCAAGTCGAATACCCAGGCTGGTCCATGTCCTTTCTTGGTGAAAGTGTGCTCATTGAAGGTCACATTAGAGCTCTCCTCGATGATTTTTGATTTGTGGTTGTATACTCGATAAGCTTTACTTTGAGATGAATTACCAACAAATGTGCCTTCATCAGCTTTGCTATCAAACTTTCCAAGATACTCCTTAGAGTTTAGAACTGTGCAAGGACATCCAAAAGCGCGAAGGAAGCTTATCATAGGTTGTCTCTTGTGGATAAGTTCATATGGAGTCTTGTTGTGGGCTTTGACTAGAAGGACCCTGTTCTGGACATAGCAGGCAGTGTTAACTGCTTCTGCCCAGAAGAACATTGGAAGATTGGAGTCAGCCAACATGCTTCGTGCTGCTTCAATTAATGTTCTATTTCTTCTTTCAGCGACGCCATTCTGTTGAGGAGTTCTTGCTGCGCTGAATTGTCTTTCTATTCCCTTTGTGTCACAGAAGTCATTCATCACTTGGTTTTTGAACTCTGTGCCATTGTCACATCTAATCTTCTTGATCTTCAGGTTGAGTTGGTGTTCAACTTTTGTGACAAAAGTGATGAGGAGCTGACTTGTTTCATCTTTGGTTCCAAGAAAATACACCCATGTATATCTTGAAAAGTCATCAGTAATGACAAGACAGTATGACTTCTTTGCTATACTCTTTACCTTGGTAGGACCAAAGAGATCCATGTGAAGTAAATGTAAAGGTGTGGTGTTAGAGTTGATCTCCTTTGTTTTGTGGGAAGTTTTTTGTTGCTTTCCCTTTAAGCATGCTAAGCAGTTATCTTCAAGGTCGAACTGTTTGTTTGGAAGACCTCTAACTAAACTAGATTTAACTAGTTTTTTGATGTTCTTAAGGTTCATGTGGCACATCCTCCTATGCCAGATGGTAGATCCATCGAAAGTAGCTTTTGAAAGAAAGCATGCTTCTGGTGAATTTAGTTGAACCTTGGACATGTCTAAGCAATAGACATTGTCTCTTCTTGGTGTTCTGAGTAGAATCATACTTTCATCAATGACATACCCAGGCTTCATTATAATACATTCTGTAGCAGTTAATATTGGTGTGTGTTTCTCATCACAAACTTGAGACACACTCAACAGATTGTATTGAAGCTGTTGCACATAGTACACATCCTTGAAGTGCAGTGTACCATTGCTGATTGTTCCTTTCCCAGTAATCTTTCCTCCTTTTGGATTGCCTCCAAAGGCAACGTATCCACCATTGAAATTTTCAAAGTCCTGAAGGCATGACATGTTGCCCGTCATGTGCCTGGAGCAGCCACTATCTACATGCCAACTGTTCTCATTCTCTTTTGTTGGCTGAACCTGCACATAAACGATAGAGATTAGTTTCTAAGGGGAACCCAAGCCAAAGTTGACTTGGGTTTTCCCATATCATCGAAGTAACTCACCTTCCTTTGTACTAGTTTTGAAAAATCAGTGGGAATAGGTGGTTGAGTTACTTGAACTTTTGGTTGCCACACTCGTTTGAAAGATTTTTCTTTTTGAACAATTTTGGTGTTAACAACTTTTGATTTAACAATTTGAGTAGGTACTGGTTTGACATTCCGTTGTTTCGTATTGTTAATAGGAGCCTTAGTAACAAAGTTACTTTTGGCAGTATTAACACGAGCAGGCTTCATACGGTTTAGTTTTCACAGTATTAACACGAGCAGTATTAACACTCTTACTTTTTGCCGTATTAACCTTGGACGTAGAAACAATTGATTGTCTAGCAGTATTAACTCTATTTTTCTTGTTGGAAATTATGTTTCGTTTGTTAACACCTTGATTTACTGAGAAACGTGTTTGACAAAGTTGTTTTTAGAGACATCCCTGCCTTTGTATCCCACCCCATTATGTGGTTTTTGAATCACTTGTGTTTGATTTTGAGGATTGTGATAACAGATTTTTGCATAATGATTCAATTTACCACAAATAAAACACCCTTTTCTTGAGGATTTAACAATTTGTACCTTTTGAGTTTTGACTTGATTCATATTGCGTTGGTTTCCTCTTTTACCTATGTGATTCCAAGTCTTAACTGTTTCTTTGGGAACTGGTTTGGGCTTTCTTTGAACCAATGTTTTGATGTTGTTGATGGGGTTTGGGCATGGCATACGCACTAGACTTTGTGAAGATTGTTGAGTGCAGCCTTCTATTGTGATTAGATGATTTTCAAGCGGAATGTTTTTATTTTTCACAATATTAAGTTGACTCTCTTCAACTAAGTCCTCAATAAGAACTTCATCATAGTTGATTGGATCAACATTGAATGCTTCCTTAGGTGGTTTCTGGGAGATGGGAATTCATGGTTCATCTAAAGATGGTGGGATATAGTTTTGGTTAAATGGAGGGGCAACTTCTATGTAACCTAGGCCAGCTTTAACTTTACTATGTATTTGTTTTTGGCATAGGTCGTTTACAGATTTTGAAGCAAACTCTAACTTCCCTACATCTAACTCTACTTTATCATGTTCTTGTTCTAGGAGTTTGATGTTATCCCTAGCCACCTTGAGTTTAAGAAGTAAGTCCTCTTTTTGCCATTCAAGTAGATTAATCTTTTCTTGATAGCTTTGTTCATTGATTTTGTGGGACTTAATCTAGTTTTCTAGGTTGTCAATTACCCTATGTGCTGACCGTCGTTGTTCTTCTAAGTTTTTAAGGGAGTCACTCATTAACTGATTATGGTCTTTGTACTTAACAATTATTGCCTTACACTCAGGAGTACATAAGTTGGAATTTACCTCGGCCATAAGAGATGCAGATGCTGGAGGTGGTGAGTCAATTGCCATGAGAGCATCCTCTTGTGGTGCTCCTTGATCATCATCATTCCAGTCGTATCCCAGTATATTGTCGCTGATTTCAGGAATTCCAATATCAGTGTATGCGAGCTCCGTAGAAACTAAGTCATCCGCAGCAACTAAGTTTCCCAAAATGTCCGTATCATCCATTACTACGGCGATGCATGCATGGTGAACAGTAGTAGTGGTTTCTACGTGGTTTTGTTCTTCAGAGATTAGTGCTCTATTTTGACTTGTTTCTTCAGCCAAGTCACTCCAATCATATCCAAAGATGTCCTGGGACATGAGTGCACTCTGATTTGTATCTTGACTGGTTCGTGGATTGTTGGTTCGTGACTTGTTTGGACAGTCTCGAGCAAAGTGACCTAGTTCACTGCATTCATAACACTTCACCTTGCTTTTGTCGAAGGTAATTTGTTCGTTGTTTCTTGGATTGAATCGCCTTCCTGTCCTATTCAAGAACCTTCTTGCTCGTAGTGCCAGCATAGCAGATTGCCACTTTAGATCGATTTCATCACAATCATCCTGGTGCATCTATTTGACCTCTTCACTTGTGAGATTTGAACATTTCAAATAAAGGCTTCGAATGAAATCTCTTCGCTGATTTCATGTTTTGGTCCTCCAGATGTTGTGGCAAGGGCAGTATTACTATTGATAATACTAGGGTTGGTAGTTACAACCTTCTCTGCTTCGACTTCAGATTCAAAGACTCTTAAGTCGTTGTAGAGATCATCCAACTCTAGTGCTTCTAGGGTGTCTCCTTGTCTGTAGGAAACAGTGTACACGATCCATTCCTTCCCTAGAGCGCGGATGAACTTTCTGTTAAGATCATCTTTATCGTACTTGATTCCTGCACTGATCATCTCTCCAGTGAGCTTTTTGTAACGATCAAACGTTTGAGTCATTCGTTCGCCAGGCAAGGAGTTGAAGTTTTCATACTCCTGTTTGAGTAGAGCTTTCTTGTTCTTCTTTGTATTCTTCGTTCCGCTGAATCTCTTCTCCAACGCTTCCCATAGCGATTTTGCATCTTCATATTCTTCGAATTGCGATTGATAGTCGTTGGGGATTGCAATTAGAAGAATACTTAGAGCCTTGATCTCCGTTTGTTTTTCCCTTCGTTCAAGATCAGACACCGGTGCACGAGCAGCCATTCCTGGTTGTCCATCAGCTCCATTGGTGGCAGGAAGTTTGTTTCCATTGATGATCACATCCCAGACTGTATAGTAAGATAGTAGGATGTGTTGCTTAATTCGTAGCTTCCATAAGTCGAATTCGTTGCTGTTCAGAATAGGAACTTTGCCAATTGCAACTTCCATCATGATGGTTGTTGTGATTCTTGATTATGAGGATTATTAACTCGTTGATCAATGGATCTAAAGCACCTCCTGTGCTCTGATACCACTTGTCAGGATCGTATTAGTCTAGATAAACTAATATGTTTGCTAACGTTTAAGATCGAGATCTATTGAAGAGGTTCAGCAGCGGATGAACACTTCAATATTACGAGTTATCGAACAACTAATAATGAATAATGAATAATGAATAAACAAATTATTGTCGAATTGTAAGCCTCAATTGCATTAATCAATGATATCAATACAACGTGTTTTCTCTATTCTCCAAGGATCTATATTTATAGACCTTGAGGCTCGTTCTAGATAAACTAGAATTCTACATCTATCCTTATCTAAATAAATCGTTATCTAGATTTAAGGAAACTCTATCTAATTAACAAAAGGAAATCTAATCTAATTATAACTCTATCTAATTAGATTTGATACTTGCAAGATAAGTTTGTCTTCCGTGTCTTGGCTTGACTTCCTCCGTATCTTGACTTTGACTTTGTCCGTAGTAACTTCATGTCACCGTAGTAACTTAAGTATCCGTAGTAACTTGTTGAACTTCCGTATTAATCACTTGAATTACTATTCTTGTTTGTTAAGTGAGTTGTTCTTGGTTAAACTATGTTTAGCTAAGTTATAACCCAACATAGTAAGATATATGAATACCTTAGATATTGTTTGCACCTGAACTTTACATCAAAAGGCAACCACCCTCTACTCTAGTGTGTCAAACTAAAGCAATTCTCGAAAGTAAAACTGGTCATAACGTCGACCCCTAGAGGCACACAGGTCAGAATCCCATAAGAGCGACGGGGGCTTGTAAGACCCCTATAGATTTATTCATATATACTGATGGCTCATAAAGAGTTTACAGGTTTGCATGAGGGCCTTATACCACCACAAAGGCCGTATAAATATGGGACACTTAAATCTAAAGACACATAATCTACCGGTCTAATCAAGATACATAAAATATTTAAGTTGACTACGCTTCACATGCCCGAAATAAAATAAAAGCAGTAAAAGGGCAACGCATAACTCACTGTTAAGCAAATAGAAAGTCGAGTAAATGATAATCAAGCGAACGAAGCTCCAACGCCTAAGTGCCCTGGCATAAACAAAATACATAAGTTCAAGTATCTCTAGTCTAGTAGGGTTGCCTTATACGATTTAACGTTATGTGTTATATTAATAATATCGTTCAAAAGTATTATTTTGGATATAATATAACATAATATGTGTCAAACGACAACATTATACTTTAATTATATTAAAGTTTAAGATTACGGTCGATTATTGGAGAAACGTGTGTTTAATCGAAAGATTATATGTTTTTATCAAAACCGTGTTAATAAATTTCATATTTGAGATTGTTATCACGTTTCGATTCCGAAACGTATATTTGATAAAGTATAATAATCTAAATATTGTATGTAGTATGTATAATTAGGGTTGAGTAGGAATAGGAGTTTAAATAACGAACGTTAGAGCGAGAAAACGAGGAAAACATGTTTGTTGCGCTGATTGTGTGATGTTGCACTAGATGTTGCGCAACATGTTATTGTTATGGGGGTTTCATGTTGCGGACAAGGAAATGTTACGGTTTCAAAGATGTTACGGGGATGTTGCTGACCATGCATGTTGTAGACGAGAAATGTTACGGCCATGCATGTTGCTCTATGTAGACGTTTCGGTCCAGAATAATGTTGCGCAAGACTTGTTGTGGATAGGGTTGTCACGGGACTAAGGGTGTTGCGCCCTAGTTGTTACGGGGCTAAACATATAGCGGTCCAGATAGTGTTACGGGGTTAAAGATGTTGCGCGAGGTGAATGTTTCAGACTAGGGAGATGTTGCGGACCAAGTTGTTATGAGGCTAAAGATGTTGCGCCACTTGGTGGCTTTTGCGCCTCCACGAACAGCAACAATGGTTGTTGTTTCCTTGGGTCGTAACAGTCCCGGAACGTTGTAAATCGATAGGTTTTAAAGGCTATAAACGTAGTATTTTAGGTTTAGGACTTAAGGTTATATTCTAGATTCAAAAGCATAAAACATAGTTTTTAATGAAATAAATATAAAAATTTGGGTAAATTCGTTATATAAACTTTGAGGTATAAAAGTGTTGTAAATATCAGTTTATATTTCCAGTTTTAATTACATTTATGTTCTTCTAATTTAAACCTTAACGGTTAAAGAAAAGAATGATTTAGGTGAAAATAAGCTTATGGAAATAGAAGAAACCGAGGGATAGGATGAATTTCGTGACTTTTATGTCGATTGAGTGTAAATTTCTTGACGAAATGGCGGTATTATATGCCAAAAATTCTGTTTGTTTGGGGATGTTATAGAGAATTATGGAGATGGTGTTTTGTGTGTGAATGTTTGAATAGAGGAAGAATTGGTGAAAAGTAAGCAATTATGGTAAGACTGGTGAGATCCTAATCTCACTCACAAAATGCCAAATCCAAATTGGAGGTGGTCACAACTTAACTTCCTTTGTTAAGAAGGACGAAAATTGTCGTATTTTTGTCGTTAAGTCCCGTTATAGGACTAGTTTTGTAATTTTTTTTACATTAGATGACTAACTTCGAAAAATATATTAAACGTTAAATGTTATTCGTATAATTAAAGGCATAAAATCTCTAACTAACTTACGAGAATACTTAATTCTACAAAGCACTTAAGACTAAATACGTTTCCTACTCGGAAACCAAAATAACATAAGTAACCCGACAAAAGTAAAATATACGAATACGGAACGTATATAAATATAAATACGCGATACAACACAAAATACTCGAAATAGTCAATAGGGTCAAAACGAATAACGAAAAATAAAACGATAAATAGAAATAAAGACGGGAATTATACCTTGGAAAATTCTCGGATGTCGCAATTTATTATCTTCTAAGTTGTATCAATAGAACACATAATTATCATATTTTGCGTCAATTTCCAATACCGATGAATAAAAAGGGCTACTCTTCTATTGGCAAGAGACAAACACAAGAGAGAGTTTACAGACGAGATGTAGGGAAGTCGGTGAAGATAGATGGGTGGTTCCGTTGGATTAGGATGACGGGAACAAATAGTACAATGAAAAATATTTATGAAATAGAATAATTTTTTTTTTATTAGAAATTGATTTTTTATTTAATTTTTTTCTTCTTAATTTCTGTTTAAAAACTTACTACACGCTTTGATTAATTGTATATTAATAGATAACCGTCTCATACATATTCGGAATTACAAATACATTACAAATATACAACCAAATTATGTATGTTTTCACTTTCTAAAAATAGCCTACAATAGTGTTGTTATCAACACTAATGAAAAATTGTATAGTAAAATAACTAAAAAATGCAAAAGAGAAAAGAAAAGGATATTTCGAAGGGATTATCATCGATATAAAATTAGATAACAAGAATGAACATTGAGAAAAAATTTCTAACATGAATGATAAATAAAAAAATTACTAACCATAAACACGCTTCGTGATATTCTCTTTAACTTATATAGTTCTTCCATCCCAATATAATCTCCTTGACAACCACGTCCAGTCCCAAATAATCCACATAGCGAAACTACACTAAATGTGTAACATTTTATATAATTCTTCTAAAACACTTTTTTAATTAGAAAAAATTCTTGTTTGGTTGAAAGAGTTTTTAGTTTTTATTTTTAATTAAAAGCTCCAAAATAAAAAATTAACTTAAAAACTTGTTTGAGCTTCTTAAGCAATAAAATTATATATTTATACTATTTTTTCATATTTATTTTATTACAAATGTCTAACATTTTATATAATTTTACCTTTTTAAAATAGCTACGAAACTTGTCAAATATATTTTTATATAAAATATAAAACTTCAGCTTCAAACACTAAACTAAAACTTTATAATTCTGTCAACCTCTACTAGTTTTGTCACATAAATCCATTAATCTTTTTACTCCACGTCCCAATAGAAAATTAATCATATATTAATCTATACTATATTATAATGAATCTCCTTCAAAGTCTTAATATCTTAAAATTTAAGTAATTGAAATTACCTTAATACCCTTAATCTATATTAATTATTATTTAAGTCAAACAACACTCTCTTTCCTAATTAATTTGAAAAAATTAATATCTAACAAAGTAAGTTATAATTCTTATGTAATTAAAAAATATTAAAATAATTTCTATTTAATTTAAAAACTTCCAATATTATAAATTTTATTTTATAACCCAAAAACTTAAAATAATTAAAATATTATGCATTTTTCTACTATAATACGTATACTAAATCTACACTATAATATAATCTAATTCTACTGTATTATAAAACATTTCTCACATAGTCTTAATTCTCTAAAACCTTAGTAATTGAAATTACTTAACTACCGTTTTTATATCTCTCACCACATACCATTATTCAAAATAATTTATAATTAAATAATGTTGGTTAATAAAGTTTTAGCCTTGTAGAGTAAATGAACGAAAATATACTTTAAACATGTAGACTTGGAAGTGTTTATTTACCATAATAACAATAACCAATTTCGTTTATATTGATTAAAGAATTTATAATTGGAAACCAAAACTGACACGTAAGTCCATACCGTAATTAACGGTATTTATTTATTAACAAATGGGTCAAATTCATAAAAAAGTTTGATTACAAACCATGCAAATATTGATAGAGAATAGGAAGTCGAAAGAGGTTCATCTTAAAAATGATTCCTAAGTTTGTTTTGTAATTTGTTTGATGGAGAATTGGAAGTCGGGTCAACACATACACACTTATGTCACACATGTTGGTCCTAATTGTACTTGACGAGGTTTCATATACTAAAAATGTTTATTTGTTTATGTTTAAGTGTAGTGCTGAAAATAATAACTGAACTATCTGAGATGAGACATTAAGAAAGGTTGGGTATCCTCTCAAGAAGAAACAATCATTATGGATATACATGCTCAAATAGGTATTTACTCATTTCTTTAAAAAATATGAGACCATTTTATACTATCTTTATCTTTTAAAAACACTTACTTATAGGTAGTTTATTTGCCATTACAATGTTATGTTTTAGATGGTCAACAATTACAAGAAGCTTAAAAAGAACAACCGATAACGAAATATAAAACTATTAGAGAACTCAATTCAAGAAAGAAAAAAAAAAGTGTAAAGTGAGTTTGAACCAATCAATAAATAGAATAAACGACTATTGATGGACAAATGTTTTAACAAGTACAAGGACAACAAGAATTGCAACAAACTATATTTTCTATCTTTTAAAAGTTCGTATCTATACGTATCTTCACGTTTTACATTATGATTAGAGTTTAAATACATTTTATGTTTTTATCATTTTGCGTATTTAATTTCCGTAGTTAAATATTCGTAACATAATTATATCAAATATAGTTTATTATCCCCGCTGCACCGTGCGGGTACTATACTAGTTTAAAATAATGTAGTTCAAAGTTTAAACAATATTTAACATTTATATACGTCTACTCTTGCTCTCTAAATTATTCTCCAAATAGTCTAATGTTAAATTTCTAGACTTAACAATAGATAAATGCATTTTTAATATATCTTTGAAATAGGTGTTATTTGCTGTAATACGATTAAAAAACAACCACTTGACTTTTGTTTATGATATTTATATATGATGATGATTCAAGTAATCATGTTGATTCGAAAATAGAGAAGTAATGTTTCCAGATAGAATATATATATTATATGAGTAGGTGGGTCTTCCATTATATCTTTCATTATATCATTAAAGAAATCTTTAATATATAATAAAAGAGTGGCTTTAAATGACAAATAAGGAAACATCGTTCCTTAAATTAGTTATCTTCTTTGATATCAGTCGTTAGATCAAATTGATGATTTTATCAAAGACTATTTTTATTTTACACTCTCTTACAATACATAATTACATTTTCTCTTTTATTTACATCTTTACTGAAATAAAAAAAACATAAGTTTAATTTACTTATAAATCGCTCAATTTAGACTATGTTTTACCATATTGTTATAAATCGCTTAATTTACTTATAAAAAATATCAAAACATGTATATAAACGTAAAAGTGTATATATTATTTTAACTATAAGCAACATAGTTATAAACGTAAATATATATATATATATATATATATATATATATTATTATACGTATGACATTTTCTTCTCATAATAACTTAAAATCTATATAAACAAAATTTTACGGTAAAACTTTATCTTTGTCCACGCTATCACGCGGGACAATAATCTAGTAAATAAATATAAGATATAACAAACATTATTAAGATTATAAAATTTATAAAATCTTTAATATATAATAAAAGAGTGACATTAAATGTTATATGACGAAGTAAGATCTTTTAGATGAGTTAACTTATTTAATTGTATCCGTTAGATCAGATTGATGCTGTCATCAGAACTATTTTTATTTTACACCATCTTATAATACATAATTACACAATTACATTCTCTCTTTAATTCCATCTCTAGCAATATAAAAAACAAAATTCTAATTTACTTATAGATGAGAATTAAAACATATGAATAAACGTAAATGTGTATATTTTATTGTAACTATAAACACATTTGTATAATTAACGTAAAAATTATATATGTTATTATACGTATATCATTATTTTCTTATAATAACTTAAAATCTATATAAATATAAATCTTAACGATTCAATTTTTATCTTTTTTCGCGATATCGTGGGAAAATAATCTAGTATATATGTATATATAATTGACAAAGATTAAGATATATTTTAATATGAGTACATTGTTCGAACATTTAGCCATAAAAAAAATCCACGACTTTTGTAAGGTTTTTGTGGTTATGTAATAATCATCTTATTCAATGGTCCATTTATATATAAGTTCTGCGCTCACTTTTATTACATAGTTGCTTCTTGTCTTATTCTTCTTTTATTAACCAAAAAAATTCTTGACAAGAATAACAGAAATGTGGGCATGGATGGAAGAGGCACTGCCCTTTATTGCTATGCTAATGATAACATTCTTGGATGTGAGTGCGGCGATTTTAGTGAAAAAGGCGATGAATAATGACGGTATGGAGAGTATTGTTTATTGTGTTTACCACAACGCTCTCGCAACACTGATTCTTTTCCCGTTTTTCATCTTTCATATCTTTAGGTTTGTGATCCTTCATCTATGTTATACTTTTTTATTATGCTATGAAGAAGAATACTGATCATAATACTATATATTCTCTTGTGGAACAGAAACACAGGACGCCTTCCGCTCACTTTTTATATTCTAGTCAGATTTTTCATCCTTGGTCTTCTCGGGTAAGCCTTTGAGTCCATTAAGTATTGAAATTTATGAAAACTTTGTTTAGATTAAGTCTATAGTTCAATAATGTCCTATGCTTTCTTTAATTTATCCTTCTAATTAACAAACTTTACTTATATGGATTATTTGTACCTTGCAGGCTTTGTCTTTACGAGGTACTTACGTATCAAGGTATAGAGTACAGTTCTCCAACGATGGCAACTGGCATCGCAAACTTGGCTCCTGGGATTACATTCTTGTTTGCAGTTGTTTTCAGGTAACGTCTAAAAACATGCATCATCCTAAACATTAGCTTAGTCTTTCTTGTTACAAGTTAGAGATGCCAACGAAGGTCATCAACTACTAAAATTGTCTAATAATTGGCTCTTGAACTAAGAAGGGTTTTAGAGAGAACACATGATCAACTTTCGTTAATTAGTCCAAATTGATAGATAAAATGGTAAAATTACTATTAAACCCTTGAATTCCATTTTGAATTTCAAATCACTAACCGAAAATTTATTTAAAACTTCAGGGGGGTTTTTTATGTCGTATGTATGCATTCAAATTATAAAGATACTATCTTTGAACCTTCTTAGGGATTAGTGTTTATAAAATATCCAATTTTACTTTCAAAATGAATGTATATAATTTTAAACAAATTTATTATATGTATCTAATTTAAAAAAAATACTTTTATAATTTCTATAAATGCGTATATATTTAATATCTATATAAGTGACCGAGTGCGGTGCCACGAACCAATTTGCAAACTTTTAATTAGATAGAAATATTTAAAAGAATTATTTGAAAGTTAGATATAAAGAATATAGGCATTTTAAATTGGATATATTAGAAAATTTCGCCATCTTTTTATACTCTATTTTTTCATATATTAAACTAAAAAATAATTCATATCTATAATTAAACAAACCAATACACACAATCATTAAATGAAAACCTTATGCAAATTGGGCAACAATAGCTTCTATTTGACTTCATATAAATACCGCACCTTCTAGAATGGATCGAGTTGAATACACAAAGTATTGCGAACACAACTGGTAGTCATAGACGGAACATGGAATTTTTAAGCGGAGGGGCCGAAACTTTGAAACTACCAAAAGTGTAACTATATTAAAAAACAACATATACTTTCCGGGGGGGCCAAATACGAAAATTACAAAAAATACCTTTAAGTTATAATACATTTACACTATAAACCTCGAATTTTGGGAGGGCCACAGCCCCCCTGGGCCTCCATGAAGTTCCGTTCTTGCTGGTAGTGATCAACACAGAAACATGCACTCCGAATTAATAGATATGGACCTTAATTTGAACTTAATTTGAAATATCTACTTCCAAACACCCTCAAATTTAACTTGCAACTGATACATGCTCAAAAAAAAAGTAATGACCAAAATATGACTAGTCAGAAGTATATAAACTGTCATTTGAAAGAGGTGGTTGGGATTGTTTTTTTTTCCTTTAACTATTTCATATTTCATATCTATAAAAGCAAAATACAATTTTAAGTTTTTGGTAAAAGTGGGTTTTACTATATTTTTCTGGAACACAAGTTGTATTCTAATTAGGAAACCTCCATAATTACATAATACATCATCCCATGTATTAATTATTACAATTAACTCATTTAATTATTAATTAGTAAATAATAATCGTATAGTCGTGTCTAAATGTCGATGCGTGCGTTACCGTAGGCTCTCACATTTACGGACATATATTTGCTAAAACTATTTAAATACCAACAACACCACCTTTAAGTATAAAATACGATGGCCAAATCCGAAAACGAAGGATTGCATGTTACAGAAAATTAAAGTTTTCATAAATATTGCATTTGGTGGCCAAAGACATCAACAATAACATAAAGGCGTCCTTCTTAAATGTGTGTTTTAGGATGGATAAAATAGACTTAAGAAGTTCAAGTAGTCAAGCAAAATTATTGGGTACCATAATAGCACTATCAGGAGCAATGGTGTTAACATTTTATCAAGGTCCAGAAATTCTTCACAAGTTAACTTCTTCGGATTTGCCCAATCAGATTCCATCGTCACAACCACCAAAGTGGGTATTTGGAGGTTTACTTATTTTTATGGCTGTAACCTTCGGTTCATTATGGAATGTTTTACAAGTAAGTTATCCTATATTTTAACAAACATGGACTAGTTTGAACTATTAATATCTCATTTATTCATCCAGGCAAAAACAGATAAAGAATATCCGGATCCACAAACCATTGTATTTTTCATGTGTCTTTTTGGGACGATGCAATGTATAGCTCTATCCCCTTTTATGGAACCACGTCCAAGTGCTTGGGTGCTACAACCCGGAATTGGAATGATTTCTGTTATTTTTGGGGTAAGTCGAGTATTATCAACAAGCTACTTTTTCATAATTTAGTGTTGGTAGATTGACTTGTTCTATTTGAAGGCAGTTCATTCTAGTGTGTTTCGTTGTACAGTTGTGATTTGGTGCTTGCGAAAGAAAGGTCCTGTTTTTGTGGCCATGTTCTCTCCTATTTCAATAGTTATCTCAGTCACCATGGGAATCACGTTTCTTGGTGATTCACTCTATATAGGAAGGTAAATGATTCATCTTGGGGGCATGATAATGAGTACGTTATCCTACAACAACATTAAGACAAAAAAAAATCAAAGATAGTATTTAAACATCTCCGTTTCATACTCCTCTCAAATCATTTGATGTTGTGGGTTCATGAATTGATATTTAATCTTTGATTGGTATCTGCAGCGCCATTGGAGCTCTGATAGTTATTGTTGGATTTTACATTGTGATGTGGGGGGAGGCCAAAGATGAGAACAGGCTAAATGTTCTAATTGAGGAGGATTTAGTCGTTGTAGATGAAACTGGATTATCCGAGAATACCACTCCTCTTCTTTCACCTAGAAATGAATGAAAATGCTTGTTGTCATCTAATAACTAATGAACCGAAATGGCTTGCATAGAATTGATGACCATGGAGATCTAAATTAGAATATTCAAAAGTTTTTTTCATCAAAGTCTCTATGTTGTTGTGGGTGATTATATAACCCTCTTTTCTTGATTAATTTTCTTGTAAAGCCATATGTAGTTAATATTTTCCTTATCAATTTTAAATTCTACCATTTGAAATTTATTGGACATCAAAATCCATATGTTTTATGGACTCGAGAGACTAGAGTGGGTGATTATATTACCCCTCTTGTTTTGATTAATTTTCTTGTAAAACTAGATGTAGTTAATATTTCTCTTTGACGTTGTGAAATCACATCGACTCTAGAAAAAATATATCATGTTGTTTGTTATTCTTATGGTTAAAGTCGTCCCAATGTAACCTACTAGAGTTCTTGAGACAAATTCAAACTTGTGGATGGGGCATAATTAAACACTAATTAGTTAACTATGCTTACCGTTTTTAGTGAAATCCTAAATTGTATTCATGATCATGGTGTAACCATATATCGATTTACTTATACCCTAAGTTAACCTCAAATATTCTTAAAATTTCCTTTAAATATCAAATATTCAAACCGTATTTTTGAGAGCGATCATCTTGGGATTTAGCACACCGTAATAGATTCCTTAAAAAAAAAAAAGCAATGGTACATCATTAGAGCATAAATATATATAAAAACTTGCATAAAAGCTAAATATTTAGTCATTCTTTTAATTAAAGGTTATTTTACTACAAACAAAACTAATCTCCAACAAACTAAAACACTCATTTAGGGTTTCAAAACAATCTCCATCCGGGTTTGAACATAACCCGTTTTTGGGGTTTAGATACAAACCATTCAGTGGTATCAAAGCAACCAGTTGGAACACCCGACACAACCCATAGCCCAGTGTTTTAAGTAAGCATGGGCTCAACTCTCAAGCCCATGTGGTTTGGGTCCAGGTTGGATTTTATTTAAATGGATTTTGGATACTTCATTAAGTCCAAACTTACATGTTTTTATTCTAATTAAAAACTTAGAATTTTCATTCAATAAAATCAGTTGTAAAAGCATTTGTATAAAGTTCCATGTATCATCTTTTCTCCATTTCCCGTATTTGACATAAAAATGAGATGCCATCAAGATTATGAATAGAAAAATGTTGAATTATCTGATGTATCGTGGCTCCTCTCCAACTAAGACTTAGGTGCCGTTCTTTTTTGAGAAAAAAAGTCTTAATAGGCTCTGATCTCTGACCCGGTCAGAGGTTTTAAAAAATTTGTTGTTCTTTTTTTTTTTCTTAACCAGAGACAAAAAACCTCTTTTTACCTCTGATACAACCCTACATAAAAAACCTCTTTTTACCTCTGATTACCTCTTTCTCTTCACCAGTAAGTTTTTCATCCTTAAATTCAAGTAATTTTTATTTTTTTCAATAGTTTGTCACTTAATTTCGTTATATAAATTGATATTGATGATTGTTTGTTAGATTTAGGTGATATAATGTTTTTTAATATGTATTTGTTTTCGATTGCATATAAACTCCTACTATTACATTGACTTTTATGTGAACTTTTCTTTTGTTAATTATTTTTATATCTTGAAATTGAGGTTAGACAATTAGTTTATTAATTTGTTCAAATAAGTATGAATATGTATGGATTGAGCGTGGTTTTGGTGTTTTGAAAGCACGTTTTCCCATCTTGAAGAGAATGGCTCCGTATTCTTTGGTGAAACAAAGAGATATTACTATTGCATGCTTTGCTATTCATAATTTTATACGAAAAGAAGGATTAAGTGATGATTTTTTCTCCGAATATGATCGAGGTGAAGTACAAGCTAACGAGAATGTACAGGATGGGGACGAGAGTTATGAGGACGAGGTTCAACCACATGGAAATACAACATATCAACAATATATGATCAATTGTCGAGATCAACTTTCGGCACAATTAATGCAAAATGTTGAAAATGTTGTTTGAATATTATCTTTATTTGAAAAATGTTGCCACTATGTTTGGACATTTTTATGAATGTTTTTATTTAAGACGATTTATAAATGTAACAGTTTAGTACTAATATAGTAAAACAGATGTTACGAAAGAAAAAATAAAACATAGTATATTGATTCAGATTCAGAGTTTTGGACCAACTCTGATTATTCAGAGCTGGTATTCAGATTCAGAGGAAAAAACGTTGGTTCAAAAAAACAGCACCTTAATGTCTCGGTAAGCTTTCGGCATGCTTTCTTTGTCTCTTTTGAGACCGTTTCGATATTTTTAGCTACTTAGCTACAAAGTTAAGCGCAAGGGCTAGTGCCGCCATACAGTGGCGGATCCATGAATTTAAACTAGGATATGTGGTAAGTTAACTAGGTTATAAACTTTTTCTTTTTTGGTTCAGATCATTGGATTCTTGCTCGTTGTCCTTTTTAATGCAAATGCGGTTCTAAGAACAAGTAAATAAAACTGATCTTTGAAACTTGGGCATTCTCTATATTCTCAAAATTATATGAATACAAAATTTAATTCTTTCAATAAGCATTTTGATATTAGAGCACCCGGTGTGAGGCAAAATTTAGGTCGTTGTGGGCTCGTTGTGGAGGTGACAACGAACGGCTCCCTCGTTATCACACCGAGGTGGCTTGTTGTCACCTTCGTTGTGGGCGACCGTTATCTTCATAACGAGTCGTTTTCGTGTTTTTTTTTTTTTAATTCAAACTGTCGAAATTTTTAAAAAAAAAAAAAAAATTAAACCCAACGGTTATATTTCCAACCGTTGGTTTTCTTTTAATTTTTTTTTTCTTAACCATAATTTCACCTATAAATACATCCACAAGACTGCGATCACTATTAGAATGCTAAAACCCATTGATCATTATTATCATTGATTAAACATATATATAGGAATACAATGGAAACCCTAATCAGACACCTTAATGGACCCAAACCCACATATCAGGTTTGGGCTTAATATATAATACTCCCCGGCAGTTCGAGCGGCGAAATTGCGAAAGCTCGACTAGATAACAACTCTAACTATGAAAATAAAGATAAAGAAATAAAAGTAAAATAAACAAAAACAGTAGGAGCTTGAGATCCGACTTTGACAGATCTTTCTTTATAAACATACGCTTGAATTTTTTTTCTTCTTGATTCTTGATAACTTTGAACTTCATATTTGACTTGCTGATGATTTTAGCCGGCTTTAGGCGGCTGTAGAAGAAAAGAAAAGGCGAATTTCCGGGTTTAGGCGGATGCAGAATAAACTAAAAGGTTAATTTAACCGGCTTTAGGCGGCTAGAAACAAAAGAAAAGAAAAAAAAGGGTTTTTTTTTTAGGTTTTTTTTTTTTTTTTTTTTTGGTTAGGGTTTGGAACTTAGTCAAGCTAGGCGGCTCATCCTACGCCGATTAGGGTTTGAAAAAAGAAAAGAAAAAAACATAGAGACGGGATTAGACCCGCTCTGATACCATATTATCATTGATTAAACATATATATATAGGAATACAATGGAAACCCTAATCAGACACCTAATAGACCCAAACCCACATATCAGGTTTGGGCTTAATATCTAATAATCACATGACCGGGAACGGGCGAGCGGTATGAGAATCATTTCGGGCAAGGCTCAAAGCAAAGTATAAGTGTGAGTTTTAGTTTACGTTTATCTATGTACCGTTTATGTTTTAACTTATCTATGTTTCGTTTAAGTTTTTAATTTCTCTATGTATCGTTTTTAACGTTTGAATAGAAGTTTTAATTTCGTTAACAATTTTTTTTCGTATGTTTAATATTTTTTTTTTTAGTCTATAAGAAAAAGGTAAGTTGAGTTGGGGGTGAGTTTGGGTTAAAAGTGGCCGCACTGAGTGCGTGATTAGTCTTATTTTTTTAAAAATGTGAGTTTGTTTTCTGAAGAGAGAAAGCTAATGTGGCAGAAGGAGTTGGGTGTGAGTTTTGCTCCTTATTCCGTTTAACCTTTTTTTTTTAAAGGGCAAATGGCTTGTGTATGCTTCCAACTTGACACCTTTTGCTATTGTGTACACCGGATTCAGAGATGTTCTATTGAGTACCACCACGTGACTTTTTTATTCTTTTGAGTACACGTGGTGACCGTTTACCTACAAAAATCTACGTGTAACAAGTTAATTTCCACCTCAGCTTCCACGTAGGATTTTTTTTACACGTCATCTGCCAAGTAAGTTTTTAAAAATATATCACAAATGGGTTTTTTTTGATATATTTAATAGGATTGTTTGTACACTGTGAATTCATCTTTAAATTCAATTTTATACACACCTTCTCCTCCACCCACCACCACTCCGCCGCCACCCTCTCCACCACCACCGCCACAACCAACACCACCATTTTAAAGCCTCTCAGCCTTCTCCGCCACCCACCACCACCACCACCACTCCGCCGCCACCCTCTCCACCACCACCGCCGGCGCCCCCACAACCAAATTCATCAAAAAAATCAACAAATTTCTTATACATTTCTCAAAATTAAATCAAAATCAAAAGATCACAAACCTAACCCATTTATAAAAAAAAAAGCTTAAAATCAGATTCTGAAATCCGGTTTATATCCATTCTCAGCTTCTTCGCAATCATCATCTTCACCAAAGAAACAACCGGCGAGTTCTTAGCAAAGGTTAACCGCCGGCACCGGCGAGTTTTAACCGGATTTTTTAGATCCAGTTTTAACCGCCGCAGAGGATTAGATCCAGTTGTTACGGTGGTGGAGATGATGATAAGGAGGAGGAGGAGGAGAAAAGTTGTTAGGTTTCCGGCGGCGGAGTGCGGTGGTTCATAATTCATAATATGAAAACAGAGGATAACTAAAATCATTCCGAAATTGTCATAAAAAAAATAAATTAAACAAACAGACCGAATAGAAATTGGTTATGGATGTATATGATGTATGGATGTATATGTAGATAAGTGGATGTATATGATGTATGGATGTATATGTATATGTCATAAAAAAAATAAATTAACTAAAATCATGTGATGTTATGGATGTATATGTAGATAAGTGGAGCCCACCTTTATTAATTGTCTTTCTAAAATAACATTTGAAATAGTCAAACTAATAAAGTCAACATATTTAATGAGATGGCATCCTACATGGTAAAATGGAACGGGCAACCGATATCACAGGTTATTTGTGTCTTCAAAAGAATAAAAAAGTCACGTGGTGGTACTCAATAGAACATCTCTGAATCCGGTGTACACAATAGCAAAAGGTGTCAAGTTGGAAGCATACACAAGCCATTTGCCCTTTTTTAAATGATGAAATTCATATTTTGATAATCTGACCACTAAAATATGGATCCTACATACTGATTTCCTTAAAATTCATATTTGCATTAGGTGAGTGGATGCTTTCGATCATCAAGGAAGACAACTTAAAGGGTATTTGTTTCGGCTTATTAAACGGGATTATAAACTTATGTAATTTTTTATAAGCTCATAAGTTCATTTTATGAAGCTGAGCTTATGACTTATTTAAAGTCATAAACCCAACTTTTGTTAAGTCATAAACCGAAAAAATTGGGCTTATAAGCTTATGAAAAATAAGTCTATTATATAATCAGTCTCTTAATCTTTCTCTGTTTAGTAGTATATAAATACAAGTTGATATATTAAATTCCCAAGAGTTGGAATTCTTGATATTTTATCAACAAATTAGGTGTAAAATTTTGAATCCTGGAGAATGAAACAAATTTGAGGTCTTATTTGATGAAAATCATGTTTGTACCAAAATATACAATGGAGGGATGATTAACAAAATTACGAACTTGAATACGAAAAGTAGAACCAAGTAAGATATGTGGTCATGGATGGAAGATGTGATGCCCTTTGTGGCTATGTTGATGATAACATGTTTGGATATGAGCGTACTCACGATAGTTAAAGCAGCAATGAATAGTGGTTTGTCGAGTATCGTCTACGTTGTTTACCACGACGCTCTTGGAACGTTGATTCTTCTTCCATTTTTCATAGTCCATATGTACAGGTTTGCAACCAACTTCAATGTTTGATGTGCATAGTTTGGTAGGAGTATCACCTGTTTTGTTAAACATTTATAAAGTTAGAATTTAGAACATCTCGAATACAAATATATGTACTTAGAGTTGGCCTAAACGACTAATTAATTATATCTTCAGACACATTCATATCTGTGAGTTTCATATAGTTCTGAACTAGCTGACAGAGGGTCAACCCAGACAACGGGCTTATGCACGAGGAAAATACTAATCGTAATACATTATCTTTTGGTACAGAAATGTTGGGCGTCGTCCACTCAGTTTGCATCTTCTTTTTAGATTTTTCATCCTCGGTCTTTTAGGGTATGTAATGCAGCCCTTATTAACATTACTATTTTATAAAGTTTTAAATTTTAGATTCTAACAGACTTAACATATATGGCCGGGCTGTTTTGTAGGATTAGTCTTAACCAGGCACTTACGTATAAAGGTATTTACTACAGCTCTCCAACTATGGCAAGTGCCCTTTCCAACTTGACTCCTGCCAACACATTCGTGATTGCACTCATTTTTAGGTAAAACTCGAGGAACAGAAATATCACTTCATTTGGCTTTTGTACATAGTTTGAAACGCAAATTAATCGAAGAAAAGGAAAGCAATATTGTATCTAGCCTCTTCCCGACTTTCTAAACGTTTAAAACTATTTTATATGTGTTTTAGGGTGGAGAAAATAGACATAAAAGGTTCAAGAAGTCTAGCAAAACTATTTGGTACCATAATAGCCATATCAGGTGCAATGGTATTCACATTCTACCAAGGCCCGGAAATTTTTCAGACAATCCCATATCCTGATTCATATGATCAGCTTCGTTTGTCACAACCATCAAATTGGGTATTTGGAGGTCTGATTCTTCTTATTGGTGGAATCATTATGGCAATATGGAATGTTTTGCAAGTAAGATAATTTCCCAAGATTACCCGGATACGTACGTCTAGTAATACCTTGGGTATTAATTTCTTGATTTATACATCCAGACAGCTACAGCTAGAGAGTACCCGGATCAACACACCCTTGTCTTTTTCATGTGTCTTTTTGGGACGATACAGTGTATAGCTCTTTCTCCTTTCCTAGAACCAAATCTAAGCGCTTGGGTTGTGCAACCTGGAATTGGGATGACTGCTGTTATTTTTGGGGTAAGTCTAGTAATTTAATCAAAGTACTTTTTCTAGTAGATTGACTAGTTCTGTTTCAAGGCGGTATTTTCAGTTGTGTTTCGTAGTACCGTCGTCACTTGGTGCTTGAAGAAGAAAGGACCAGTTTTTGTGGCCATGTTCTCCCCTCTCTCGATAGTTATTGCAGTCATCATGGGTGTCATATTTCTTGGCGATTCACTTCATTTAGGAAGGTAAATGATTGCTAGTTTTTCATTTTAAAGTCAGAATATGAGCTTTTCGGTAATTTTTATTTACTCATGACTTGCTTTATGGAATCTTGAATTGCTATATGTAGCGCCATTGGTGCCACAATAGTTTCTGCAGGATTTTACACTGTGATGTGGGGGCAGGCCACAGAAAAGAACAAGTTACCAGCGGTGAAAGAGGACGATTTAGACTTTGCAAATGGCGATGTATCATCTGACCAAACGGCCCCTCTCCTTTCATCCAGAAATGAATCAGAATGTTAATTTGTCATGGTAGTAGAACATCCATGAATGTAGATTTAAATTTTGAAAAGTTGAATTCGACTTTAAACATCAAAATATCGGTTGGATTAATGTTAAGCTGACATTCTGAAATCCCATATAAAGGTGATCAACATTCAAATCAAAGTGATGAGAACAGTATTATTGTCTTATTGACTGATTTTTTTTTTATTTGTGACAGAGTCAATAACTAAATATCATCGGCAAATGCACCAAAATGCAACGACCAATCACTTGGTTTATGTATTTAATCTCAATGATTTCCCTTTCAAATAACAAACTTTTAATTGTCACCGTATTGTCATCGTATGTAATGGTCATATGAAAACAAATGCCAGCAGCACACTTCTGTTACACACCCGAAAACTGACTATAGACCCTACAGTCCTACTCCGACCCGGAAAGCTAATAGGGAGCAGGTTTAGGTTTTCTGGATAACTGAACTTACTTATAATTTTCAAATCAACGGCTTGAAGGGTTGAAAATGGGTTGGGCAGGTCAACCTCAACCCAACATATATAACTTAACAGATTATCTGTTTCGACCCGTCTATTACCCGAACTCGTTTAGCCCCCAACCCTGCTAGTTTGTGTGGCAGTCCCACTTTCCTGTCCGGATAACTGAACTTAGATATAATTATCAAATTAATTTCTTGACTTATACATCCAGTCAGCAACAGCTAAAGAGTAGCCAGATCAAAAAAAAAAAGTGTTTTTCGACTTCACCTTTTGGACAATACAATGTATAGCTTTATCTGACCTGCAGAAAAGTACTGCTCTTCTTTCATCCATACATGAATCAAAATGTTGGTTGGCATCGGAACTAGAGTATCGAATATGCACGAAATGATGATCAAGAAGATTATAATGTAAAAAAATTAAAAAAAAATAAATGGTTAGAAATCGTATATTGTGATAAGATGTAGCAAGTAGTTTGCATCAAATAGCTAAAAAGATATTGCTCATATCGACAGAAAAGTATATAGGTACATCACATATTCACAACCAAAAACATATCAAAGTATGTCTTGCCTTACAAAAATATACATGAATTCAAATGAAAGGACGATGGCTAAAAGATTGGTTTCTTATGCATTCTCCTCTCCCTTTGGAAAAGAAATCTAGAACCGTATAGAAAGCGACCTATCAGAGGAAATTTTGGGCTACCAAATATCATATACGTGACGGCAGCAAAAGTGATAATGAAAATCGGTATCCATTTAGAACTATTTTGATAAATCAGTAAAAAGTTGATTATAAAAGTGAGTATCATGGTGCCTATAGATATGAAAAGTGACGCTAGACATATCATGAGTTTTTGGGGTAAGGAAATCATGAAATCATGTTCTGTGTAATCGGACCCGAGGATAGTCAAAACAAGGAGGATTGATGTTGTAGCGGATATAAATGATAAACCATCAAATATTATGAAAACCTTTGAGAGGTTTTTTCTGAGGAAGATAGGCATACCAGTTACTTGGTCATATCCGCCTGGAAACGTAAATGCTGCTGCAAATGAAATGGTGGCAATTAAAGATGCAACCACCATTAATTCCGCAGCTGTTTCTTTCATCCACTCTTCACCTTTGGAAAATAATTCTTTGTGGTTCTTTGTGAATACTTCATGTGGTGTTAGACCCGCTGCATTCTTCTTTTCTCGAAAAGGAGGCGGAAGCATGGCTTCTACTTCCTAATATCAAAAAAGTAATATACAATATACACATGTAAATTTAGTTTTCTTTTATGAAAAAAACGCCAAGATTTGATTAGAAAGTTGTGTACCTTGAACCATAATGTTTCCAGATGCAACTGCAGACCCACTCCTGGGATGTTCTGTAGTCTATTTATCTTTGCAGTTTCCCCTGCTAAATGCAACATATTGTTGCCATTTTTGTCTTCGAGAGTAATTATCAAATTCCTGAGAGCGCCTATGTCATATAACAGATTGTAGATACCCTCATGACGATGTGAGACAGCAACGTGAAATATACTTTGGTTATAATCATTTACCTCCCGTACAAGATGTGGATATTGTCGGATAACCTCAACTACAAATACAGTATTTCCCATTTCTGCAGCAAGAAATAGTACTCGAGAAGAGTATCGATGCTTTGCATCATTCCGAGCTGTTGCCCTTTCATCATTGGGTCCTCTAAATAGGTTGAAAATTCTGTAAGGCATTTTCGCAATGTTATCTGAAATGGTTCTTAGAAGTAGCAGTGTTTCCTGTTGTTCCTTTTCGACACGTGTTTGCTTTTCATCTCCCTTTGTTTCATCTGGTGGCCCTCTTATTATATCATCGATTTGAGCCTTGGGAAGTTTCACAATTTCTGCCCATATGATTCTTAGTAACTGCAGGGCGTGACTTTCCAAATCAGGAATTCCAGCCTTCAATTTACATGCTGCAAAAACTAAAAAACCAAACTAGATGCTATTAAATACTTGAGACTCGATTATTATACTAACGGAAATGATGTTTTCTGTCTATTATATCGATAATGTATTCTTATTTACAAGAAAAGTATTAACCACTTATTTTTATAAGTCCTTTAAAAGCTAGCAAAGTAAGTGACCAACTGCAACTATCTTAGTGTAACATTAGGCATAAAAGTCAATATTAACATCCGAGAAGTAAAGTGAGGAAAATATAATAGAATCGAGGAAATGAGACTCTTACATGAGCATTTGAGTTTCCATATAACATTACGTCTTATAGCATCAAACGCATAAGGTTTTCGAGCCAACAGTCCAAGTACCCTTCCATTTATAGCAAGTTCAGGGCAGTCTGTCACAATTTGTAATGCAACATCTACAAAATTTCAGTGGTACCACCAGTTAATCAATGGGAGGAGGGGAGGGCAAGTACAAGGGCTTGAAGTAAAATTTGGTTGATTTCCAGTCGTAAAATAAATTACCAAACGAAGGCAAACTGGATCTATTCTCTTTACTTCAAATGAAACATAGTTTAAGTAAAGTTAAATTATGGGATTAAACCGTTTAGAAGAAGTAACCAAAACATTTCTACATCACTAATTGTGCAGACATGCAGTTTTTCTCCAAACAAATTATGCCCCGTAACATTTGACAAATTCCAATGTGAAGTACTTTTTTCAGCTAAAAAGTTCATTTTTAGTTGTCAACAGAAAAGACACAAAACTCATGTTTTCCAAAATTTTACATTCCGCATCAGAATAACATGTTTTCAATTTTAATGAAATCTAGAGAAAGGACAACTTCTCGGTTTCAATGATCCTAGAAATCAAGTAAGCTCACAAAAGTAGTACCACAAATCAATAGAGAAAAAGAAGCTGTAAATACTTACCAAATAGATTGGACTCGACAGACTTCACTAGAACACAAACCCGATTCTGATGTGTCCAGAAACGACCAGTCATTTTCTGAGAATTATGATACAGATACTTCACCATTTCATGCTTTCCATATAAAGCCGCCATGTAGAGAGGCATCATTCCTCGAGAATCAGGAATATCAAGCAGGGTATTATTTTTTTTTACCAAAATCTTAGCTATTTTAACATGTCCAGCCATAGCGGCTAAACAGAGGGCGGTTTGACCATTTGCATTCTGAAGCTCTAAGTCCTCCTTTTCCATCAAACTGACCAGATATTCCACAAACCAGTACGATTTTCCCAATACAGCAATGTGAAGAACTGTTTCACAACTTTCAGTAATGCTAAAGCGTACAAGCTCAGGGCGCTTGTCAAGGATGATTTTTGCAGCTTTCCAATCACCCGTTATTGTTGCTTTATACGTAGGAACCAAAATCTCATTAAAGTCTTCTCTTCCTTTAAAGTAATTCCAAAATCAAATTATTCAATTCCAAGCTTGGGATTAAGCAACTATCGATAAACAAATACAAAACTTATCATTATTACGTGTTATAGCATTATACAATTAAAAAACTTACCAACAAGTAGATCAGGACGTGGTAGATTCAATGGTAGTGATTGTGGTGGCGGATCAGGTGATGCATCTCGAATGTTAATCTGATGCTGCTGTTGCTGACTCAGAGGATTATATGTACGTACATTGTCCCTTGAAGTGTTCATTTATCCGTCCAGTGTTATAATATTTTGCTGTTATCCAATCATCAGAAAAGGAGTAGAATCATAAATATCATGACACTAACTAGGACACACAATCAGATAACAAATATAGACTAAAAACTTAATCTAGAATAGTTAGTAACTCATACAATAAGTTCGAGTCAATTTAAAACTTTTCGAATATATGTTGGGTTGTTTACTAGAATAACAACGACAACTTATTATTTATCGTCCCTTCTTTTGCTATTAATTTGAAGCTTTAAAGGATGAAACTTAAAGGAAGTTTTTAAAGTTATTTTTGGGTTTTGTAGATTATAGTTTGAGGTCCACATAAGCTAGATTACATCCATTTCTAGAATATTTTATCAGATTCAGATCATTTTAGGATTTTTGATGGATAATGAGAGACAAGATATTGAAATAGTAAGTTGCCTTATTAGAAACACAATCATTAAACAAACTGAATGCTAAAAACAACCGAAATATATCGATAAGTAAAAACATGATATCGATGATAAGCTCGTACCTCTTGGAAACGATGAAACCCGAAACACTACTCAAAATACATACAATGATGAATATGAAATCTAAGTTTTTGTGGTGTGTAAAGTTAAGAAAAGGAAGTCAAGGCAAAGTTGATGATATTCGGGAATGTGAAGTGACATATACCAAACCCCAACAAAAACTTGTATTCGAATTTGGAGCTACTGTATTGGTTAGACTGTAAGATTTGATATGAAAAATAATGGAAGATGATTGGGAATCTGTAAGGGTATTTTGGTAAAATACTAAAACTACTACTATAATACGTACATTTATAATACAGTTATACGGATAACTGTATTGTTTTGACAAAATCCGATGTTAACTGCGTGTTTTCCTTCTGTTCCATACCTTTTTATGATTAGAGTACAATAAAGTCAATGTTTGGTGTCACTTATTATTTCATTAAATCATTTCTAACCTGACATTTAGGTAATACGGACTTTACCTTCTGTTTTTACTTTATAAATATTCACGGATAAAAACAATCCTACTTTGACATTTAGAGCATCTAGGGGTACTAAACTTTTCGATTTATAGCTGTTAGGGTTAAATTTAAGATATTTAAACATGTATAAAATATTATTATAAGAACTATTGTCTTAATATAAATACATGATTATTTAAATGTAAAAGTAGGTATTTAATATATGGAAAATGATATAAACAGCTATACGAATTTTTTATAAAAAGTATATATGTGTATTTCGAAAATCACAAATAAATGTTGAACATTATTGTATACCTTTTTATTTGGTGTTTTTTCCAAGAGAAAACTACTTTTAAAGATAATAAAAAAAAAAATAGAGGATGGGGCATATAATTGAAAAGGCGTTTAATCAAAATTGAAAGAGGTATCTAATATATATTCTTATACATATATTCGGGTTTTGCTACACACCCTTTTGATATACCACAATGTTTAAGATATTGATATTGTATTTTTTTTTTTTTTATTGTTTTGTATTTTTATTTTAATTATTGTGGTTTTGTTTTTTATTATAATAAAATCTTATATTTGAATGTTTTAAAAATAAAAAAAAAAATAAAAAAAAATTAGGTCTCACAACTCTCATAATCACTCACAATCCTTATTATCATACTACCCAAAATCTCATAATCATGATTATCACTATCACGTCAGCAAAAATAATCCAAGAATCATGATTATCACTCCAGGTGCTTTTAGTAGTTTATTTCCTTTCTTGTCTTTGTTTGGTATCTTTATACCTTAATGATTAAATAAAAGAATGTGTTATTATACTTTTCCTCTAGTTTACCTTGAGACGAAATTATTGTATTGCTCTTCTATTCGTGGTTGTAAAAGACTTGTCGGGCGTAACAAATGAAAGTAAAATAAATGTTTTCTGTACCTAATTACTCACGACCATATTACGGGATAAGTAGGGTCGAGCCCACATCACACGTTTCTTTAAACTTATTCGGCCATAATCTTTGGATACAAGTTTGCAATATTTAAAGTGGGGCTGGGGGGTTTTGTAATAAGCTAACAAAATAATGACAAAGAATTAAGTAAAAGATGTGAACAATAAGTAAAAGTGATACGGTTTTGACCTCCACTCGATTACTCGATTAGCTATATCAATCAATCAAGATATGAGGTTACAATGTTGTATTCGACTCTATCTAAGTTTGTACTAAAAGGTACCAACAAGCTCTAGTCCATTTCGTTTACCAAAATGATTAAATCTAAATAAGCTCTTTGAGATAAACCTAATCTTTCTAATTCATTTAAACAAGCTCCCAAAATGAACCGTAGGATTGCAGTACCATATTTCGTAAACATTCCAAACAAAGTTTAATAATCCTCATAAGCTCGGGAGTGTAAAAAACATGTAATTTTGGTTTTAAATTGATAGATAATGATAGTTCTTTAACATTAAATTTTTAAACCGATTACGTATAAAACAATCAACTTAATAAGAGAACAAAGTCTAATCAAAGTGGCCAATAACAAGTAAGACGCAATTCAAACATTAAATGTAAAATGTAACCGAAATAACTAAATAAACAACAAAATAACATAAATTCACTGATAAACTGAAATACGAGTGCAATAAAAAAGGAATTCTAAGTTTTCTAGCCACTAATGGCTATTGAACAAGGCATAAAAATTAAATATGAAATTAAACTTTGAATTCTTACGAAAATGAATAAAAAAAATTATTTTTTAATGGTTTCTACCTTCTTTCTCGTCTTTATCCCCCTGACTTAGGTCTGAATTGTGAATTAAAAAGCTTTTCTTTTTCTATCTCAACCGAAGGGGGGGGGGGGGGGGGGGGGGGGGGGGGGGGGGGGGGGGGGGGGGGAGGGGGAGTAGTTTAAGTGGCCTAAGGGTCTCATAGTTTTACTCTCTTCTGATGGAGCATAAATGATTGATGACCGAAGCTTTCAAAGATATTTGTCATATTGTATAGTGTTAAATATTTAGTTCGGGTGAACATTGTTCATCACCCGAACTAAATCTTAGAAAGTAAAATTATGTAGACTTTAGGTCGGGTGAACTAACCATTCACCAGAGTTAAGTTCAAGTTCACCCGAACTAAAGTTAAATGATGTTGTAATTGTTAGTTCACCCGAATTGTTTATGAATAAATATAAGGGTTTTTATAATGTAATAGTTAGATAGCTTAGCCTATAAATAGTGGTGAGAGGAGTTCAAATGTAAGAGCTTGAGAATCCAAAATATTTGTAACAATCTTTCCCGCCATTTTAGGCTTTGAAAAGAAAACTTCCATTGTTGAATTTGTTGAGTTTCATTGTTCTAATTACATTAGCTTAAATAATAACTTGTGATTCCGCAACCTGTTACTGATTCTATACATAGAGTGTTTGGCTTTGAAGATTGATCAGACCTGTCAAGTGGTATCAGAGTTGGAAATCAAGTCAATTTTGATTCGTCTTGTTTATCAGAAGATTGTAAGCTACATTAGAAGTGTTTGGAAAAATTATAAGGATTAGAGCACTAAGATAAACGATCATTCATTTTTTCATAAGTTTGAAATTTGGCGGTAAAAGTAGTTATTGAGGTATTTTATTTTAATCATCAGCTTTAAGTAATTCCAATTTTTAGCTAGTGTTGATAAGGATTAGCTGATAAGATTTCTTCAAATTTGGTTGAATTAGCATCAATTTAGTATTAGTCAGTTCATCCGAATTAAAGGTATTCATCCGATTTAAAATCCAAATCTCTCAAATCATGGCTGCAATTGCTATGGCTGGTCCAGTTGTGAATTGTGATAACGAGACAGGTATCGGTGGTGGACCTCCAAAATTCCTACCAGGATCTGATTTCATGATGTGGCGGTTCAAGGCTTTTGTGTATTACAGTGATCGACAACTATGGAGCTCAAGTGTTAATGGTCCTCATCGACCTATGATACAAGAAACTGGTGGAGCTGGTATGATTGATGTAGATCCAGAGAGATACACTGAAACAGACAATAAGATGATTGATAGGGATTTCAGAGCACTAGGAGTTGTTATTCTTGCTCTGCCTACTGAGATTTACAACAACTTCAAGGACTGTGCTTCTACTAAAGAGCTGATGGATGCAATAGAGTTCAGATATGAAGGTAGTTTGGAACTGAAGGAAAGCAAGAGAGATATGTATAAGAAGTTGTATGAAGAGTTTGAGTATGTGAGGGGTGAGACTTTGTCTGAGCAAATTAGTATATATACATTCCTTGTGAGTGATTTGAAGAGCTCTAGAGTTATTATGAGAGATAGTGATGTTTGCAAGAAGCTGTTGGGATCTTTGCCTACAAAAATGGTCAGTTCAAGTGATGATCATTAAGAGAACAGCAAACTTGAATGCTATAACACTGGTGGAGTTGATTGGAATTCTAAAATCATATGAAGTTGACATGCAAATTGATGAGAAGAAACAAACTGGAAATTCATATGGAGATGCTTTGAAGGCTCATATTCCTATGAATTCAACTCATTATACAAATCAAGTTCAACCTCAACCTCAGTCATATGCAAGTTATCACTCTGGAAGCTATCACTCTAGAAGTTGTTGCCCATCCAATCAAACATCTGCTGGACATAGCTCAAGTGCTTATGGAGGATATTCTGGTCAGAATGTTGAATCAAGTGTGTATCATTCACCTTCTGTAAACTCTAGGGCTAATGTATTGGGAGATAAGGAGATTCTGTATAGGGCATTTGTTGCAAGTTATGAGGAATTTGTTGTTGGATGCTTGAATGAAGCTGAACTTGCAAAGGAGGATTTGGAACAACTCCATCCTGATGATCTGGAGGAAATTGATCTGAAATGGAAGATGGCCATGGTGAGTGTTAGAGCTAACATATTCTTCAAGAAGACTGGAAGAAACAATAGGAGGAAGGAAAATGGAGATAGGATGGGATTTAATAAGTCAAAGGTCGAGTTCTTCAACTGTGAATACTATGGACACTTTGCAAGAGAGTGCAGGGCACTAAGAAGGATGAACAACAACAACAAAAGAAACAACTATCAACCAAAGGAAGAACAAAAGAACTTGATTATTGCTAAAGGGAAGAATGGAAAGGAGGAAGGAAGCTCAAGTGGAAAAGCCTTGATACTTTTGGAGAGTGGGATGAGGTGCAAGAAGAGGAATTCAAAAACAAAGCTGTCTCAACTCTAATGATTAAGATAAATACAGTTTCCACTGATGAGGTACTTTCTAAAGCTTGCTCTGTTGATTATTTAAATACTCTGAAATACACTAGAGAACACAATTTGAGTTTGATAAAAGAAATTGATTTAATTAAATATCATCAAAGAGAATTTTTGAAAACTGAAAAGGTATGTAAAGATAAAATTGATTCTTTGTTAAATGATGTGGATGTGTATAAGGGTAAACTGGGAAGGTTGGAAACTTAACATGAAAACTTATTTGAAAGATTTCAAAAAGTAATAAATGAATATGAAAATGCTAAAATTCATGTTGAGAAGTTTAATCTGTCATCCAAGACTTTGAATGGGATTATAGAACATTAATTTGTGCAAAAAGCAAAGGCTGGTATTGGATTTAATGCAGTACCACCTCCATTCAGTAATTATTATTCAGTTAAACCTGAATCAACATATTTTAAGAGTGGTTTATTTGTGGAAAACTCTTTTGATGATGTTTCTGCATTGGAATCTAAAGTAGATTTTAATCAAACTTGCTCTTCTGTGAATAATTTGGTTAATTTGAATGTTATTCCTAGTCTAAATGAAGCTTTTAATTTTGTAGCAGGTCAAACATTAGAAGGGTCAAGTAATCAAGAAGAATTATGTGAAGAAAATAATTTCAATGTTGAAATTTGTAATAACATAGAACAAATTGAAATTGAGGAAGAAATTGTAGAACATGTTCATAACTGTTTGCATGAGAGATGTTATATGTTTCATAATTTGAATTTGAATTTGAATGTTTCTGATTTGTTAATGCATGATTCAGTTGTGAATAAAATAGATGTAAATGATTATGTAAATGAGTTTGTGACTGTTAAACATGAAAAAGTCAAATCTAAAAAGTTAAAGAGAAAACTAAAATGCAATATATGCAAGAAGAAACACACATAAGAAGAATGTTGGTTGAAACCTAAGGATAAATGTGTTTCTGAGTGTGTTTCAAAATATGATAAACTGCAATTTGGTAGAATAAACTTCAAAAAGTGCATGATTAATTATGAAAAATCTAAGAATGTGAATGTAATGAAATTTGGTAGAATTAATCTTGTATTGTTGATTGGTTTGAAATCACCCAAGTTAAAATATTTTGTATCCGAGTTAAAAAGCTTGAAAAATGATGATAATATGTTTAATTGGGGTAAAATGAAAATTAACTCTGGTAAACATATTTTCAAGAATAACTCTGGTGAACAAAATTTTAATTCGGAGGAACAAATGTTTAAGTCAGATAAAACTCTAACCGGCAAGCGATTCTCGAACCGATGAGCAAAAGGCACCGACGAGTTAATCTTGGACCGCCCCATGCATAAGGATAACTGGCACGACTTGAGTGCCCCATGTGCAAGAAGAGTAGCATGACACGAAGGTTCTTAGGCCGATCATGATACCATGCCACTCATGAGCTAAGCTGACCCGTTAACCAAACGTCACAGGTCACTAGGTTTACCTCACTTCCATATTTGGACCACTAAATGACGGCTCAGAAACGTACAATGACGGCCCATGGCCTATTAACGGAAGCCAAATCTGTTGCCTATAAATACCTGACCATTTTTCAGATTTTAGGCATCTTACATTATTCTCACATTCATTACTCACACGTGTTCAAGAGATTTTTCCACTCTCTTACGTCACACCCTCTAATCGATACTTCACCTTAGGCTAGCCAAGAGCTTGGTAGGTTTTCACTTCCCTAGTAGCAGACAGTATCGGTTAGCCCTCACACCCAATCCTATGATCATGTCAATCGTTGCTCAAACAATCTCCATGAATATTGTCAATGTTGTGGAGAACGTTGACATGGTTTATATGTGGTACAAAACACTTTGGCATTTGAGTGAAAAATGGATGTTTATCTTGTTGAGAAAGGATGTGTTATCTAGTTTACATGATATTAGTTTGATTAAGGGTTTTCATTGTTTGACATATAAGCATACCAGGGTTTTATTCAAGAGCCATTATCCTTTTCGATGGTGGATATACTTGATTTAGTTCACTAGGATGTTTGTGGGACTGTGAAGACTAAAGAATTTGGTAGTGATCTTATATTGTCACATTTATCGATGATCATTTCAGAAAGGTATGTGTTTTTACCTTAAAGCCAAAAGATCACGTATTATATATGTTTAAGAAGTTTCATTCTTCGGTTGAGAGACAAACTACAAAAAAGCTCAAGTGTATTCGAATAGATAATGTAGGTGAATGCATTGGGCCTTTCGATGTATGTTGTAGAAAGAATGGTTTTCCCGGAACCAAAAGACTTTTCTGAAAACACAACAACTGAATGACTTAGCAGAGCGGATGGACATAACATTGGTTCAGAGAATCACATGTTTTCTTTCATATTCCATTTGGGGTTGGACATTTGAATATGGCCTTTTATTAATCTAACCCATTGGGTTCCTTCGTTTTGATGTTTGTGCAGGGTTTGGAGCGGCGAAGATATTTCTTATAGTCATTAACGGGTCTTTGGATGCAAGACATTTGCGCATATTCCCAAAGATGAAAGATCAAAGCTTGAAGTAAAGACTAAGCCTGGTTATGGCCAAGATGAATTTGGTTACATGATGTATGATTCAATTCACAACAAACTTTTACGCAGTCAAGATGTAGTGTTTATGGAGGACCAGTCTATGAAAGATGATGAGGAGGTAGAGACAAAGACAATTCCTCAAACATAGTGATGATCTTACTAATTTGGATCCAATTCCTCCTCAACATGTTGAAACGCATTCATGAGATGATGGCCGTATAGTGATGAACAACATGGAGCTAATGATGTTGATGCTCCAAACCATATTGATATAGTTAAAGACGTTTATTCAGATAAACCAGTACCATATATACCACCTTTTTTCCCACTTCGACGGTCCACCCGAGATCGTCACCCTTCCACACGGTATTGAACTGATGAGTATGTTACACTCACTGATGGGGGAGAGCATGAATGTTATGCATAATCCATGTACTATGGGCATAATAAAGAGTGGGTTGAAGGCATTTTCGAAATGAGACGACTTCTTTGCATGAGAATAATCTTGTGGTAGTTATATGAAATAATGTTTCTACATTATTTCAAATGCATTACCACCGTCTAGTTATACTTTTGAAATCCTTTAATTAGCTATTAAGGCCTTGCTCATGACCAGATCGCTAATTATGAAATTTTTTTATTGGTAGGAATTTGATTGGCATGTTGTGCCATTTTCGTAAACAACTGACATGTCGCTTGAATGTTATATTCTAGCGTTTCATATTGGTCATGTGTTCTAGGTTTTGGAGAGTGCAGGACTGATCATGTCTTATTATTTGAGAACTATAGATGACGCCATTTGTTTATATCTAAGTTAGCAGATGGACAAAAAGTGGGTCGAATGTGATAGTTGTTGATGATCACTTTTAAGATATCCTACATGAGAGAGAGAGAGAGAGAGAGAGAGAGAGTACTTTAATAAAATGACTATTTATTCATTATAAACACAACTTTCTAGTTTTCATACATCACGTGTCTTTTAATGATTGGTTAATAACACCACCTAGATTGGTTAATAATACCACCTTTCTGAGTTCTTGGTGACACGTGTCTTTTCCCGAAAATGTGAGAGCGTGTCTCTCCGAGCTTCTCGTCATATATGTGTTAGACATAGGAACCCAAAAACAAATGTAAGTCCAGGTCCGTATGTGGACTTGGGCCCGTTAGCTTATTATTTTCCTATAAATATATGTCCTATATAATCGTTTTAAAGTGATGAAATACAACAATTCTTTCACAAAACCCAACTATTATTTTCTACATGGTATCAGAGCAGGTTACTGAAAAAAGTACCTGTTCGACTAAACCATTCGACCAGAAAAACAAGCCATTCGACTAGCCTATTCGAATAGTAAATCAACCTATTCGACTAAGCTAATTCGAATAGAAAATTAACTAATTCGACCAGAAATTCAAACCAAGCCTAAACGAACAACAAATCAACATACACGAATAGGAAATCAACGAATAGGAAATCAACTTACACGAACAAGCAGGTTCGACTATCAATCCGGCTTACACGAATAGGAAATCTTCGACTGGCTATTCGACTAGGGAGTTAGATCGAGGAATTGAAAGCCATCCGATTTGAAACTTCCCTGTTCGAACAAGGACTCATTCGACCGAGGAAACGAATCAACGAATTCAGCCCCATTCGAAATCACCATTCGACTATAAAATCATCACACGAAGTTATTTTGCCCATTTCATTCGAATACCACAGCTATTCGAATAGCTATTCGTCGAGCACGATATCACCTTTCGAATAACTTACTGTTCGAACAGAATCCCCATATTCAATCGTCTTATTCGTTGTCTTGTGTTTTAGGTATCAGGATTCAGGCCCAATTAAAAAAAAAAAAAAAAACAATTGATACGAGGCTCAATTTAGTTAAAGTAAGTTGTGGCCCAATTTGAACTTGTAAGACGAATTCGACTAGGATTATTTTTTTTTTACCAGAAAATCATTATAACCAAACCACTATGGCGGACGCAGAAAACAATAAATTCTTCGTACAACAAATAAATGTGCTTCGTAACGGAGCTCAGAACCAATTTCAAAACTCAAAACCTCCTTTCAAGAATAATCGGTCAGACAAGTCGTTTTTTCGAACTCAATCAAAGGTGGATAAGAGGAAGCTCAAGTGTGAAGAGTGTGGTATGTCTAAACACACCAAAGAACAATGTTTTAGGATCGTTGGATATCCAGAATGGTGGAGTGATAACCACAAAACCTCCAAGACTGGAAAAGTTGCCGCCGTCATAGGCAGCAGAGAGATTAACGGCGGAGGAAAGAAGTTAATGTTAAACGTGCATGATTTCGAAGAGGAGAACGTTTCTTCCCGATCTGGAGAAGTTAATGTTGCCACCAAAAACGCCAAGTGTAATTCATGGATTTTTGATTGTGGTGCCAGTGATACAATGACGTTTGATATAACCGATCTAACGTCAAACTCGAAAGTTGACAAAACACGAATTCACACAGCTAACGGGGAAACTCTCCCAGTTAAACGAGGGAGAACCATTGAAATATCAAAAGAATTACGACTCTCGAGATGCCTTTATGTGCCATCATTATCACACAAGCTATTATTCGTTAGTCATGTTACGAAAGAATTAAACTGTGTGGTATTAATGCACCCCACTTTTTTCATTTTGCAGGATATCAGGACGGGAAGGATCATTGTGCGTGGTACTAAGAGACAAGGATTATATTACGTAGATGAAGTCACTCAACAAGGCTCAGTTATGCTGACTCATGGTTCAAACGATAGGAAAGAATGGTTATGGCACCGATGATTGGGACATCCGTCCACTGGTTATTTGCGTCAGTTATTTCCGCATTTATTTCCAAATAATAAAGATTTTCATTGTGACACTTGTATTTTGGCAAAAAGTCATAGACATACGTTTAAACCAAATGATACTAGAGTTGATTCACCTTTTTTGTTAATTCATTCTGATGTCTGGGGTCCCGCTAAAATTGGAGGACAAAATTTCCGATATTTTCTGACATTTATAGATGATTGTACTCGAATGACTTGGACTTATCTTTTAAAAAATAAGTCTGAAGTTTTTACGAAGTTCACATTCTTTTGCAACATGGTCAAAACCCAATTCAAAAGTGAAATCCAAATTCTCAGGTCAGATAATGGGGGGGAATTTTGTAACACCTCCATGAAAACCTTCTGTCAAACACGGGGAATTATCCATCAAACTTCGTGTGCTCACACGCTTGAACAAAATGGGGTTTCAGAACGAAAAAATCGTTTTTTATTGGAAATCACACGGGCTATTATGATTGAATCCCAAGTTCCAAAGTCTTTTTGGCCAGAAGCCCTTGTCACTCCAACGTATCTTGTGAATCGACTTCCAACCCGAGCCCTAGCACTCAAAACTCCTCTCCAAACTTTTTCACATTTCCATAAATTGCCATCAACTCTAACCCTTGAACCTCGAGTGTTTGGATGTTCTGTTTTTGTTCATATACCAAAAATAGAGCGTTCAAAACTTGATCCATGTGCATATAAATGTTTGTTTTTGGGGTATGGTGTCAATCAACACGGGTATCGGTTCTACAGCCCCAGTAGACGTCACATGTTCACCACAATGAACTGTGACTTTATCGAAACGGTGTTCTTTTATCATACCCATCTTCATGGTCAGGGGGAAAATGACAATGACGCATTAAGATGGATAAGTTGGGCACCACATGTGCATGACTCTCCTACTGATACTCCTAATTCAACTAATAATGATTCTGATACTGATACTCCTACTCCAACTGATAATCCGGAAAATTCCGACAATTCCGACGACAGTACCAATGCCACCAATAATGATCCTCCTCAACTGATATCCCGAGGTAAGTGGTTCTAAATCTCCAGATATTCCAAATAATTCTGATATGTGTGATGATGAACAACAGGTCGAGACGGAAACTCCGAGTGTAACTGAACCAGCTCGGTATGATCTTCCACCTAGATCAACCAGGGGAATTCCGCCTAACAGATACTCACCTGAAAGAAGTTCAAGAGGGTCGAGATATCCAGTTGCAAATGTCGCAAGAAGGAATTTAGTTCCGGAAGCCAAGTCCTTCGCAAATGCGATCTGTTCTGAAAAAAATACCAACAAGTGTTGAAGAAGCACTCAAGTATAAAGAATGGAAAGAATCAATTGGAACTGAACTTGAAGCCCTGAAAAGAAGTGAAACATGGGAAGAATGTGAATTTCCTCCAGGAAAGAAACCCGCTAAATGTCGGTGGGTGTTCAATATCAAGTATAAACCCGATGGATCAATCGAAAGGTATAAAGCTCGATTAGTCGCAAAGGGGTATACTTAGACGTACGTGATTGACTACTGTGAAACTTTCTCTCCAGTAGCCAAGATTGATACTATTAGAGTTCTATTCTCAGTTGCAGCAAACAAGGATTGGCCATTACACCAATTCGATGTCAAGAATGCCTTCCTACATGGAGAATTGAAAGAAGAAATCTACATGGAAGCCCCACCTGGAATTCATGATAGTTCCGAGGCCAGGAAAGTTTGCCGACTAAAGAAATCTCTGTACGGGTTGAAGCAGTCTCCACGAGCGTGGTTTGGTCGATTTACCACAGTTATGAAGAAATATGGCTATAACCAAAGCAATTCCGATCACACTCTCTTCTTGAAACGAAGAGGTAAACTCATAACCTGTTTAATAATCTACGTTGATGACATGATCATTACAGGGGATGATTAAGAGTAAATGACAAAATTGAAAGCTAATCTTTTCAAAGAATTTGAAATGAAAGATCTAGGAAAACTCAAATATTTTCTCGAAATTGAAGTTCTAAGATCAAAATTAGGGATCTTCATTTGCCAGCAAAAATATGTTCTTGATTTATTAGCAGAGACGGGTAGCGTTGTGCAAACCGGGTCGGACCGGACCGAACCGGGTCAACCCGGGACCGACCCGAGACCGATATTAGAGGAAAACACGGACCGAAAACCGGACCGGATAGACCCGGGCCGGTTCGGTTTTTAGTCGGGCGGGTCGGGTCGGGTGTCGGTCCGACCGATAATTTCACCTTATACCTCAATCATGCTTTCGGAAAACTTCATAAAATACTAGTTATACAATTTGACAGCAGCGACGTAGCAGAGAGATAAACAGAGAGCAATTTGACAGCAGCGACGTAGCAGATGAATCAATTCATTAATCACAATATGAAATCATCAATTAAAATTTACAATTAAGTAGACAAATGAATTACGAATGAATAGATGATGATGTAGGATCTGTAAACGATGCAGTCGCGTTCGATTGAATCATCTTTTGATAGATTTGGATTAGTAGGATTATTTGAGTGTGGTTAACAAAATCATACAGTCTATGGATTAGGCAACGATTTGATGATGGTGGTTGTATGTGTTTTGTAAAGGTGGATTTGATGATGGTGGCTGTACCTTGTGTGTTTTGTAAAGATGGATTAGAAAATAGGGTTTTTATTTGGGAAAAAGATAAAATGGGATTTTATTAACAATGTTATATTAAATAAATATTTGGTCAAAATTATAATCAAACCACTAAGTGGTGGAGTGGTTATTCACCTTTATTTATACTGAGGGAACCCAGGTTCGACTCTAGGTTGCAACAGGTAAATATTTTTTAGTATATAACCCAATTCGGGCTAGTCGGGTATACCCGATTTGAATCGGGTTCGGACCGGACCGACCCGATACCCGAAAAATCTCTAAAACCAAACCCGAAAACCGGACCGAAATTTATTATGCGGGTCGGGCCGGGTTCTCGGGTTAAAAACGGGCCGGCCCGTTTCTACCCAGGCCTATAGACGGGAATGCTAGATTTGTGATTTACTTAGCTCATACTCGGCCAGACATTGCATATGCCGTGGGGGTTATAAGTCAATTCGTGCACCAACCTTAAGTCCAGCACATGGAAGCAGCTTTACAGATTATCAGGTATCTCAAGGGAACTCCTGGACACGGTGTTCTATTCAAAGCAAATGGGCACCTGAAGATTGATGCTTATACCGATGTTGACTGGGCAGGTGACAAAGGTACATGGAGGAGTAAAAAGCAAAAAGTTGTCGCCCTCTCAAGTGCTGAAGCTGAATTCCGAGGAATAGCACGAGAATTAGCTGAAGTCCTATGGCTGCGAAAACTATTGTTAGAAATTGGGTATCCCTCAGAAGAAGCCAGTAAAATCATGTGTGACAACAAAGTTGCTATCCAGATCTCAGAAAATCTAGTTCAACATGATCGCACAAAACACGTTGAAGTTGATAGGCACTTCATCAAAGAAAAACTTGAAGATGAGATTAAACACGTTGAAGTTGATAGGCACTTCATCAAAGAAAAACTTGAAGATGAGATTATCGAACTTCCGTTTGTTTTCGTTCTTTACTCTTTTTTATGTTGGGGATGCACCGTCTCGGACATATGTTCTAGTATGATTACATTGTTATGCCGATGGAGCTATTGTCTTGGTGTTCTGACATACATACATAATCAATAATAATAACTACATGGCATAAAAGTAAATTTTCAAGGGGAAAAACATGTTAAAAACCTTAGAATCAGTACGTTTGATAATAAATTAAAGAAATTAATAGTAGTACACTCGTACCAAATTCCAAATGGATCTTTTTCTGTACATTGAAACATTGAAAATAACTTGTCAAGTAAGTACTATATTATCTACAGAAATGAGTAGCTAATCCAACCGTTCAAAATTTCTGATGATGACAAACTAAATTATCAACTTTTTGTCTGATTCTTTTCAGAGTTTAAGGTTTTTAATAATTTATATCACTCAAATCTCACATTTCATAAATACCCAGGTACTTAGATTCTCCCTCAGGTTCTTTCTCTTTGTTTCTAGTTTAAACTAATCTTTATGATTTTTATCAACAATGAATGATTTTTTTTATGGGTAATTAGTTTTTATGGATTAAATGATAATTTTAAAAGTTGAAATTGGGATTTATTCTCATACTGTAGGAAAAAAAGATTTTAAAAAATGATCATGTGAGGCTTGTTTGTTTGATTTCAATGAATATATTACTTTTATAATATTCAATCTAAGGTTAATTTCGACGAAGTAACCTGACTCGTTTTTTTTTTAACCCAACCTAACCAGGCAATGCTCCCATTTCTGAGCTCTACGAACCAAGGAGTGAGTCGGATTCGAATCCATGACCATTTTCAACCAATGTCCTCTATTAGATTTGGCATTCTTAAAAACACCCCCTAAGATTTTGTTATTACTAAGGGGGTGTTTGTTTGGGCTTATATAATTGTTTCATAAGTCCGGATTTTCCGGCTTATATAACCGTTTATGGGCTTATTAATGTGTATCATGAGATAATAAACATTAATAAGCGCATAAATGGTTACATAAGCCGGAAAATCTGGCCTTATGAAACATAAACCAAAATGTTAATAAGCCATAAGCTCCATATATAAGACCAAACAAACACCCCTAAGTGTAGTGTAATTCGAGAAATGGAACCTGATTTTAAATTATTTTAACAAATTAAATTGGATCTTACGCCTTTTGATGTAGTGACAGTTTTAAGATATAGAGAGGGAGGGGAAATGAAGTCTTTTATCGAAAAGGCTTTGCCTTTTGTGGCTATGTTGTTGGTAGAATGTGGTGAAGTTGGAATGATTACATTGGGAAAAGCAGCCATGAACGAAGGGCTAAGCAATCTTGTGTATGTTGTTTACTATAATGCCCTTGGTACCGTCATTCTTCTGCCTAATTTCATCTTCCACAGCTGCAGGTTCGTCGTCTATAACCTCATTGAGATTCTCGAATTATATTCAAGTTTTTTTTATGCATATTCAGTTTTTTGCAGAAATAATCGACCCCCTCTTACTTTATCCGTCCTTTCTAAACTCTTTGGCCTTGGCCTTTTAGGGTAAGTAATCGCATCCTAGTTTCCTTCTGTAGTTTGTTATTTCGGGCTTTCTGTATTCGCAGGTGGTAAACTTGTAAGTTTATATTCATATATTAGTTGTGCAGGATCTGTGTTCTGCAGGTATGTGCCTATGCTGGTATCAACTATAGTTCTCCAACTCTAGCAGCTGCATTGGGCAACTTGATTCCCGCTTTTACCTTCCTGTTTGCGATCATCTTTAGGTACATATTGATTTGGCAAAATGGGCGGGTTGGGTAACGGGTCAAAGAGGATAATGTTTTAAAACATGTAGGGTTAGATTGAGCCTGAATATTTTTTGCTCGTTATTTAGTATTGGTATTAAATAAATGATTCCTTAAATTTGATTACAAATTGATAATCTGAGTTTTGAAAATAGAAATTTAGGAGGTGGTATCTTGTATGGATCAAAAATACTTTTTGGGCAACTTTCGACTCGTTAAGCTGAAGCTTAGTTTATGATGATATATACATTTAGGATGGAGAAGTTTGAAATAAGAAAATCAACAAGTCAAGCAAAAGCGTTAGGCACCATTGTGGCTATAACAGGAGCATTTGTCATGACTCTTTATCAAGGACCAGCTTTATTCAAGACGATTCTTGGTCATGATTCACATGAAAATCTACTTTCATCAGAACAGTCAAACTGGATACTCGGGGGCTTACTTATTACAATCACTGCCATTTGCTCTTCATCATGGAATGTCTTTCAGGTAAAATGTTTATTAATTCCCGCTTATTTAATTCCCCGAGTCACTTTCTCTTTTAAATCTGAAAATATGTTATCTTTCATCCAGACAGCAACTGTAAAGGAGTATCCAGATCAAGTGACGGTAGTTTTCCTCTTTTGTTGCTTTGGAACAATCCAGTGTGCAATTTTTACACTCATTTTCAAAAGGAATACTGACATTTGGATTCTGAAAACTAACACTGAGTGGGTATCTATTATTTTTGCGGTAAGCAACACTTTCACCAACAGGGTGTTTGAATGTCCGTTTTCAAATTGACTTTCAGTTTTCATGAATCCATTTGTGATTGATGAGATAATCATTTAATAAAGTTTACGGATAAGTTATTTGCAGATACTGATATTCAGCTTTCCTGTAGGCAATATTTGGCACTGCAATGCGTAACACGGTTATAACATGGTGTCTGCGCAAAAAAGGGCCGATTTTTGTGTCTATGTTTAAACCCATCTCAATGGTAATTGCCGTAATAATGGGAATCATTTTTCTTGGTGATATTCTTCATTTAGGCAGGTAAATATCAAGCATAAATGAAACAAGTTGGTTCTTTTCAAAGATTTTCATTTCAAAAATTCGTTTAACCCTTCTTGATGCTTTGATTGCGTGAAACAATGGCCGATATTTGATTTTTGACTTTCTTACAGTGTGATTGGAGCAGTGATAATCGCTCTAGGAGTTTATACAGTTTTATGGGGACAAGCCAAGGAACACAATCTGGTGATAAACGATGTTTCAAGACTTGAATCATCAACCGAAACCAGCCCTCTCCTCCAATAATGAATTATCATCTGAAATGGTTTTCGATGAGCTACTATTTAAATACGACTAGCACCAGAAATAAACCCTTGTATTTATTATATAGTCAAAACTTTGTATAGATTGATTTTGAAACAAACAGATTGGTGTTTTTTTTGGGTACAAAATGCATAATATCAGGATTTCGTATTGTTCTAGCACGAATTTGACTTGGTACGACTACATTAGATATATTTTAGCAAATGATGGAGAATCACACAAGTGGGTCTTTTGTTAAAAAAGAAAAATACATTGCTTAGTTGCAGGTTTAGTATAAAGTCAGATTATAAAACTTTGATTAGTATTTAAGATAGTACTCGAATAACAAAAACTTGTGAATACTTGCAATTTTTATTCGATTTGCATTCGACAAAAAAAGAACATTAATACCTAGACAAAGACTGAAGCAAATAATTGAGTTTGGGATCAAGGTTGGACCAAAATGGCAAAGCCATTGCCCTCTAGGCGTGTGGTACGCCGAGGCCTTTTCATACACTTGTAGTTGATTCACAACTCTTGGCAATTCGAAAGTTACATGTCTTTAAATTTGTGTATTCTTTCGAATATTATCATGTTTGGTTGTTCAATGGACCTGGACGTACACTAAAGACGACTGTATAAGGCAAAAAATCTATATATGGCCCAATTTTTTGTAATCATACCGATCAGTATAATGCTATAAAAAGTCTAGTGGTTTATGTATCAACCGAAATATATTAATATAATATAAAAGAAAAAACGCTTTGAGACTGCTATTTTATTTTGTAAATTTTAATAACAAACAGTGTATTATATATTTACTTAAAATCTCGAGCCTGACCTGCTAATCTGGATTCTATCAGATTAATTTTTGTTCTTTCTAATATTATGATTTTAATTTTAATTGCATTATTGGGAAATAATATAAGTGGGGGAGAAAGGTATATCATTTTGAAAACAAAATGATCCAATCGTTTATCTTCTTCACAATGTGTGTACAACATACAAAACCAACTAGAGAAATTGATTGAGATTTGCGAACTACTTTTAGTAGTGGGTAACGAATGGAATCGTATGCATATACCATTTCGTCTTATTTAAAAAACAAAGCACGATAAAAGTAAAAAGCCTAGCTTAAGTCGAGTATTTGGACGCAACAAAAAAAATTCTTACTTGATTCATCAATAAGATTTAATAAAGTTTGTATAGAAAATAAGGGGTTTCACAATCAACATTGTACTAAAATTTATTGATATTACACTAAATCTACATAAAAACTTAAGAAAATAAAAAGTTTTTAGTATGTTCCACTAAACCCGCTCGATATATACTAGATCCGTCCATGTCCATGAGGCCATGAGTCAATTGAATTTCACTTAAAGGGAAAACTTTATCTAGTTTGAAAGTGTGGACACTAGACGAATACCACACGCACCAAAGACATAAGAAAAAAAGGACATTTGATGAGGACTGGCTTTGTTTGTATTACGTAAGTTTTTTCTTCTTAATCAAATGTTTTTGTCACAGCGTTTAGGCAATGAGACTCCATGCATTATAAATCCTATTTTTTCGTAATAAAATCAATAAATCTTATCACCATATAAATCAATCAATAGAGTAAAAGCCATCTAATTAATGATATTTGAATGGGTATTTTAGTAAATCACCAACTTCTCATCACACAAGAAGAGTATTTTAAGTATCTTTAATATATAATAAAAGAGAGGCCTTAAATGTCACATGGCATTTGATTTCAGCCATTAGATCAGATTGATGATGTCATCAAAGACTATTTCTATTTTACACCCTCTTACAATACATAATTACATTTTCTTTTTCATTTACACCTCCACTTAAATAAAAAAACATAAGTTTATTTTACTTATAAATCGTTCAATTTAGACTATAATTTAACATATTGTTATTCTAAAATCTCCTCATAAAAATATCAAAACATGTATATAAACGTAAAAATATATATATTATTATAACTATAAGCAACATAGGTATAAACGTAAACGTATATATATGTTATTATACGTATGACATTATCTTCTCATAATAACTTAAACAAAAATTTACGAGTCAAACTTTATCTTTGTTCGCGTTATCACGGGACAATAATCTAGTTATTTATAACTAGACATCTATGTTAAATAAATGATTAAACATCAACTATCATAAATTAACTTATGTCGAACTTAAAAAAAAATAAAAAGAATTATAACAAAACTCTAAATGAAGTCAGGAGAATGTAAACAATAAACTTAGAAACCATACATCAAGTTGTATTGTAGTAAATTTGGTATAAGATTCGTGAGTTGCATCAGTTTCAAATATTTGTGGGTTGCATCAAGTTGTATTGTAGAAACCATACATCAAGTTGTAGTAGCTAATGGGGTTTGTCTTATTGGTAGGACATGGTTTGCCCCTAGGAGAGGTCTCAGTTGGAGTCTTCCTCTGCGATTTTCTGCTTTGGTGAATATAAGATTCATGGGTTGCATACTGCCCAACATAGCCGTTCAAAAAAAAAATTCAATTGTAGTAGAGTTGAAGAATTAGAAGAAAATTGCAAAAGTGGTCGATTAAGATGAAATCCAAAACCCTAGTTTTTTTTCATTAAGGCGAATCGATTGTTTTTATGGATGAATTTTGATATAAAAGTATGTAATATTTGAAACTGATGGATATGGATTCCAAGTTATGGAATAAAAGAGGTAAGAAAGAAAATTCAATCAATTTTCCCTCAATATATTGCATAAAAAGAAAATGGACTAATAAACGTTTGTCATTATTAAATATAAATGATATTTAGTTTATTTTTTTGGCCGAAAACAAAATTATATTATATTAGGTGAATTCAATCCTCAATAACATTAAAGATTAAGAAAATTTACATATGATGTATACACACAATAGAAATACCCAATGCTATATCAGTGAACTACAAATGGATAACGCTAAACAAGAACATGATGTCAACTTTGACGAACGAAATGAACGTTGGGCTAATTTGAAACTTATTGAGCTTGAGCAACGATTATGAGTAACTGTAGATAGAAGACAACTTGAAACTAAGAACAACCGTTTAAAGTGAAAAATGAGAAACCATCCGCACAATAATTATGTGAGAATCATTGCTTTTGATGACAACAATTTGGACAAAAAAACTCAATCCTTAGATGGAGCTTTGTCATATGATGCCATTTCTTAAATGTTATTTAGTTGAAAGCAAAGTTCAAGGACTTGGATTCAATGAAGGGAAAAGTGGATTTAAAACTAGATGACAGACATTCCTTGAAATTTAAAAGGACTAGAAGTTGAAAAAGCTAAAGTTCAGGGACTTAAATTCTATTAAGGGATATACACTTTAATCTTTAATATATAATAAAAGTTGGGCCTTAAATACCACATGGTGAAGTAAGGACCCTTAGATGAGTTAATTTCTTTGATTTCAACCGTTAGATCTGATTGATAATGTCACCAAACACTATTTTCATTTTACATCCTTTTACAATACATAATTACATTCTCTCTTTAATTCTCATCTCTAAAATTCTAATTACTTTAAGAAATCACTCAATTTGAACTATGATTTACCTTACTGTTATTTTCAAATCTTCTAATAAAAAATATTAAAACATGTGCATAAACGTAAAAGTGTTTATGTTATTATAACTATAAATAACATGCGTATAAACATAAAGTTATATATTTTATTATACGTATAACATTATCTTTTTATAATAACTTAAAATCTACATAAACATAAAGTTTACGATTCAATTTTTATTTTTTTTCGCGCTATCGCGGGACAATAATCTAGTGTTCAATAAAACAAGATTTAGATCTTGTTTATTCTTTGTAGAGTTTTGAATATAGTTTGTGAAATAAGGTAAACTAGAGGGGACTCGTGCGTTGCACGAGTTCGGGGCGAAAATGAAATGTGTGATCGTCTTGACGAGATTATTTGATTCGCAAAGTATATTTTTTATTTGATACTAATCTAAACAAAAATAAAAAAATGAAAGCCCAACACCAACCAAAGCCCAACAGTCCAACACCAGCCCATAAGCCCATAAGCCCATAAGCCCAACACCCAACACCCAACACCTAAGTCCAAACCAAGCAAATTTATTTTTAAAGCAGTACAAAAAAAAGGAAGAAAATGAAGTGGTTGCGGGATTCAAATGGTGACCTGGCAGTGGAGGCGGCGCGCTAACCACTTCGGCAACAACCTGTTTTGTAATAAAAATGATAAAAAATGTATTTAAACACAATATTTTGATTATAATAATAGTAAAATGCTATTTATTTTTAAAGCAGTACAAAAAAAAGGAAAAAAATGAGGTGCTGCAGGATTCGAACTCTGGCTCCTAGTAGTGAGGCGGCGGGCTAACCACTCTGGCAACAACCTGTTTTGTAATAAAAATGATAAAAATTGTATTTAAAGACAACATTTTGATTATAATAATAGTAAAAATGCACAAATCCATAGGAGAAGACAACATTTAAATTAGATAGTAACTGATTAAATTTATAATTATTAAAAGAAATGCATCAATATTATTATCTGAATTTTAATATTAATTTTCTTATAATTTTTTATTAAAAATTAATATCGTATAATGTTATCATTAACTATTTTTATTTTACTTTTTTTTTTCTTTTTATTAAATGCAAATTTAATCGTTTAACTCTAATACATATTTATACAGAATAGTTTAACACCACTATTTTAGATCTAAACTATCTATTATATATTATTTACAAAAAATATTCATTTAACTCGGATTTTTTTTTATCCTTTCTACTATGAAACAATTTTTAAAAATAATTACAATAAGAGGAAAAAACGATTTGATTTTCTATTGACATAAAACCACAAGAAGAAAAAAAGATATTTAAATCTGTGTATATATATATATATAATATATATATATATATATATATATATATATATATATATATATATATATATATATATATATATATATATATATATATATATATACTATTATATAAAGAGTCACCTCCACCATCTTAATATTTTAAATTTTAAATAATTGAAATTACCTTAATACCCTTAATCTATATTTATCTTTATTTTAGTCAAACAACACTCTCTTTCCTAATTAATTTAAAACAATTTAACATCTAACAAATTAACTTATAATTCCTATGTAATTAAAAAAAAAATACTTTCTATTTAATTTAAAAACTTTCAAAATTATAAATTTTATTTTATAACCCCATAAACTTAAAATAATGAAAATATTATGCATTTTTTTCTACTAAAATACGTAAACTAAATCTACACTATAATATAATCTATTTCTACTATATTATAAAACATTTCCACATAGTCTTAATTCTCTAAAACCTTAGTAATTGAAATTACTTAACTACCGTTTTTATATCTCTCACCAAATATCATTATTCAAAATAACTTATAATTAAATAAGAAAAAAAGATATTTAAATTTGAATATATATATATATATATATATATATATGGAGGAGGTTGTGATAAAATAATACTCAAAGTAAAATAAGTAAAAAGAAATGAATTTTTTTTTATGATATGAGTAATTTTATATTATATTTATTTATTAAATTATAACAAACTTTTAAAAGGTAAGATTTGATATGCATAAAAATAAATGTCATTTAGGAATTGTGCATCATATTCATTGTTTTTAGATAGTAAATATTCAAATTTGATGCACAACAATAAAACTATCAATTGTTTGATGTAAAAAAACTTTCTTCTTTAAAGTTTGAGATATGGTTAAAATGAACGATAATACAAAATTTCAATTGTTATAGATTATTTTTAGTTTTTTTCTTACTTATTGTACCTTAAGGTTGGTTTACAAGAACCAACCTATATATATATATATATATATATATATATATATATATATATATATATATATATATATATATATATATATATATATAGGGACTGATTCATGCGAGAACTCTTATTTCTGCGAGAACTGCGAGAACTCTTAAAAAAAATGTCAATTAACATGTACTTATGTTTATTGACATGTAAAAACTATTGAATGTTAAAAATCTAGTAAAAATATAAATGAAAAATTAAACAAAATTGTATGAAATCACGCGTATTAAGAATTGTTCACATGTGAACGTTTTTTTTCAAAATATGAGTTCATATATGAACGAAAATTTTTCACGTCATTTTATATGATTTTTTTTAGTTTTTTACGTTTATATTTACTTGATTATTAATCTCCAAAAGAGTGTGCATGTGAATGAACAAAGTGAAACGTGATTTAACACTTTTTGTGAGAGTTCTCGCAGTTCTCGCAAAAAAAAGAGTTCTCGCATGAACCATTCACTATATATATATATATATATATATATATATATATATATATATATATATATATATATATATATATATATATATATATATATATATATATATATATGTATATATATATGGTTTCAAATGAGGACTACTCAAGTATTTAGGAATCATAAGAACCATCTTTTAACTATTTATTTAACAAAACCCACTTTATTTACATATGTAAATATCTTTTAAATTATAAACTTTTACGAAATAAAAAATATACCGTTAAAACGGGAACTTAATTCTTTTTTGGAAAAATACAAACATTTTAATTTTGGTTTTGTTTTTTTATATTCACTGGTATATATATACTACATATTTTAAATTTTTCAAAAACTGTGTTTATACACTGATAAATACCATCTTATACACTTGTGTATACATATGTATTCACTGATGAATATATGATTAGATAGTAGGTCACGAACTACTTCATACTTCGGTGAATAGAAGTGTATTCACTTGTGTATATATATGTATTCATCTGTGAATATATGGTTCAAATGTGTTTTTGACGAATTACTATATACACTAGTTTATATTTAGTATATACACTAGTGTATATACCAAAACCCACAAAAAGAAAAGAAGAAAAAAAAGTCGTTAAAAATATATCAAGTGGGTGCTCGTCGGAAAGAGAATTAAATGTTTTTTCTAATGGTGTAATTAGTTTTACCTAATAACTAGTTATACTCTAGATATATTACTTTTCCGTTAATTGTTAATTTAAAGTGTATTTTAAATTAGTGGTTAAAAAATTGTTCCTAAATATTTAATAGTCCCTATTTGAACCCACTCTCTCTCTCTCTCTCTCTCTCTCTCTCTCTCTCTCTCTCTCTCTCTCTCTCTCTCTCTCTCTCTCTCCATATATATATATATATATATATATATATATATATATATATATATATATATATATATATATATATATATATATATATGACCACTAGGGCTTGCCCAAGTGGTTATCACCTGTCACCTTTGTGTGGGAGGTCACGAGTTCGAAATTTAGTACTGGGGTGGGTGACCTCCCAAGAAGATTTTCTACCAATGCTTGTGGCTCTTTCAGCAGAGGTGTTTTAACGGGACCAAGACTTCGTGCAGGCTGGGTCGGTCGGTCACAAAAAGTGACACGGGCTTGAGAGGGTCCGCCAATAAACCTCTTTTTTATATATATATGTTAATATCTGTCGAACTAGGTTTGAATAAACAAACGTGTAGATCTAGTCTATCAAAGAAGTTGCAGCGGATCAACATTTTGATATTAAAATGAGTTAGCTGATTAACAGTTTATAAGTATAAGAATGAATAAACGTTAACAATTAAAAACACTAGTATTTCACCAACAGCCTCAATCTATTAAGAATATTGTTTAGTTAACAGACGTGTGTTTACAACGACACGTGGATCTATTTATATAGATCTTGAGAACTAAACCCTAATTACAAATAGGTTAAAACTCTAATGAAATCTACAAAGATAATTATCAATATTTGTTTGCATAATTATCTCCTTACAACGCGCTAACAAAAATATATATAATAAGCAGTAGTAACGCGCGCCAGTAGTAACGCGCGCCAGTAGAAACTCTTCCATGCAGCCAGTAGTAACAATGTAACCACTAGTAAGTTAGCAGTAGTAATATGACCAGTAGTAATCTTCAATACTTGACCACCAGTAGAAACTATAGCCGCCAGTATTATTACTCACTAGTATTAATAAACTTGTCGACCAGTACTAACTAACTCCACCAGTATTAACTCATTATAACCCAACAATCTCCCCCTAAACTTATGCGCTCACTCAAAAGCATAAGTTTCTTCACTTCAAAAATTTGAGAATGTTGCCAATACCACTAACCTTCTACATAGAGTTTCTATGATCTGTAAGCTGACACCTGATCTTCCAAAGTAGTTGAATTGCTTCATTTGACTCTTGATTAGCCTTCAACTTTACTTTAAGCATGTTGATCATAATGTTGATGTCGTGCTTGTACTTCTTCTCCACCAAGAGATACTCTGTTGATCCATCACTTCTGCTCAAAGAATAAACTCCACAACTTTTGTAATGTGTCCATTCAAGTATGGGAGGAAATGTTGATAGCCTCTCAGTAGTAACAAATATTCTTGCTGCCAATGAGGAATAGATCCACCAAGTCCCTTCGACTGATATTCCTGAAGATTTCCAGATGAGTGTAGAACACTCTGAAGCTCTTATCAGCTCGAACAATCTTGTACCTATTCTTCCCATCAATAACCACAACAAACCAATCTACTATAGGCATCTCCGTGAATGCGGTAGCACAATGAATATCTTCAGAATGTATGATCAGAGTCTTCATATCATCAAAGACTCTATCTGCAGCTTCATTCACCTGATCATCTGAAATCTCAGATACACAACCAAACTCAAAGTTTCCAGAGATATCTTCTTTCTTGATCTGGGCAATCTTTGGCTTTTCCTGTTCTTTCTCAGCATCCTTTTCTTTCTCCTTACCTTTTGTAGATTTATTTGATTCAACTTTCTTCTTCTTCACACCAGTATTAACAGAGGAACTGCTGCTTTCCTTTCTCTTTGTACCAGTAGTGACTGTTTCTACTGCTGGTTTTGACTTCTTAGCAGTAGGAACATCACCACCTGGATAAGTTCTCCTTCTTTTTGCAGGCACAGACTTTTCTTGAACCTTCTTCTTTTCCACCTTCTTCTTCCCAAAATGTACCACCTTGTATCCTCTGTCGAGAGCAACCTTGAGAGCTCTTTCCTTCTCCAACTCTTCTCTCTCTATCCAACTTAGCTTGCTCTTGAGAAGCTTTCGAAATCTCTTTTCCTTGATGTATATATACAAGACATTATCAAGCTTCACAAGACCAAGTTGCTTACCACTGTACTTGCCAGTAGATTTAAGGAAGTCTGTATATATCTTCTTTTCTTCATCCCTCCTTGTATTCCTTTTTTAGAGTGTTCTTGCTCCTTTCCTCATCTTTCTTATTCTTTTTAAGTTCATCTCTTTCAAGCATCTTTTGAGCAAGCTCCGCATTTGCCTTCTCTTGAGCTTTTCTTTCAGTTCATCTTGTATTTTCTCATCGGCAATTCTTTGAGCTGCAATGGAATCTTCTTGCTCAATCTTTTTCAACCTTTCTTTTTCAGCTTGGGCTCTCTCTTGTTCTTCCTTTTCTAGCTCCATCATCCTGATTCTCTCATCTCTTTCTTCAGCAATCTTTCTTTTCTTTTCAAGCTCTTCTTCCTCCAGTTCTTTCTTTAATTTGACTTTCAGATTCCCTTTGCCCTTGCTTCTATGTTTAGGATCATCATCAAGAAATACTTTCTAAGTCCCCTTCTTGGTAGTGATAAATCCAACTGGACATTGCTGGATTGGTGGAGGAATGATGGGCTCAGTTGTTTCACCAGTAGTTCCTGTGTATTCACCAGTAGAAAAAGCAAATGGTTTCTCCTTGGGTTTTCCTTCAGCTGCTTTTCTTTGTCGAGCTACAGCAGCATCTATCTTTTCTTTTCTTAAAGCCTCAACTTTCAATCGTTCTTGCTTGGCTTTCTCCTTCTTCATTTTTTCCAGTTCTGAAGCTAATGTTTGTATTATCTTCAATTAGTGGAACTATTGGTGGATTACCAGTAGAAACTTCATCTTCAGGCTCATCAGTTGTAACAGGTGGTTCATTAGTATTAACTGCAGGAGCATCAGTAGAAACATGCTCCTTATCATCACCAATAGTAATTGGTGGAACATCATCAGTAATAACCTCTTCTTTCTCACCAGTAGTAACTGGTGGCTCCTCACCAGTAGAAACTGGTGGTTCAATAACACTTTCCTTCTCAACTTCCTTCTCACTTTCTTTTTCTTTTTCTTCTTTCTCAGACTTATCAGTTTTGTTCAATATTTCATCCACACGTTCCCTTGCTTGTTTAATTTCTTTTTCATTTTCTCCAATGTTCATGATCACATCGTGCAGTTCTTGATCTTCAGATGTCCATTCAGAGGACTTTGAGACATCAGAATAAGGGGCGTATCCTTGAGCTTTTTGTTCAGTCTGCTTGTTACCATTATCTTCCTCCTTATTCTGTCACAAATATTTTTTCATCTTCATGATCAGACCATTCGAAGTCTACATCAGTAATCACTTTTTCTTCCTTTGTAGTCTCCTTCTGAACAGTTTTAACCACTATTTCCTCTTTCCTTATCCATCTCCAGTTCAACATCTTGAAAAATAGGAACCTCTTTTTCTACATTTTGTTCCCCCTCTTTCTGTTCTTTATGTTCCTCCTTTTCAGCAGTCTTTTCTTCAGTTTTCTCCCCCTTATTGGCAGCATTCTCATCATGCTTGCCTGAGGAGTTGGACCTTGAACTAGATGGAGTAGGCAATTTGGACTTTGAACCACCCTTCTCACCTCATTTCTTCCCAACCTTCTTACCAGGTCTTTAAAGATATTCTGCACAGTCTTACCTCTTTCACCACCCGACACACCAATTTCTTGAGTCTCTTTATTTCATCCTGTTGACCATCCACCTTCAGTATGAACTTTTGGCACATTTCCATCAATTCCAGATTTGTATAGTTAAAGATATCCCCCCACCCTTCTGTTGAGTACCAAAATTAGGCATATCCTTGGATGATTTAGAGGGTGCCTCCTGCCTAGCAGGAGCATCACCCTCCCCCTTGGTCTCTTGGCGCCTGGGACCTCTTGAGAATGATTCCGAAGAAACATCCTCATTAAGAGTTGTCGTTGATTAGGTCTTAGTGCCTTTCTTACTGTCTTGAGCACCACGAGGTGGTGCATCAGTAGTATGAGCCCTTTCAACATGGTCTCCCCCCTCCTTATGGACGACCTTCTTAAATGATTTAGTAACTGGTTTGAATGTTTTAGGTTTAGGTCCAAGAGGTGAAGGACCACTCTTGGCCTTGGGGACGTACTCCTTCTGAGGTGTACTCTGAGTTGATGGGGATGGTGCACCAGAGGCACTCTTTTGAGGTTCAGTAACCGGCTCAGATGTTGAAATAGGTGGTGTGGGTTAAATCAAGTTCACCCGAGTTAATGTTAATTGAAGATTTAGCTGGTCAAGACAAGTCAACATTGAAGACTTTAACTCGGGTGAACAAGTTAGTGTACCCGACTTAACTGAAGTTCACCAGAATTAAAGTTAATGAAGACTTAAGTATTTTACTTATAGAGAGTTTGTATTGAGATGTCTATAAATGGAGTGATGTGTATGTTTACTTAGTTGTCTTTGAACCCGGACTCATTTGAGTACCGTAGAGCTTCAACATTTAGTAAACGGCTAATCCCGCCAAAATTACAATATCAATGATATCTTTACATTTTCTTTCAATTAACCAATTCTCAATACAATTAATGTTAAGATAAACTCAAATTGAGAGATTCCGCATCTCAATTTGATCATGCAATTCACTGATTTAGTGTTGTATAGGATAAAAATCATGTCAGTATCTATTATAACTATTACACTAAGTATATTGACACAAACTGTTATATAGGAAAAATTATCGTGTGTTTATGGTTCATAATCACTATCATAAGATGTTATATACCGGTTAGTATAAGTTTATTTAAAGTCAATAAAATGACTTTTATAAACTTATTGGAATGCATTAAAAATAATACTTAGATATAGGTTATTAATATTGAAAAAAGCATATTTTATATATAAACGTACACACGCAGGTTGGTTCGGGTACCCGCGGATACCTAAAAACAGAAACCGTAACCGCCCCTCTATAGAGCGGGTTTTTTGGTTTCGGGTTTTTCGGGTATCGAGTTTTTCGGTTACTGGGTTTTTCGGGTTCAGATCGATGCACATCTTGCAGTATCAATTCCCGAAGTTCTCCATGTTTGGGTACCCATACTCGACCGTTGAACACCTTCCGTCTGCGACTGTCATCCACCAACTTCATACATAACTTTGACATTCCTTCGTTTTTGAGGTTTTCTTCCCTCAAATCTTGTTCTTGAGTCGCCTGAATCTTTCCCAGGATATCAGGAAAAATCACAATGCTTATGGCCCGCAAACTATAGGAAGTATTAGGTTCTTTTCTACTTAGAACGTATGCCACAACGTTTTCTTTACCTGGATAATAGGTAATATAACAATCGTAATCTATCAAAAACTCCATCCAACGTCGTTGTCTCATGTTCAGATCCTTTTGACTATGGAAGTGTTGCAAGCTTTTGTGATCGGTGTACAATGTACACTTTGTTCCATACAGGTAGTGACACCAAAGTTTTAGGGCAAAGACGATTGCAGCAAGCTCCAAATCATGAGTCTGGTAATTTTCCTCAGCATCTTTTAACTGGCTCAATGCATAAGCAATTACTTTTCCTAGTTGCATCAACACGCAACCCAAACCCGAATATGATGCATCGCTATAGGCTACAAATTCCTCACTTCCTTCGGGCAAGGAAAGTATCGGTGCTTCGCACAGTCGGTTCTTCAAGGTTTGAAACGCTTCTTCCTGAATGTCGGTCCATACAAACGGTTCGGTCTTTCTCGTCAACTTGGTCACGGGTGACGAAATCCTCGAGAAATTCCCGATGAACATTCGGTAGTATCCAGCCAGACCCAAAAAGCTTCTAATCCCAGTGGAAGTCTTTGGGGATTCCCACTTCTTAATGGCTTCAATTTTTGCTAGGTCGACTTTGATACCTTCTAAACTGATCAAATGACCTAGAAATTGGACTTCTCGCAGCCAAAATTCGCACTTTGAGAATTTTGCATAGAGCTTCTCCTCTCGTAGAATTTCCAACACTTCCCTTAGGTGAACTCGATTCTCTTCGACATCTCGGGAATATATAAGGATATCGTCGATGGATATGATGACCGATTTTTCAAGCAAGGGTCGGCATACGCAGTTCATCAAATACTTGAATATAGTCGGGGCATTGGTTAATCTGAAAGGCATTACCAAAAACTCATAATGTCCATAGCGAATTCGGAAGGCGGTCTTTGGAATGTCGTCTTCTTTCACTTTAACCTGGTGATAGCCTGATCGTAAATCTATATTCGAAAAGTAACTCGCTCCCTGAAGTTGATCAAAGAGATCACCAATCCTTGGTAGCGGGTACTTAATCTTTACTATCGCCTTGTTTAGTGCTCGATAGTCAATAAACACCCTCATTGACCCATCTTTCTTCTTTACGAACAAGACTAGTGCTCCCCACGGAGATGAACTAGGCTAAATGAAACCTTTGTCAAGAAGCTCTTGTAGTTGTGACATCATTTCCTTCATTTTAGTTGGTGCTAACCGATACGGTGCTTTGGAAATTGGTGCCGCTCCAGGTACTAAATCTATTCGGAAATCTACTTGTCGCTCAAGTGGTACACCCACCGAGTCATCTAGGAATACGTCTGGGAATTGTTTCACCACGTCTACTTCGGTCATATCAGCGTTTCTTTTCTTCGTACTAATGACATATGCCAGGAAGGAGGGACATCTTCGTGACATACATCGTCTAACCTTCATCATCGAAATGGGGTTTGAGCCTCCGTACACTCTCTCTCCGTGAGCAATCACACATCCACCCTCGGGTAGCGGAATTCGAATACACTTTTTCGCGAAGACTATCTCTGCTCCATGCAAAGATAGCCAATCCATTCCTATAATGACGTCAAATCCTTGTATCCCTACCGAAATCAAACTCAAAGGAAAGGTCCTATCATAAATCTTAATCGAGCAACTATCGAATTTCTCCCGAACTGGCGTCATTTGTTCAAGACTAGTCGCCGGTAACAGATGACTAATTCACTTGAACGAGGGCTTTGTAACACCCTGGTTTTCAAAATTCGGCCTTTACAATTTTTTTTTAAATTCTTCATTTCATATATCAAAGTCATTCAGCGGAAGTCTTCAAAACATTTATTAGTCACGTGGCTCTTAAACCAAAGGAAAGTGAACGACATCATAAACTAGTGTTACTTCAAAATCACATCAACATAGTTTATTAATCTAAGGTACTAAAACGTAAACACTAAACCAAGTTTCAATCTTCTACAATCTAAGGCTACCAAAAGTAACCCACCTCACAAGTCTCCATCTAAAAGACAAAGTTACCTTCCTGTTCAACCTACACAAATGCAAGACATCAAAAGAACAAGTGTTAGCTAAAGGCCAAGTGATACACCGTAGGTTTATAAAATGTCTTTATTAAAACATCTTTAAAAAGAGGCTTATAAAACATCTTTATCGAAAACCTCTTTCTTTAGCATCTTTAAGAAAACATCTTCATTAGTTAATATGTCATCCATAATATCAACAATTCAAAATCCAATCAATCAAGCAATAGAAAAAATAATCAAGTAGACAATAATAAGATCAAACCAATTGTGTAATTCTATCGCGTCTCATATCTTAAGGCCATCTAACCATCAAACCATCTAAGTTCTCCATCTTTCATCTTTCATCTTTATTAAACACGTCTCAATTCATCTAACGTGCATAGCACGCACTCGCACAACACATATATACCCCAAGTACCTCAAGGTCACGACTTTGACCAAGCAGGGGTTTCTCGAGTACCTCGGCAACCATTGGTCGCCTAACAATCGGGGAGCTACTCTGTTGTTAGTAAAACCTCTAGTCACCGGGCCCCACTACTTTGACTTTGTAACATAAGAATATGTCACTTGTCGTTACGGAGAGGATAATAACGGACCCAATTTATCTAGACAGTCCTCTCCATCACCTAGGATGACATTATGCATATGTGAACATCTATATACTACTCATGTCGTACCATCACATGTCATTGAGTATACGAACACCCAAAGGCGGTGGCATACCATGCTATCGAGTGTGTCCAGATTGTCAATAGTAGCATCTTACATACATTTGTAAATGTAGTTTTGCGCTCTTCTATCCTAGACATTATTTCATCTTTACATCCAAAGGTCGACCACTCATCGTTATGGTTAAGTCATGCAATTTATCTAGATCACGACTAACCTATATCATTCTCATCTTAGTTAGTTTAAATCATGCAATTCATCTAGACCATGATTAACCTAATCAATCCAATTCTAATCGTCTAAGCATGCAAACATCTAATTCATAACAATTATCACAAACTTTGAACATCATATCAAACAAGCGTATAAATCCCCAAATCACTTGCCTGCATTATAGAGGGCATCTAACAAAACATCCCCAGAACCATCATCAAACAACATCTTACAATAACAAATAAGCAATCTAATAGCAATCAATACTTGTTACTCAAAAATCCCGTTTTTGTCATGCATTCGGTTTTGAATACGTATTTTCTCACCTTAGAAATCGAAAGCAATGAATCAAAGAATGATCTACCAAAAATCAGCCGAAAATATGATCACAAAATGATCACAAAACATCCCCCAATCGATCATAAATGATAGCCTATCGAAAACACGAAATTCTAAATCAATCGGACTCGAAAATCAATCGGAAATGTAAATCAAATCGATATGAACGAGTCTAGATTCAAACGATCTAAATGAAATGATCAAAAGATCAACGATGTTCTGCAATAACAAAGGGGTGTGCGGGTTTTACATTCCGAATGAGTACCAGTATGATTAACGGAACCAAATGCTCCACAAACACTCTAGAATCGATTAGTAATCTTCTCTGGTCAAAACACACCCAAAAACGCAGCTAGGGCTCCAAGAAATGAAATGGAAAACCCTAAAAACATTTAAATAGAGTTTCTCTCTAGCGGACCTTTACGTAGTAAAGGCTTTAGCCTTTACGCCGTAAAGGCGTGGGCAGGGGAAAACTCCAATTTTTTAATTTCAAACTTTACGTCGTAAAGGCTTTACGTCGTAAAGGATTTACACCGTAAAGGTCTAACTTTTGACTTTTTGAATGAAACTCCACGTCTTTATGCCGTAAGCCCTCCAATGCATACGTTGTAACCCAAAAGCTCATAAAAATGGATTTTGGGTTTCATTATTTTAGGAGCTTTATATGAGAACACATATTGTCAACATGAAATTTACACCAAAAACACCTAATACTCTACATCAAAAGGGTTCTAGAATTTGTGCCTAAATCTGGAACAAAATCATTGTCTTATCCCAAAGTAATATTCGTGATACCCAGATATTAGGGTCGAATAATCTCTGTAGGAAAATGATAACACGATTCATTGAGATATCCGTTACCATTCTGATTTATTTACCCTGTCACGAAGAAATCCACCAACAATCAAAAGAGATTATTTTGTGAAATCAAATGGCGGCTACAATGAAGCACATGACAGCGAAATTCTCCAAATTGGACAAGCTTGAAGGGGTTCATTTTAGGCGATGGAAAAAGAAGATGCACTTCTTTCTCCCGAGCAGGAGTGTGGTGTACGTGTTGAGTTCTCCCTGCCCAGGAGATAGTGATGATGCTACCGTGGAACAAATCCGTAGGAGAAGCAAGTGGGAGAATGACGACAACGTTTGTTGATGTTTAATCCTCAATGGTATGACTAATTCCCTTTTTGACATTTATCAAAATATTGAATCTACAAAATAATTGCGGGACTCTCTTGAGACCAAATACATGTCCGAAGATGTCTCTAGTAAAAAGTTCCGTGTGAGTAATTTTAATAATTAAAAACTCGTCGATTCTAGACCGGTAATGGAATAATATAATGACCTTCTTCGCATACTGGGTCAATTCACACAACATAAAATGAACATGGATGAGGCCATTTCGGTTCTAGTGTCATTGATAAACTCCCTCCTTATCTGAAAGATTTTAAACATACTTTGAAACATACGAAGGAGGAGTTAACTCTTGTTGAGTTGGGTAGTCATTTGCACATTAAGGAGTCCCTCGGGTTGCAAGATAGTGACAAGCCAAAGAGCAACAATGTTGTTGGTACCTCGGTTGTCAATATAGTAGAACACACAAAATCTACCGGTTACAATGACAAGAAGGGAAAGCGTAAACATCATGATAACAACAAGTTTGATCCAAATAAGAAGTCGAAATTGACTTGTTGGAGTGGAAATGTTGGACACTTGAAAAGGGATTGCAAGGTTGTTAATGTTGGTAATAAAAATACCAATGGCACAAGGAGTTCGGGAAATGGTTCTAACAACCAAAACTCGAAAACCAAAACTCGAAAGGTCATATTTTGTTTAAGGATTCACATTATAATTATTATATATATATATATATATATATATATATATATATATATATATATATATATATATATATATATATATATATATATATATATATGAAGCTAATTTTGTGCAGGATGATGATGTTGCGTGGTGGGTTGACTCGGGAGATACCACCCATGTGTGAAAGGATATATGTTGGTTCAAGACTTATGAGTCGCTGAATGATGGATCAATTCTTCATATGGGAAATGATTCAACATCCCCTGTTCATGGTCAAGGATGTGTGGATTTAGAGTTTAGTTTCGGAAAAGTTATTTCTTTGTTTGATGTTTTGCGTGTAGCACAAATAAGGAAAAACTTAGTTTCTACTAGTGTTTTGAATAATTGTGGTTACAAGCAAGTAACTGAATCGGATAGATTTATTTTGTCAAAACATGGTTTGTTTGGTTATTTATGCAGTAGAATGTTTAGACTTAATATTTCTAATGTAAATTATGCTTTTATGTCTACTTCTAGCATAGATAATTCAAATCATTGGCATGCTAGATTAGGACATGTACACTTTAAAATAATGTTAGATATGTCCAAAGTTGGTTTAATACCATCCTTTGATACTAACAATGAAAAGTGTAAAACTTGCATGTTAACCAAAATTACTAAACAACCTTTTTCAAAATGTAAAAAGAGATTCTAAAATTTTGGAACTAATTCATAGTGACATGTGTGATTTGCATGCTACACCTACTTTGGAAAATAAGAAATATTTTAAAACTTTTATTGATGTTGCTTCTAGGTTTTGCAATGTTTATTTGTTACACTCAAAAGATGAAGCATTAGATAAATTTAAAATATTTAAAACTGAAGTATATTTGCAACAAAATGTTTTGATAAAAAGGCACGAACGGATAGGGGGTGAATATATTTACCCCTCCTATTTCCAATCCGTAGGCATCATTCATGAAACCACGATTCCTTATACACCACAAAAAATGGTGTATCTGAGAGGAAAAATAAAGTCCTTAAGGAAATGGTTAATTCCATGTTATCCTATTCTAGTTTGAGTGATGGATTTTGGGGGAAGCTATGATAACAACTTTTTATTTGCTTACTAGGTTCCAAACAAAAGGAACAATATTACTCCTTATGAACTTTGATAGAAAAGGAAACCCAACTTGAACTATTTTCGGGTATGGGGTTGTAGGGCAATTGTTCGACTCCCTGGCCCAAAGAAGAAAAGTTTGGGTGAAAGAGGTATAGATTTCATATTTATTGGATATGGTGAACATCCCAATGCTTATAGATTCTATGTTATAGAACCTAATGATTTTGTCTCAATTTATATAATTGATTCAAGGGATGAAATCTTTGATGGGAATTGTTTCTCATCTATACCTATACCAACGGATCTGGTTCCAAACCCAAGTGGAACCAATAAGGATAGTAATGATGAATTTTCTCGAAAGGTTAATCATCATCCACTTGAGCTACGAAAAAGCAAAAGAGAAAAGATACCTAATTATTTGGGTTCGATTATCAATTGTTACTAATTAACGGTTCTAGGTATGGGGTTACTACACAATATTCTAATTTCTTCATTGTTGAGGATGATCCTAAAACATTTGATGAAGCAATGAGGTCATAAGATGTTGCTTTTAGGAAAGAAGCAATTCATGTTGAGATGGATTACATCATGGGAAACAACACTTGGGAGTATGTTGATCTACCAATTGCTTGCAATTCTTTGAATTGCAAGTGGATATTTAAAAAGACGATGAGGGTAGATGGAACTACTGAAAAGTTCAAGGAAAGGCTGGTCGTTCAAGGCTTTACACAAAAGCCCGAGACTAATTATTTTGATACATATGCTCTAGTATATCGTATTCACACCATTAGATTGTTCATTGCTTTAGCTGCAATTCACAATCTGGTTATTCTCGAGATGGATGTGAAAACAACATTCTTGAATGGTGATTTAGATGAGAAGGTTTATATGAACCAACCTCAAGGCTTCATTTTTCCAGGAAATGAAAACAGAGTGTGAAAAAATATTAAATCCTTGAATGGACTAAAACAAGCACCTAAACGATGGCATCAAAAGTTTGATGAAGTGGTTTTATCTAATGGTTGTCATCTTAACCAATCTGACAAATGTGTGTATAGAATTTTTGATAAATCTGGTAAAGGAGTCATCATTTGGTTATATGTTGATGACATGTTGATTTTTGGGACTGGTCGACTTCAAGTTGATTTAACCAAATAATATTTTTCATCAAGATTCTCCATGAAAGATATGGAAGAGGCTGACGTAATCCTTGGCATAAGATATATACGTGAAAACAAAGGAATATCTATCACAAAATCTCACTACATTGAGAAGGTGTTGAAGAAGTTCAATTATTTTGATTATACTCCTGTGAGTACCCTTGTGGATTCAAGTATGAAGCTACTACCTAACCAAGGTGAAGGTGTATCTCAACTTGAGTATTCCAATGTAATTGGTTGTTTGATGTATGCCATGAATTGTACAAGGCCTAGTATTACTTTTGTTGTAGGAAAACTAAGTAGATACACTAGTAATCATAGTACTCATCATTGGCAAGAAATAAGGCGAGTATTGAAGTATTTGAAGAAAATATGGATTATAGTTTATCTTATACTAGATATCCTTCGCTGCTATAAGGATACTGATATGCTTAAAATAATTGACATTTTCTTAATCATATTTCTCTTTAATACTCTTGTTTTTCGCATTTTGTTATGATTTGGGTAGTGTTTTCGTACATATATGTAGATAAGAGTTAAACTTGGATCATGGAACAAAAAGGAGTTAAATCGGTAGAAAACGGAGCTTAAATGAAGAAAAACTATGAAGAATCAAAGTTGAAGATCATGCGAGAAAAGTGTTTTATACACCTTCACTGTTTTGATCATAACTTCTTCATACGATTTCCGATTTAGGTGATTCAAATTGGAGAAGAAAGAGGAAAGAGAGAGCTACAATTTACATTTTGGAAGAAAGTTCATCAGACCAATCCAGCCGGCGGCTGAGTTATTTTAGCCGGCGGCTGGAAGGTCGGCCAGACCCCTATTTAAACAAACTTTAGGGTTACGAATTGGGGAGCCCTTTTCCCACTTTTCCACCACCAAAGGTCGACCAGGAGAGCTGCTAGGAGGGTTTTTGAGGCCTCGGATCACGTTGGAAGCCACGATTAACACAAATTAATCGTGTTTGAAGATTGTTTACGTTGGTTTGTCTTTTTGGCTTAATTCGTACTAAAACATATCTTTGTTTATGACTTCTTTTGCTGAATTTATTCAATCTATCATGAACTAAATCTAATTAAGTGTTTGCTTGGATTGTTTAGCTTGATATTATGAATCATTAAGTTTTATGTTGAAGCAATTGGTTTTTCCTTTATTATTATCGTTTAATCGTAATCCTTGTTTACTTGAATATATTAGGTTAACTACTTAACGTGATTGATAAATCTATGTCATAACTAGCGTTCATATAGGTTTATTAGTTATTTATGATTGTTTAACTTGTTAAATATTTATAGCTTGAGACTTAATTGAGATAGGCTAAGAGTAATAGTAACCTAATATATCAAACGAACAAGACAATTATATCATATTCGAATAATTGAGACTTTAGTTAATTCGTAGTCGATAGATTAAATTGATAACAATAGTGAATTAAATGCACAATTTAGGGTGGATAAATCTAAGATAGCTCTTGATGTACGACAATTGTTCGTACAATCTTTCCTTAATATTGTAGGATTAGACGACTCTAATAGGAAGTCTAGTTAATTGAGAAATCACAGTTTAACCAATTCAACATAATCTTATAATTCATAATTCAAGTGAAACATTAAATCCAAGTTAACACTGCTTTTAAAATATCTGATTACATCTTGAAAACTTTTTCAAACATCTTTTCATTCACTATCCACTTTAGTTAATTGATTATTATTTTGCTTTAGTTATTTACTTAATCGAAATACGTTCTCGCAGAACTAAAACGCCCCCCGTTTTACTTGCTTTAATTTAGATTAATTATTAGTTTTTAAATTTACATTTATTAATACACCGTTCCCTGTGTTCGATACCGGACTTACTAAAGCTATATTATTATACGATCGGGTATTCTTGCCTGTATTGTGTGATAATCATAACTAAAGTAATAATCCTATTTTTAAAAAATAATATAACTCGATTTTTACACATCAAGTTTTTGGCGCCGTTGCCGGGGAACTGTTGCGATTTTTATTTGTTATTTTTGAACTTTTAGTTAATCGATCCTTTCGGGAAGATCTATTTTTCTGGAAGTTAAGTTTTGTGTTTTTCTTTGGATAGTTTTATTGAGACTAACATGCAGAAGTTAAGTGTGAATAAGGCATTGGATGAAATAAACAAACCAGAAAAATTGGATAATGATGCTTTATATTCGTTGTTGTTGGAAGCAACAGATGAGATTTTACAGCTGGAGGAAGAACATGAAAGGAAGCAAGTAAAACAAAACAACGAAACGCTAGAAACTGGAACAGGGAGTTCCATACGACAGTTGAACTTCCAACCGATGGTTACACCATTTCAGTCGGCGAATGAGTATACATGTTCCATGTTTTCGGTTTTTGAGACTTCTCGTTCTTTACATAAGGTACTTGAGTTTGAGACGTTGATCAAAGGACCCTATGATATGTTCTTAATGGAAGAAACACCATCCTTGGAGGATTGTTATACTAGAGGTACATTTTCTAATTTTATCGATCCATTTTTACTAACAATCTGGGATATAAATAAGTATGTGCAGGATACATTTCGTGAAATATATCAAGGAGGTCCAAATTACATGGAGGATGTTATGAGGAAGTATGATATTAAAATCATAGACGTTGGAATTAAAGTTGTGCTACTTAAGGCGACGAAGGACTGGCACGATGCTTGGGTGAAACATAACGAAGCCCTCGATGTTGGAGACGAGACATTACTTTTTGATGAAGATTTTGGACAATTTTTGAAAGAGGAATTGTTGCACATTGGATTTTACATGAAGAAGAAAGGCGAAGAAACCTCGACCTTCACATTGGCAACACTTAAGTGTGGGGAGAGTCGAGCTAAAGACTCTTTAATAAAGAAGCGCTTTCGGGAGGCAACCCGCTCTTTGTTTTATTTTCTATTTTATTTTTATTTTTATTTTATGTTTTGTTTTAGTAGGTATTGGATATGCAAACCAACAAATTGCAGCGGATATGGTTGTTTTGGCGGTTACCACTTTTGCGGCTTTTAAGTCAACAAGGGGGAGTTCTTTTCTTTTTTTTCTACTTCTTTTCTCACTATTTGTTTATTTTTTCGTACAATGAGGGCATTGTACAATTCAAGTGTGGGGAGGGGGTAGAAAAGAAGTCTACTTGTCTTTAGGTGCAAATTTTTGAAAAATTTCGTAATTAGTTTAACAAGTTGCATAACTGAGCGCACCAACCATGTTACATTTTTGTGAGGATTTGAGCCATTATTATATGCTTTTATCTTCATTTTTGTATGAGTGTGTCAGTGACTTGTAGACTTTAGAACTTGACACTGTATACGCTTTGAGGCTATGAATGAGCATAAGTTTTACTTATTAGTAACTAGGAAAGAGGCAAAATAATTAGGATTGTTAAACCGTTGATTGGCCTGTTCGTTTCTTATAGTCGGTAGCTACCCTGGTTATTTGACTCACACTACCTATTGAACACTCGTTTTTAGTGTTTTTGACGTTTAGATACCATATTTGCGCCAAACCTTTTTCTTTTATCACCCTTTCCATATATATATATTCCATAAATTGAGCCTAAATGTCTAAGTCGTTTAATCCATATATTTTTGTTGAAAATTTTCCTCTTTCATAACTTGGTTGATTATTAGACGGATTGTTATATATGATGGCATGGAGTTGTTTAATTTACTTAATTTCACGAAGGAAGTCACATGTGGATGTAAGTATGGAGAAGTTTTCATAGTTTTGATGGGCCTTTTGAGCGGTGTCTTTAATAATAAAAAAAAAAAAGAAAAAAAAATATATATATTAAAGCCCGTACTAGGTAACCAATAACAGTTGAAGTGATTTAACGAAATGTGCGAGAAATAAAATTCTCAATCGAACCGTTGAAGAATTAAGGCGAAATTTGGTTTTTGGGGTTTCATCATAAGGAGCCATTAAGGATAATCAATCGAGTTTTGAAAGTAATATGGTTTTTGACTAAAATATTTGGATTTGTAGACTAATTGGAATTTATCTGTTTCATATCATTCATTATAATTTACTTTCATTCCATTTGTTTTTCAGCATTTGATCCATCACCCATTGTTATGACCATAAGTCCTCTTAACTAGTTACTTAGACTCTATTGGTGGAGAAGCGTATCGTTTTCAAGCCTATGATAGAATACTTGTCATGACTGAGCTTTGAGCGATTTAACATATATTACATTTAGATTAGCTTTTCGAGTGATTGAGTGTTATACTTCCCAAATCGTGAGATGTTTAGTTATGCATTTAAATATTGGCTTGGTATTTGTTAAATTCATCTTCGTAAATCAAATTGTTTGAAATTTAATTGATTCATTGAGTATTTTATTTTTATTGAAGATGATTGTTTTGTTCTAAATCTGATAGTTTACTTGAGGACAAGTAGGATTCAAGTGTGGGGAATTTGATATGCTTAAAATAATTGACATTTTCTTAATCCTATTTCACTTTAATACTCTTGTTTTTCGCATTTTGTTATGATTTGGGTAGTGTTTTCGTACATATATGTAGATAAGAGTTAAACTTGGATCATGGAACAAAAAGGAGTTAAAATCGGTAGAAAACGGAGCTTAAATGAAGAAAAACTATGAAGAATCAAAGTTGAAGATCATGCGAGAAAAGTGTTTTATACACCTTCACTGTTTTGATCATAACTTCTTTATACGATATCCGATTTAGGTGATTCAAATTAGAGAAGAAAGAGGAAAGAGAGAGCTACAATTTATATTTTGGAAGAAAGTTCATCAGACCAATCCAGCCGGCGGCTGAGTTATTTTAGCCGGCGGCTGGAAGGTCGGCCAAACCCCTATTTAAACAAACTTTAGGGTTACGAATTGGGGAGCCCTTTTCCCACTTTTCCACCACCAAAGGTTGACCAGGAGAGCTGCTAGAAGGGTTTTTGAGGCCTCGGATCACGTTGGAAGCCACGATTAACACAAATTAATCGTGTTTGAAGATTGTTTACGTTGGTTTGTCTTTTTGGCTTAATTCGTACTAAAACATATCTTTGTTTATGACTTCTTTTGCTGAATTTATTCAATCTGTCATTAACTAAGTCTAATTAAGTGATTGCTTGGATTGTTTAGCTTGATATTATGAATCATTAAGTTTTATGTTGAAGCAATTGTTTTTTCCTTTATTATTATCGTTTAATCGTAATCCTTGTTTACTTGAATATATTAGGTTAACTACTTAGCGTGATTGATAAATCTATGTCATAACTAGCGTTCATATAAGTTTATTAGTTATTTATGATTGTTTAACTTGTTAAATAGTTATAGCTTGAGACTTAATTGAGATAGGCTAAGAGTAATAGTAACCTAATATATCAAACGAACAAGACAATTATATCATATTCGAATAATTGAGACTTTAGTTAATTCGTAGTCGATAGATTAAATTGATAATAATAGTGAATTAAATGCACAATTTAGGGTGGATAAATCTAAGATAGCTCTTGATGTACGACAATTGTTCGTACAATCTTTCCTTAATATTGTAGGATTAGACGACTCTAATAGGAAGTCTAGTTAATTGAGAAATCACAGTTTAACCAATTCAACATAATCTTATAATTCATAATTCAAGTGAAACATTAAATCCAAGTTAACACTGCTTTTAAAATATCTGATTACATCTTGAAAACTTTTTCAAACATCTTTTCATTCACTATCCACTTTAGTTAATTGATTATTATTTTGCTTTAGTTATTTACTTAATCGAAATACGTTCTCGCAGAACTAAAACGCCCCCCGTTTTACTTGCTTTAATTTAGATTAATTATTAGTTTTTAAATTTACATTTATTAATACACCGTTCCTTGTGTTCGATATCGGACTTACTAAAGCTATATTATTATACGATCGGGTATTCTTGCCTGTATTGTGTGATAATCATAACTAAAGTAATAATCCTATTTTTATAAAATAATATAACTCGATTTTTACACATCAGATACTCTGATAAAAATTGGATAACCAATGTTGAAGATCATCCTTTAACAAGTAGTTGGGTGTTCTTGCTTGGGGAGGTGCCATTTCATGGGCGTCCAAGAAGCAAACATGTATTACCAACTCGACAATAGAATCTGAGTTTGTTTCCTTAGTTGTTGCTGGTAAAGGACCTTGATTTGTGAGATTCCATTGTGTCCTAAACCTATAGCACCCATGTCTATCCATTGTGATAGTGCTCAACATTCGCAAAGGCTTATAGCCAAATGTACAATGAGAAGTCTAGACACTTAGGTGTTAGACATAGCATGATTCGTGAGCTTATCATGAATGGGATGGTTTCTGTAGAGTTTGTGAGGTCACAACAGAATTTAGCTGATCACTTGACGAAGAGGTGGGTTAGAGACTTAATCATTAGGTCTGAAAAAGGGATGGGTTTAAAGTCCACCTTAGTTTCTGTTGTAAGACACCCAGTTCCCTCTTAATATGAATTAGGAGCTGAATTCAATACAGAAAGCTTGCCCTTATAAATTGGAGCACATTGTTACATATATCATCCCAAGGTATGTGCTCAAACTTGCTGAAGGTTAGGTTGAAGTTAAACTTCGTAATATTTTCTTTGAAAAAGTGCAGAAGTATGTATGAATGAAAGGAACTACCTATATGAATGTGAAGTTTCCCCGCTTCAAGAAGCTTTGGACTTTTAGGTTGTATACATTCATGAGAGGATGTGGGTACATGGCTTATTTTGTGTCAGGATCGCTTTAGAGCATTTGAAAACTTTTGTGTATATAATCTTCAGTTATTCAAATGGGTTGAAGGGTTTAATTCTTAGAACACCCTGATTCCTGAATATTTGGAATGTGTAATATGCTAAGATGTAAATTAAATCTTCAAGATATTTACATTTATGCATAAGTTTTGTATTTGGTTGTTTATTTCATGTAAGGTAATTGCACTAAATTTGGGAGGATTGTTGTTAATTTAGTGTCATTGGGGATATGGTTACTATCTTGGACATGGGTTAGGAGTATACAGAGTGTATGCACATCAAGCCAATAGCGTCCCAGTTCGATATGAGTGGTGGTCAAAGTTACAGATGGATGTGCAAATAAGTCTCTAATGCAGTATCTGAATAAGTCTCAGTTGCGCTAGAAGTCTCTATTGTACTGAGGCTCGGTTGCACTATAAGTGTATACTGAACTATCTCGATGAGGCTCAGTTGCACCATGAGTTTCTACTGCAATCTTTGGAATGAAGCTCAGTTGCACTTGAAGTCTCTATTGTACTAAGGCTCGGTTGCAATATAAGTCTCTACTGCACTGTCTGAATGAGCCTCGTGTGCACTATATTGTGCAGATTGTAACTGCCATTGACCAATAGTAACTGGGGATTATAATGGCCTTTATGACATAGTCATGTAACCGCTTTATCATTATGAAGACTAATTATACAGAGATTAATGGGACAAATTAATTTTCATAATGTTATCATAATTTTGGGAACTCTATATAAGAGCACATATTGTCAACATGAAAGTTACATCAAAAATACCTAATACTCTACAGCAAAAGGGTTCTAGATTTTGTGTCTAAAATTTGGAACAAATTCATTGTCTTATCCCAAAATGATATTCATGATACCTAGGCATTAGTGTCGAATAATCTCTTTTGAGAAATGATAACACAATTCATTGAGATATTCGATTACCATTCTGATTTCTTTACCTATTATGTACATGAGTTGGATATATATTTTTTAAAATGTTTGAGTATAATACCATTCTACAATCATAAAATAAAAATGTCAATAGAAAAACAATAGTTTGAAGTTGTATTTTTTATGTGAGTTACAATTAAAAAAAAAAGGGAGGTAATGTCTTATATATCAGCATGTGAAGAGTGACGACTACCCATAGTTAAAGAAGAAAATTTGGTGCAAACAATATTGTTTGATGGTGGGATTTTGTTAGAAAGAAGTTGATTTGTATACGCAAATGGTTTGATTTATATAGTTGTGAATATTGTGTGAGTATGAATTATGATCTCAAATATTTGACGTTTCGTTTCTGTATAGGTGTTTCTAGTATTTTTGAAGAATTGCTACAATATTTCATCTACATAAATAGTAAACTTTCCATGTATATATGAAAATTGGGTTAAAATAATCTGAATGAATAGAGTAATATAATTGAACATTCGAGTCAATTACTTTTTTTTAGTGACAAAAAGTAGATTTTAGAGGAAGTTTAAAAGTAAGAGGAGTTTTAAGAGAAGTTTTAGCATGGTTGATATTATTATATTTGGTTGCTAAGTGTTACAAGCTTTCGATCTTTCATTATCTAGGACATGTCAATGATTTGTCCAATAAGCAAAAAGTTGTAAAATCTTACGTAAGATACCTCCATTTGTGTTGTTTCTTCTTTAATAAACTAACCACTATGCACCAATTATATTCTCTATCATTTCTTCTAACCAAAATTTACACTCTCCGAAAAATATGTCCAGAGACAGATACTACTGTCTCAAGGATGTCCTTCCGTTCGCAGCCATGGTCACCATGGAGTGCACCAACGTTGGACTCAATACTTTGTATAAAGCGGCCACACTACGAGGAATGAGTTACCATGTTTTTATTGTTTACTCCTATGCTGTCGCGGCCTTCCTTTTACTTCCAGCACCCTTCTTCTCGAGCAGGTAGTTAGACTACTCCTAGTTGCGAATTTGTCACGGAAAAGGTTTTTGCGAAAGTTTAGTATTGATGCTTTTGAGATGTTCTGTTTTTTTTGTATGAAATACAGATCAAGAGTACTTCCTCCAATGAATTTTTCTATTGTTAGCAAAATTGGCCTTTTGGGAATCATCGGGTATAGTTTCTTTCTTTAATCATCGATCGGTGGTGCTACCTAGTCATTTATGTATTGATTGATTTTATGTTTCATGTACTAGATGTACATCACAAATTATGGGATACACTGGAATCATATATAGTTCACCAACACTAGCTTCCGCCATCAGCAATCTTGTTCCCGCTTTTACCTTCATCCTTGCCGTACTTTTCAGGTTTGCACCTTTTAAACTCACTAAAGATGATCCATACTTGATTAGCGACACCGAAACTGTCACTATTAGTAGTTTCATGTGGAGACATGTAAATTAGCAGGTTGTCTCTGAAAGGCTTTAAATGTATAATTTGGTTGTACATTCATTGATAAGCGGCGATTCGAAAATTTGGGGTGACTTTTGTTAATTTACAAGATATAAAAGCAGATAATAAACTTATCTAGTGTCTAATGGGGTTCCTTTTCTAGCTACTGTTGTTGATAGATTGTGCTTTAATTATGGACTTACAAGTCATGACCCACTTGTTTTTTTCTTAATGGCCTAAAACAGGATGGAGACACTATCTTTTTCTAAGAATAGTACCCGGGCAAAGTTTTTGGGCACAATAATTTCGGTAACAGGTGCATTTGTTGTCACGCTTTATCAAGGTCCCAAGCTTATTTGGAGTCTATCCCCTTCGCCCTCTATTTCACCGGTTTCACTTGGAAGTTCGCAACCAAATTGGGCTCTCGGTGGCCTTTTCCTTACCTCTGAGTACATCCTGGTTCCGTTGTGGTACATTGTGCAGGTATGATTGCAGCAATACTAGACTCGGTCATGGTCTTGGTGTCCAAAACACAAGTCTGTCTTATTAAGCCAATCCCCACCTCCACCATCCAAAACTAGGATTCACCCAGCGGCCCCGCCCGGCCCAAGTACTTTCATTTGTGGTAACACTTTAATAGTGTCTTTACTCTTTTTACAAAGTGTTAACAGTTTGACCAAGACACCTTTATTTTTAACCTTTCAACACTACATCTAATAAATTTTGATTAAGGCGAAAATTTATTAATATCTTGAACAAGAGAGGAAAAAAATGTAAAATTAAACAAGTAAAATGTATTAGAAAATTCATAAAACAAAGCCAGGCCCCGGACCTGGAAAAATTTTTGGCCTAACCAGGCCTTAACTGATCCGAGTTATTTCATGGTAGAGTGTTAACTGAAACGCTCAGCTGGCCCTACCAGGAGCGAGCATATTAAGACCTGGTTGGGTTGGCTCTAGAACTTTTTTGGGTCGTGGCTCGTTTGTGCATCTCTCTGTAGGAGTAAGTAAGTCGGTTATAGCCTATAAACCAAGTATAACAATTTGGTACATGCAGACACAAATCATGAAGGAGTATCCAGCAGAATTAACAGTGGTGTTCTTTTACAACTTAATTGTCAGCGTACTGGCTGCAATAGTTGGGGCTTTCACGGAGCCAGATTCTAGTGCTTGGAGACTCAAGCCTGATATAGCCTTGGCCTCAATTTTGTGTTCAGTTAGTACCCAAATGCACTCCATTTCATCATTTTTTGGGATTAATATGTCGTTTGTAATTTGGTTTTAATGGGTTTCTTGTTTCTTGTAGGGTGTGCTTGGTTCGTGCTTGAACAATAGTGTCCACACTTGGGCCCTGCGTTTGAAAGGGCCATTATTTGTTTCCATGTTTAAGCCTTTGTCGATTGCTATAGCAGTTGCCATGGGTGTAATGTTCCTAGGGGATGACCTCTACCTTGGAAGGTATCAGTAACTTTCAGCCGATAAACTAATCACCATCAAACTAACTTGCTTTTTGTATTCTTTCCAAATTGAGAATGAGCATTAACTTGCATGATTATATATGCAGTGTCATTGGAGCAGCAATAATATCGATTGGGTTCTATACGGTGATGTGGGGCAAAGCAAAAGAGGACGTGTTAAAAGTTGAAGTTATAAACTCAGAGTCATCCTCGACACCAAGATCGCCACTTTTGCAGTACTACAAGGACCAAGATGTGGAGAGTAAATAATTTAAGGTCCCGTTACTTATCCTATGTATTATAACGATTTTATGTTTAGCTTATATGGTACCATTGTAAATGATAATACATTAGAGGCAAGCTACATGTTTGGATTTCTTTTCTTCTTTTTATTGAAATACAAACAAGTGTAAACGTTTTAAACAAGATAGAGAAACCATAAACAAAGGCGACATGAGACCCCAAGCCACATACATCTGAGTCAAAAACCCGTCCGGATAAGCGAAACAGATAAAAACTCTCCTAATATTATTATTAAAATAATAATATATCCTCCTAATATATACCATAACTAATTTAAATTATATCTCGTTATCTCATCTCTTCATTATATCATGTGTTATGATCATGTTATGTAAAAACACTTGAATTCAACAAAGATTACGAACAATTTCACCAGAGATCTACATTTTATACACTAAAATGGACCAAATATTGGAGTAATACACATTACAAAACCAACAATCTGAATCACAACTGCCCGATTACGGCAAACTACATTATTAAAATTAACCAACAACCAGACCAACTGAAGGGTACGAACCAGAGTGCAGAGCAAAAGTGACTTAGATGTACTTTATGTCGTCATGTTTTCTTTTTCACTTTATGTCTTCATTACAATTGTAAAAAGATTAAACCCTAACTACAAGTTGAAGTATGTCATTAAATTACATGATATAGCGACGAAGATAGGGCGGGGTAGAGTAAGCAGTTTTTCTTATCATATAATTTATGAAATATTAAAAATAATTATATTTATATCTATGTTGTTTTTAAAAATTTACCTTATACAAGTGAATCTTTGATTAGTTTGTTTCCATATGAATAATAAAAATTAAAAAACTATCTTTCTGTAAAAGGAAATTGGGTCACCCTTAAATGATACTCCCTCGATCAAAATATTATCGTCTCCAATAAAAAACACACAGTTTTAGAAAAATATAATTATTACTATTTTTTCTTTCTTACTGTATACAAAATGATCGTTTTATCCTTAGATGATAATAACTTTCATTAAAGTTAGTTGTTAAACTTATCAAACTCTTTTATCTACTTTTAGTACTCGTCAATTAAACTACGACAACCTAAGATGGAATAGTAGACAAATAATATAGGACGAAGAAAGTATATCTTTAACATGTTAAAGCGAAACATAGAATGGACATCAATGATAAATGGAAAAAAGGATAAAACCTGAATAACATATTTAATTAATGAGTGGTTATATTTATAAGAAAAATCTTAGTGGCATGAAATGCACTCTAACATGTGCAGGCCTTTAGTGCACAAATTTAAAGAACATTTCTCAAAAATTATATCATAAAAACCTATAGGTTATTCCAAATTCATTTCGGTAAATTAACCTTTTTTACACTAATTAAAATGATAACAAGTTAAATGATGCTACGACCATTTTTTATTTTCTTATATTTTTTATACTAGTCTTAAACCTGTATCAAAAAAGAAAAAATTAAAATATTTAAATAAGTAATAAATTCATATTATTTTATAAACAAAATAATAAGTAATCAAAAGAGAAAATAATTTAACATTTTATAATTTGCTTTCAATACTTTTTTACTAATTATTTATGTTAACATGTAATTATAAATCTGGTTGAGGTTGAGTTTATAAATTGATTTATAAACCATTTATTTAATAATAGAAAAAAGGGTTAAATGTTAAAATTATTAAAAAGGAAGTATTAAAATGATTATAAACCTTTTCAAATGGACACTTCCTATTGATCAATTAAAGGATTTTTTTTTCTAAATTTCTTTTCTTATATACTAGTTTTTATATCCGCGTAGACATACGGGCAGTAAATTGTTTGTTATAAGTATTATCAGATTTTATAAAGATCTAGCGGTTAAGTTTTGATTCGAAAGTGGGTATTATTCGTAAATAATTATACATTTTTGAGAAATTTTATGAAGCTACATGTAACGTAAAATTTTTATCATGAAAGTTATTATTATACATAACTTATTAGGCATTTTGGAAGAGGGTTTAAATAAATGTTGTAAACATGACAAATTCGATAGTGTTTTATTTATTTATTATATGTGTTTTAAGCGTCTTTGTAACGTACTTATTAATAGATTATCATTTGTATAATTATTTCGTTCTGTAATTATGTTTATAATAATAACAATTACTTATTTATCATAGTTAATAGATGGTGAAATCTTAATAATAAATAGGAATTATAATCACACAAAAAAAAATACGATGTTTATATTAATTGTTTGAAAATAAATGGTTCAGATGTACAAAATTATTTGAAAAATAGCTAATTAATAAACCATTTTAACACAACATGAAGCTACTTTTCAGACATGCATTAACACACGGATATCGTAAATAAATAACTTATAAATATTTAAATGATTAATAAGTATCATCTAAGAAGAGAAGTGATACACAAGCCTAAATTACATAAGCCTAAATATGTGTATTTGGTTAGTCAATTTTTGAATCTCAAGGTAATTTTGAATTTTAAATTCCGTTTGAAACCAATGTGTGTAAATATAGTGTGGTTGTGTAATATATGTCTTTAACAAAAAAATTGAATCTAAAGGTGATTTTTTATAATATCTATAAAGATGGCAACGTATAAAAATATCGTTTTTATGTTAATATCTTAAATAATTAGCAAATTATTTTAAAGATATAGATAAGCTGGTATTTTTAATCTTTAATATATAATAAAATATGAGTATTAAATAACACATTGTGAAGTAAGTTCCATTAGATGAGTTAATTTCTTTAATTTCAGTCGTTAGATTAGATTGATATGTCATCAAATATTGATTTTCATTTTATATTCTTTTACAATACATAATTACATTATCTATTCAATATAATTGTCATTAATATACAAAATATTTTTCCTTTTTATCCTATGTTTGAGCAAATAGTAGCACGCTCAGTAACTTGGGTGTTTGGGGTTCAACCTCATGACCTCCTGCTAAGCAGTGCAAACCTATCAAGCCCTTGGCGAGCCTAAGGTGGTCAAGTGGTTGGTTGAAGAAGGTGATCGGAATATGATTAATACGACAAGTAGGTATTCCGGTGATATAATATGTGTGTGTGGAGAGGATGGAATGTTAGCGTCGCTTTGAACTGCATCAGGGTTGGGTATTTATACCCAACAATCTCAAACATGGGAAACGGTTGGCCATAAAAGCTTATCACGGCTCTTGAATGCTATTCATGGGGTTCCAACGTTCGTGACTTTATTGTCATCATTATGGGAGAATAAAGGGTAACGCCTTTGTTCATAATGATGCCAACGGTCTGAATCCTAAGGCAGGAGCTTAAGACCGTTTGGCACAGTGCTTAGAGGGAACAGCAATGAAGTCAAGGACCAGGAACCCGGGAGCCAGGAGATCGGACCGGGATATCGGGAGCCGAGAGGCCGGGAGCCAGGAGCCGGAAACCTGGAGGCCGGGAGCCAGAAGGCGAGGAGCCGGGAGGCCGGGAGCCGAGAGCCGGAAGGCCGGGAGCCGGAAACCTAGAGGCCGGGAGCCGAGAGGCAGGGAGCCAGAAGGCCGGGAGCCAGAAGGCCGGGAGCCGAGAGGCAGGGAGCCAGAAGGCCGGGAGCCAGAAGGCCGAGAGCCGGAAGGCCAGGAGCCGGAACCGGGAGCCGGGGTGGAATGGACTAAGAGTCTTTCCTTAATGTAGAAGGGAATTAGCCTTTATACTGTGTTGTGTTAGCTTTTTAGGGCTTATAGGCTATATATATCGAGCCTATTCCCTACTAACACTATCATGCCCCCCAGTTAGGTTTTAAAAAATAAAGTTTTGAAGCCTAACTTCATGCATTTAATGGCTTTGCTTTGGGTTTGACCTTGCCTTTTCCACGCTTGGCATGCCTTGGCCGACACCTTACCTGGCTGGCACTCATGCCTTGGCCGGTACTCGTGCACCTTGGTCGGCACATTGCCTAGGCCGACACTCAGCCTTGGCTGCCTCCCTTTGGAGGGGTGAGAGGTGATGAAATCCTTCTTCTTTTGGGAAGGGTATGATTTTTCCTTGAAATCTTTATGTCTTGGAAGGAGGTGAAACCCTTCTTTGCTGGGAGAGGGTGAAATCATTCCCTGAAATAAATGTGAAACCCTTCTCTCTTATGGGAAGTGAAATCCTTCCCAGTTGGGATAATGTGAAATCGTTTCATAGTGGGAGGGGGGATTCTTTTCCCTCTTAGGGAGATGGAATCATTCTCTCTTGGGAGAAATGGAATCTTTCCCTCACTTTTTTTTTTTTTTCGATTTTTTTTTTGTTTTTTTTTCAAAAATTTCTTTATATCTGAAAGTCATTGAAGGCTTTCCTCTGGATGGTGCTGAAATCCTTTCCTCTTGGAAGGGATAAGATGGTTGAAACCCTTCTCCCTCTTAGGGATGAGGATGATGAAACTCTTCCTCTCTTAGGAGGAGTGGAACCCTTTCCTTCTTGGGAGAGATGAGAGGGGTTAAACATTTTCCCTATTGAGAGAGGTGGAACCCTTCCTCCTTGGAGGGTGAGGGATGGGAGGGGTAAAACTTTTTCCCCTCTTGGAAAGGGATGTGAGGTTATGAAACCCTTCCCATTTGGAGGGATGAGAGAGGGGTGGAACCATTTCCTCTCTTGGGAGGTAACATTGTTTCACTCTTGGAGGTAAAACCATTTCCTCCGTGGGAGGTGATTTTTTTTTATTATTTTTTTATTTATTATTATTTTATTTTTTTTTAAAATTGGCCGGCTGTCCAAGCGCCGAATATTAAGGTCCGACACTAAATATCAAGTGTGCCGGACGAAAATATCAAGTTCGGACGAAAAATATCAAGTTCGCACAAAAATATCAATTTTTTGCCAAATTGGCCGGTTGGCCAAATATCAAGGTCGACACTAAATATCAAGTGTGTCGGACGAAAATATCAAGTCCGAACAAAAAATATCAAGTCCGGACAAAAATATCAAATTTTTGCCAAATTGGCCGGCTGTCCAAGCTGGCCGGATATCAAGGTCCGACACTAAATATCAAGTGTGTCGGACAAAAATATCAGGTCCGGACAAAAAATATCAAGTCCGGACAAAAATATCAAGTTTGTCAGGATAGGTATTATGCATGGATTGCTAGTACGTCATGATGGATATTATGTCTGGATGCCTATTATGCTTGGATGGCTACTATGTCCAGGTGCCTATTACGATCCAGTCGGCGGCTGTCGATCAGAAGTCATATCCAAGGCTGTCAGGATCTCGTTAGGTGTAAATGACACGTATTATTCTTTGTCCATGAAAATTTTGAATTGTGCCCCGTGAGACTCTTAGATCTGTATTGTGCTAATGACACTTTAAGATCTATCTTGTGTCTATGGCACTTTTGGATCTGTATCGTGTCCATGACACTTTTAGATCCATATCATGACATCATGTCTCTGATTATGGCTCTGTCCACTGGGGTAGGGAATTTGACCATGTCATGGATGGTGGATGAAATTGTTCTAAACTTTTATAATGCATGCCTGCCCAATTGGACATTGTAGGCTGAAAGTCTTCATGACATTCAATATCTTTGTGGGATACAAAGATCTGACTAAGTTAAACCTTTTTCGTGTCTGGCCAACATCAATGGTTGCCTATGACATTTTTTAGACGGATTAGTATTTTGGACATGGCATCCTGTCCCTAAGTGTGGCTATGCCAACTAGGATAGGGAATTCGACCATGTCATGGATGGTAGATGGAATTGGTCCAAACTAATGAGGGCCTGCCCAGTAGGACATTGTAGGCCGATGATGAACTAATTCTTGCTAATTTTATCATTTTGACCCAGTAGTAAGGGTATTCTCCCAACATTAACTACATGTTTATTTTGCCTACTGATCAATGTGTCTCACCTGAGAAGCTGACCAAAGGATATTGTGTTGTATCGTTTTGAGTGTTTTTCCTTCTAGGATAGCAGCCATAGAATTGGCAGATGTACCTCTTCATTCGTCATTTATATGTAATTAGCTAGGGTGGTGAATGGGGTGTTGGTGGTTGTTTTTGGTTTATGTAAACCTATTTGAGATGGGCAACTGTCTTCCATGGAGAAGACGAATTTGTGAAATTAAGAAATGAAATAAGATGGAAATGAAATGAAACACCGTTCCTAAAACGAGTCCCACAGATGGCGCCAATGTTTGAGCAAATAGTAGCACGCTCAGTAACTTGGGTGTTTGGGGTTCAACCTCATGACCTCCTGCTAAGCAGTGCAAACCTATCAAGCCCTTGGCGAGCCTAAGGTGGTCAAGTGGTTGGTTGAAGAAGGTGATCGGAATATGATTAATACGACAAGTAGGTATTCCGGTGATATAATATGTGTGTGTGGAGAGGATGGAATGTTAGTGTCGCTTTGAACTACATCAGGGTAGGGTATTTATACCCAACAATCTCAAACATGGGAAACGGTTGGCCATAAAAGCTTATCACGGCTCTTGAATGCTATTCATGGGGTTCCAACGTTCGTGACTTTATTGTCATCATTATGGGAGAATAAAGGGTAACGCCTTTGTTCATAATGATGCCAACGGTCTGAATCCTAAGGCAGGAGCTTAAGACCGTTTGGCACAGTGCTTAGAGGGAACAGCAATGAAGTCAAGGACCAGGAACCCGGGAGCCAGGAGATCGGACCGGGATATCGGGAGCCGAGAGGCCGGGAGCCGGAAACCTGGAGGCCGGGAGCCAGAAGGCCAGGAGCCGGGAGGCCGGGAGCCGTGAGCCGAGAGCCGGAAGGCCGGGAGCCGGAAACCTAGAGGCCGGGAGCCGAGAGGCAGGGAGCCAGAAGGCCGGGAGCCGGAAACCTAGAGGCCGGGAGCCGAGAGGCAGGGAGCCAGAAGGCCGAGAGACGGAAGGCCAGGAGCCGGAACCGGGAGCCGGGGTGGAATGGACTAAGAGCCTTTCCTTAATGTAGAAGGGACTTAGCCTTTATACTGTGTTGTGTTAGCTTTTTAGGGCTTATAGGCTATATATATCGAGCCTATTCCCTACTAACACTATCATCCTATTTTCTCAATTATAATTTATTTATAAAATCGTTCAATTTGGACGTACTATAATATTACCCTATAGTTATTTTAAAGGGTTAATGCACCCAGGGGTCACTGTACTATACGTGAAAATCCAATTGGGTGATTGAACAAAAAAAAGTTGTAAAGTTTTCATTCTACTTTCAAATACACTTTAAAGGCATCACTTTATGGGGTATAGCAAGTTACCAGTCAGTTTTACCGGATGACGTGTTTTTCATTTATTACGTGGCATCCGACGTGGCAATTGTTATTGTTTAATGATCCCAAGTGGATCGGGTATCAATTTAATTAAAACCATTTTAACGATCCCAATTCAAACCCTAAATCTCACTCCTTTCTATGTCTTCGTCGTCTTACAAAAATTGAAACCCTGAAACCCTAAATTGTAACCCTAAATCTTCCCAGATGTGTTCGTCATCTCAATCCGCTGTAATAGACATCTATTTTCACCATGGAGGAGTGTTTGAGAGACAGCGACAACCTGACAGACTCATTTATGACTACGACATGATTTCGAAACTAGAGAAGATAGACATCAACGGGTTTGATTTTTCTGAGTTTGAAGCATTTTTACAAATCCATAGTACTGCAGTTTGCAAAGAGCTCTACTACTTACAACCAGGAAAGGAACTAGCTGATGGTTTGATATTGGTACATGACGAGGAAAGCTTGCATAATTTAAGGCAATGTGCACTTAGGAATGATTCGGTGGTTGATATTTACAGTGCACATGCAACCTCACCTTTTGAAGAAGAACCTGTTCATAAAAGTGACAGCGAAGATGATTATGATATATATGCTGGTTACACTTCTGAAGAATCTGAAGCTAATTCTCTTGATCATCTGTCTGATTTTGAAGATGAAGTGTTTGAAACCAGAAAGGAAAAGATAGAAAAGGTAAAGGTAAAGACTCCTCAGAAGAGTAAAGTTAAAAATATGTTTGATGATACGTTCTTGGCAAGGTTGTATAACAACTTAGATAGGGAAAGAGTCAGTGAGAGAGTGGTTAGGCCTGGTGAGGAAGTTAACCCAGAAGATGATGAAATGTTAGGAGATGAATGGCCTATACATGATCCAACTAAGAAATGGAAGCATATGAAGCCACTGTTGGGTGAGAGATATGAAAACCCTGATCAATTGAAAAGGTGTGTGGTTTTTTATGCATTGGCAAATGGATATAGCTTGTACTATCAACACAATGACACTGATAGGTTAGAAGTTAGATGTTGTAAGCCTTATGGTAAGGATAAGCAGACTTGTACCTACAGGCTGTGGGCCTCTTGGATGCAGACAGAAAGGTCGTTTCAAGTTAAGACTTTGACTGATGAACATTCATGCTCAAGATGCTATGAGTTTGGGACTTTAATAACCTGCAATTGGATTGCTAGAAACTATGCAAAGAAGATCATGGCTAATCCCAAAATTAAGGTCAAAGAAATCCAAGAAATGATACTGTCTAAGTATAAGTGCAAGGTATCTCAGGGACAAGCAAGGAGAGGTAAAATAAACGCATTGAAGCAATATGAGCTTTGTTTAGAAGACCACTATGGTAAGCTTTGGTCTTATGCTCAAGAGATACTTGATACAAACCCTAGGAGTTCTGTCAAAATGGGAATTGAGATAATGCCAGATGAGAAGTTATATTTTAAGAGGTTTTATGTGTGTCTGAAAGGGCTAAAGGATGGTTGGAAAGCAGGTTGTAGAAGTGTGATAGGTCTAGATGGTTGTTTTCTGAAGACCATTTGCAAAGGGGAGCTGCTTGCTGCAGTTGGAAGAGATGCCAACAACCAGATGTACCCCATAGCATGGGCTGTGGTGAGTGTTGAAAACAAGGACAACTGGACCTGGTTTATGGATTGTCTAACAGAAGATCTTGGGCTGGCATATGGAGCAGGCATTACAATCATATCTGACCAACACAAGGTATTATTATAATTGTTTAATTTACATTTCATCTTTGAAGAATATATGTAACAATTTTTATATGAATTTGAATTTGAAGGGTATCATTGAAGCTGCAAAGGATGTGATTCCTGATGCTGAACATAGGCAGTGTGCCAGACATGTTTATGCAAACTTTAGGAAGAAATTCAGTGGGGTATTGTATAGAAACCTGTTTTGGAAAGCTGCAAAGGCTACATACCAAGCACAGTTTAATGCCATCATGAATGACATTAAGACTGAAAGCAAAGATGCTCACAAACATTTAATGGAAAGACACCCAGAGAGTTGGAGTAGAGCATTTCTAGAAATTGGAAGGGCATGTGATGCTGTTGAGAATGGGATTAGTGAATGTTTCAATGCTGTTTTGGTGGATGCAAGGAGGAAGCCAATAATAAACATGTTGGAAGACATTAGGGTGTATATGATGGAAAGGATGCAAAAGATGAGAGAAAAGTCTGAGGTGTGGGTTGATGGTTTGTGTCCTAATATAAGAAAGAAGGTTGAAGCAATCAAAGATAAGCATAGGCACTGGAGGGTGATTCCTAGTGGTAGTTCAATGTATGAGGTCAGGCCACTTGGCTCTTCTCTTGAATCTTTTGTAGTTGATGAGTTACATATGACCTGTAGTTGTAGGGTATGGCAACTATCTGGAATCCCCTGTGAGCATGGTTTTTCAGTCATATATCATCTTCATAGTCACCCTGATTCATATGTATCTGAATGGTTCAAAAAACCTAAGTTTGTTTCATCCTATAATCATTGTTTATACCCTCTTAAAGGAATGAGTCAGTGGCCCTCAATTGATAAAGAAAAACCCCTACCCCCTATTGCAAGAAGGATGCCAGGTAGGCCTAAAGAAAAAAGGAAAAGAGATGCTTCTGAATGTGATGGTAATAGACAGAGATTGAGCAGGGTTGGGAGGGTGATGCACTGTACAATATGTAAAGGTGAAGGCCATAACAGAACAACATGTAAAGAAGCTGAGGAGGTACAAACAGGTATGTATATCATCAACCCAATTTCATATTGTCTTTAACTGTATATTTAAATGCTATTCATTTTGTTAGGTGAGTCTGCAAGAGGAAGAGGATCAAGAGGGAGAGGTGCAACTGGGAGAGGATCAAGAGGGAGAGTTTCAACTGGGAGGGGAAGAGGTGCAACAGGTAGAGGTGGAAGGGGAAGAGGTGCAACAGGTAGAGGTGGAAGGGGAAGAGGTAGACAAGGTATGGTAATTGATACAAATGTTAGTGTACAAACTGAAACAAATGTTAGTGTAGATAGAAATGTTAGTGATGGTAGAAATGTTAGTGGTGGAGATAGTGGTGGTAGAAATGTTCAGGGTGGAGATAGTGGTGGTAGAAATGTTCAGGGTGGAGATAGTGGTGGTAGAGCTGTACAGGGTGGTAGAGGAATTGGTTTAGGTAGCAGAGGTAGAGGTTTGAATAAAGGTGTTGTAAGACAACTTGAGTTTGAAGGACAACAAAGTCAAACTGAAAGTGGTGGAGGTCAACAAAGTCAAAATGAAAGTGCTGGAGGTCAACTAAGTCAAACTGCAACAAGGTCTCAAACTGCAACAAGGTCTCAAACTGCAACAAGGACTCAAACTCCCACAAGGTCTCAAACTGCAACAAGGACTCAAACTCCCACAAGGTCTCAAACTGCAACAAGGTCTCAAACTGCAACAAGGACTCAAACTCCCACAAGGACTGAAGAGGTAACAAGGACTCAAACTGCCACAAGGACTGAAGAGGTAACAAGGACTGAAACTGGAACAAGGACTCAAGAGGTAACAATGACTGAAACTGCAACAAGGACTAGTGGTAGTCAAATGGGAAGTCCAACTGGTATTATAAGTGGTAGAAGGAGATATCATGGTGCAACAGGGAGAGGTGTTGGTAGTGATGGGTTGTGGAGAGTTAATGGCAAGCTTGTAAAAATGCGTGGAAAAGGGGAATATGTTAAGGACTGTCAATTCAAGGATGGTATTAGACCAATAGGATATGGTCTTTCATGGGATCCTGTGACTGGTGATCCAATGATTGGTGTAAGTTGTCTAATATTTAGATATTTATATATATGTGTGTGTGTTTTTGTTGAATGACATAGCTTTGTTATGATAGGGGAAAGATGGTATTCCAAGACATGCATGGCCACCAGGTATTACCCCAGAAGATTGTGTAGCTGAGCATGAGGCACAAATGAAAAGACAACATGAGGAGAGGGAACAGTTTGAAAGGGAACAACGTATGAGGAGGGAATTTTTCATGGCTGAACAAGAAAAAAGACAGAATGATGAACAAGAAAAAAGACAGAATGATGAAATTCTTGGAAGTGAATCTCAACCACCCCTCTCTCAAACTGAAAGTGTTTCACCAAATGATGTGATCAGGCCTGTATTCTATCATTCTGCTGCAAGTGGTGCACCTGTTGTTGTGAGGAATGTAGTGTCAAGATTCTGTGGCTCACCAGCAGGAGAAGGTGCAAGCAACACACCTGGAAAAAAGCACAGAAAAAAGATGATTCTCAAAAAGAGACGACCTTCAGAGAGAATTTTGAAGAACAAGTTAAAGACTACAACCCCAGGGCCAGGATTGACAGAAGATGATTCTATCAGCATTGACTAGCAGTTTAAACTTGTTATGTAGTAGGTTTTAAACTTGTTATGTTGTCTTTTGAAACTGTTATGTTGACTTTAGAACTTGTTATGTATGCCACTTAGGTAGGATATGAAAACTGTTACCACTTTGACAATGCCATATTTTGGCACTTTTGGTTGATATGTAATGCAAGTGGTGGTTGTATTTTGGCATTTTGGCAGTTATATTTTGGCACTTATTGGTACTTAAAGCACTTTCATGTGTGTTTTGGCACTTTTGTTAGTAATATATGGGCACTTTTGGCTGTTAAATTTGACAGTTTTTGTCACTTGTGCACTTTGGGTGCACTTTTGCTATGGTTATATTGGCAGTTTTGGTATGTGTTTTTGGCACTTTTGGCAACAAAAACAACAAAAACAATAAGGGTAAACAGAAAGTAATTCAAATCAACATAATAAAGCTAACTTTTTTTTTCATTCCAAAGGATACACATTTACATTATTTAATCAAAAGAACAAAAATTACAAATGATAAGAACAAGACAATGCGAATTAATCGCGATTTCTCTTTCTGCAATCTTGAAATTTCTGTCCGATGGTTCCTTCCTTCTTCATTAAGTTGGTGAAACGTTGTTCTATACCACTGATTAGGTAATTCGACATCAATCCAAAGAAAGAAGTTGCAATTTGTTATTGGATCCATGAAATTGGGACAACCTAAGAAACGTCGACCTGGATTTGAAGCAGTCCATGATGTCCGACATCGAGCATTCTCACCACAGCCACAAAGAACCATATTTGAAAAAAAAAGGAATTAGGGTTAGGGTTACGTTAAAGAGGAAGGAGGAAGAAAGAGAAGAGTAAAGTTAATATATAAATGTTAGTGGAGGAGGATGTGGCATTTAGGAGAAAAAAAAAAATGACATGGAAATTTAAGTTGGTCTGCGTGTACAAATGACCTGCTGGTAGCCGGTTGTTTTGGACCCACGTGACGAACTTACAGTTTTTGAAAATACAAAGTGATGGTTTTAAAGTTTTTTGAAAGTAGACTGAAAACTTTACAACTTTTTTTTGTCCAATCACCCAATTGGATTTTCACGTATAGTACAGTGACCCCTGGGTGCATTAACCCTATTTTAAAATATCATAATATAAAATATTAAAACATGTATATAAACGTGAAGGTATATTTGGTTATAGCTATAAACAACATGTATGAAAACGTAAATGAATGTATGTAATTATATCTATAATATTGTCTTTTTATAATAACTTAAAAAATGTATATAAACTTATAAAGTTTATGATTCATTTTTGACTAAATTTTTTCTCGCTATCGCAGAACAATAATCTAGTTTTCTCCTATAGCATAGACAAAATCATTTTGTGAAACCTAAGATTAATAAATTTGAATTATTGACAAATTAGAAAAGATCAAAAAGAATTAATATTATTAGTATTATGTTATTAACATTAGAAAAAGAAAACTGAAACTTGTTTAAATACTTATTGAAATAAAAAAGGTTGTAATTCAACTTTTTGAAAAAATAGAGTTGTATTAATATTAGAAAGATTTTCCTTAAATAAGAGAAATAGGAAGATAATTGTGAAAATATGAGAATATTGAGAGAAATATAGAAATGATGAACATGAGTTGTTTATTTTTCCAAAAAAAAAAGTGTAAATTGGAGAAAACATCATGATCCTTGATGTATTTGGCATCGGTCATTATCAACCCCACAAAATATTATTACTATAAAACGTATAAATTACCTAAATTAAAAAAAAAAAAAAAAACGTGTACATTCAACAAAAATAAAAAAGGAAAACGCAAAATTAAAATGTCAAAATACTAAAATCACATTTGATAAAACTATAATTTTATAATATAAATTTTTAAAACCCATAAAATAACCGGAGTTTTTTTTCCGTCGAAAGTATATAGCGTGAGTGCTCTATAGAAAGAAAATTTAACGTTCATTACAATTGTGTAATTTTCGTTTCATACATTTTCGTTTTTGAAATAATTAATTTTAAAACAAAATTAAATTAGAGTAGGTTTCTAAATGGACAGTTATAATTATTGATTTGGTTTTAGATTTTTTAATGTTCTTTCTGATCTCGGCCTATATTATTTTTAGTAACATTAATATGTTAATTAAACTTTTTTTATCATAACAATCTATCCATTTGTTTCATAAATTTATATTATTATCTGTATTACTTATAAAGCATTTGGACTTTAAATTTTAATGTTGAATTTTAAGAGTAATTTTATTTGGTTATTTCTTGTTTTATAACTAAAAATATTTGAATTTACGATCCATGAATAGTACATAAATGCAATTTCGCTTTTGGAATATTGTTTTATTTCCAAGCTTAATCCAATTACATTTATTTAAATTAAAAATAATAAACTTTTTTATGGGAAATTAAAAATATAATTACTTATAAAGCATTTGGACCTTAAATTTTAATGTTGAATTTTAAGAGTAATTTTACTTGGTTATCTCTTGTTTTATAACTAAAAATATTTGAATTTACGATCCATGAATAGTACATAAATGCAATTTCGCTTTTGGAATATTGTTTTATTTCCAAGCTTAATCCAATTACATTTATTTAAATTAAAAATAATAAACTTTTTTATGGGAAATTAAAAATATAATTACTTATAAAGCATTTGGACCTTAAATTTTAATGTTGAATTTTAAGAGTAATTTTACTTGGTTATCTCATGTTTTATAACTAAAAATATTTGAATTTACGATCCATAAATAGTACATAAATGGAATTTCGTTTTTGAAATATTGTTTTATTTCCAAGCTTAATCCAATTACATTTATTTAAATTAAAAATAATAAACTTTTTTTATGGGAAATTAAAAATATAAACTAAAAAATATATTTCTCATGTATGAATTTATTAAGCATATGAATTTATTGAGCATGAACGAAAGTGTATATTACTCGATTAGTATACCCTTATAATCAATTTTTCACACTCCATTTTTGTATTAATATTTCTTAAATTATATTTTAATAAAAAAATCTTCGTCATCCGTAATGTTATTGTCATGAAAAGGGTAACCGAAAAAATATGTTAAAAATAGAAAACTATCTATTTGTTACCGCTGCAACGCGCGGGTACCTTGCTAGTATACAAAAAAGTTGTAACTTAAGATTATTTGGTTCAGTTAGGTTTCAACTTAAGACCCAAACGGAACCGAAAAACCGGTTTCTCTTAAATGTAAACCCAAACCGTTGGTTTTATGTATTGATTCATTTTTTTCGGTTTTTGGTTCGGTTTCTTCTCACCCCTACATAACTAAATAGTTATAGTAAAAATAGATAATTTAATTAGGGGTGGCAATACTCAACCCGATACGAAGCCCGACCCGAAACCGACACGAAAATTAACGAATTAGGTTGTATAATGTCGATCTACCAACCTCCTAACCCGAATAATTTTTAAATTAGGTTCGGATTAGCCATTTAGTTAAACGGGTCAACCTGATAATTCAATATATAAAATTTAATATATATTTCACTATATTAGCTAAAATAACCTCGTACCTTAATCTTAATAATACTACTTCTTCTTTTTTTCTTCTTTTTTTTTAATTAGCTACTTTCATATTATAATTAGCAATGTTAATAATTGTAAAAGGAGAAGATATTATAAATGAAATTCATTTTGACCAAATTAATTGACTTGATATCAATATATTGTCTTGAAATCAAATTGTCAACAAACTAAAATAAAGACGGATCTATGTTGATAAAAGGGCATGCCCTCTTGTTGCGACTAGTAATGTAAATTTTTTATTCTTTGGATTTTTTGTTTGCCCAATTCCTTAAGTTGCATAGCCTTTAAAAACATGTTGCATACGTTGTGTCGAGAAAATTTTATTGAAGAACACTTTAAAATAATTTATGTTTTTTTTTCTTTATCTCTAAAGTTGGAGAAAAAAAAGATGACTCACTCATGTACTCATTTCTTTAATATTCAAAACTGGCCCCTAATCAATGCCCAATTTACCAAATTTTTATTTTCCTCTCTCATAGTTGTTAACATTTATAATTGGGAGGTGACTTTTTCACTTGAAATTTTTATTCATCCACTTAAATTTAAATTTAATTGACAATTGTATCCTTAATTTTATTTTTAATATTTTGCCCACTTTTTCTTTATACACTTAAAATTAAATTAATTAATAAAAATACCTCTAAACCATTTTACCCTAGTTTTTACCCTATCTTTTTTACACAGACAACGATTCTCCCGTTCCTTTATACCATTTGCCGCCACTTCCACCGGAGCTTGGGTTGTTTATCCGACGCCATCCATTCTTGGTGAAAGGTACTTCTCGAGTGATGAATGAACATATTACTTTTTTTCTTTTTTTTTTCTTTTATCAATTTCACGTAGTCCATAGAAGTTGGAGTTTGAAAATATTAATCATGGATCTATTATATCGGGATGCCACGTTAGTGTTTTGTATTATAATACTTCTAAATAAGTAGTTTAAACAACATTTCAAGCTGCATTAATAAGCACTAATAAACTGTACATATAAGTTACAGTAACGACCACTTCAAATAAACTCTAAATACAGTACTAACTTGCCCAAATAGCTGTCAAAATGATGATGATTTCCAACATATTTTCCAACATAATTCCCTTTATGATGATGATTTCTAGCACCATTAATATACCATTTTGGAAAATAAACTCTCTCATTAATTGGCTGAATTCTTAGTAGAGCAAATGCAAGTAAAAATGCAAAAGCAGTTATTATGTTTATTAGTGCAGAAACACCTATATCTTCAAGACTTGTCACTGAAAAAAAGTTGAAAAAATGAAGAATTTTTCAAATTGAAAAAATGAAGAATTTTTTTTTTTTTTTTTTTTATGGTAAGTGGTGATGGAATGGAAATGGGAATATTTTTATTTTTACTTTTAAATATTATTGTGTTATTTATTGCTGGTGAAAAGGAATGGAAACATTAAATTGGGTTTTTAATATTCATTAGTAGAATAAAAGATAAAATAAAACGGAGGGTATAATCGACAATTCAGTTTAAATTAAAGTGAATGAATAACAAACTAAAGTGAAAAAATCACCTCCCTTTATAATTATAATATCCATTGTCAAAATTGTTTCGGATCGAAGTTTTCCATGAAGATCTACATAAGTTTTTATTAAAATTTATCTAATTTTTGTAGTTCATCATTGTTATCGTTTTCTATTTAAGATTGTTTTTAGAAAAATTTGGGAAGTAATTATGTTTTCTAATACTGCCTTCGTCCCATATTATTCGTTCAGTATTCCATTTTGGGTTGTCCCATTTTAATTGTCTACTACTACTATAAATAGATAGAAAAATTTAATAAGTTTACCAAAATAACCTTAGTGAAAGTTATAATTACATAATTTATAGAAAACACTAATTAATTAACTAAGGATAAAACTGTCATTTGGTAAAAAGTAAGAAATAAGAAAGCATTAATAATTATGTTTTTTTTTTTCTACAACTATGTGTTTTTTGTGTGAGGACAATAATTTTAGAATAGATGGAGTATATGTTTTAAGTTTTACTGTAATGAATATTGTTTTTTTTTTTTTTTTTTCCGTAATGTGGTTTTTAAGATGAAAAAAGAACCGAATACTTTACTTAATTTTTAGGGAGTGAATAAATGATTACTCAATTGTTATCTTACATGAGATTATATTTGGACTATAATGTGTTGGTTTAAACATAAGTTAGACTAAAAATTTAGAATTTGTTTAACTATAGTGTTAAGACTTTCTATGAAGACTAGACATAAAGGAGTGGCTTACATTTAACTAACTCGAGTATGATTCCAAATCAAATCTCGAATAACTTATGTATGAAACAGCCATTCATTTTCATTCACTTGAACCCGAAAAATCAACAAAACCGAAATCAAAGAAAAGAAAGAAAAAAGAATTCAAAAGGGAAACCCGACCCGACAAAAATATATGTTACATTAACCATACTTCGAACAGTTCGACTCAATATTTGCATATCCTGATTCTAACTTCTAGATCAGCCACTGCGCTAAAATGTATATAAACGAGTTACACGCGTTCGGGTTGCACTACAAGAAAAAGGTCTTTTAGCGACATGCTTAGCGACGTTCGGAGCGACATATTTTGTGCTAGCGACATATTTAACGATGTGAACTTGGATGTCTCTATAAAAAAGTCGCATATTTTTGCGACATCTGCTATATGTCGCTATGTACAGCGACAATAACAACGATAGGAGAAAATATGTCGCAAAAACATTGCGACGTGGAAAGTATGTGTCTTTATATACGTCTCTATTAGTAAAGATGTGTGGTTATCTGTGTCTCTACCGAAGTCGCTAATTTTGATGTGTGGTTATCTGTGTCTCAACCAAAGTCGCTAATTTTGAGGGACGACGCTATTTACATCCCTACAAGCGTCGCTGTTTTCTGTGAGATGACGTTATTTATGTCTCCGATGAAGTCGTTGATCATAAATACGAGGCCACCTCGTCACACCTATAGGTGCAACAAAACCGGTTTTTATCGGTTTTCGGTTAAAAAAAAAACCAGTTAAAAAAAACCGGTTTTTATCGGTTTCGGTTTTTATCGGTTTCGGTTTTTATCGGTTTTTTTGAAACCGGTTTTTTTCGGTTAAAAATGTTCGGAATCGGTTTTTTCGGTTTTGAACCGGTTTTTTAAAAATTAGAAAAAATATAAAATATAAACATAACTTTTGACTTGATTGTAATGTTGGGCTAATTAAAAAAAAAAACATAAATAATAAATGGGTAAGTAAATGAGGTTTGGGGCTTTGGGCTAATTTAAAAAAGAAAAACAAGCGTTAGATACTTGATTGATAATACATAGGTTTAGGTTTAGGTTTAGGTTTTATCCATCTTCTTCATCAGCCTCCCTGCCCTCCCAAGTCCCAATTTCTCTCTCTCTCTCTATATATATATATATAGATATATGTATATGTATATGTATATGTATATATAAACACACACACACACACACACACACTTTTCTCCTCTCTATATTCTCCTGTAATAATAACTAACCAACTCTTTTCATTTCACAAATTTTGTTAAAATTTAAATTTCATACTCATATCAACACAATCTCCCAATTCGATCTATTTTATTGCTAATTTGTACTGATTCATACTCTATTTCACGGATATATACAAAAAACCGGTTTTAACCGGGTTTTTGAAAAACCCGGTTTTAACCGGTCAAAAACCCGGAAAAAACCGCTTTGGAAAAAAAACTGTAACCGGCGGTAACCGATTCTGGTTATCTCCAACCTGTTTCGGTTAACTCCTAACCGGTTTTACGAAAAACCGGTTCCGGTTTTTTGAGCGGGTGAAGGAAAAACCGGTTTGTTTGTTGCACCACTAGTCACACCCATTTTTGTTCCTATTTACATCCTAATTATCATAGGTGAATATTTTATTATATATAATAAAATGAAAATTTATGAACCAAAATATAATATCATATCAAACTAAATATTAACGCTACACATTAGCACATTAGGTAAATTCTAAACTTAACCAAACAACAAACGGTTTTAATGCTATTTCGGTCATCAAATAAATTCTAATATCAAACTATGACAATGATTATCATTCGTAACAAGTTTGTAATAATCACATTAAAAATTGTTTTTAATTTAAATCCTAGCATTTACTGGCGATGATGAAGTGCATCTAGAAATATACGAAGAGGCTTTCCAGCTTTTCTTTTCTTCAGCAACGATGTTTCCAAGGTTCGCCTCAAAAGATCATGGAAATATAATCCTATACATATAAAGACATTTAAAGATATACACATGAGTTAAACAAACCGTAGAATAAAGTCATAAACCATACTTTCACATATACAAACACCTTACCATACACACTAGTCCGATGGGATCGACTTCAATGATGAATTTTCCACAAGAATGTATAGACAAAACAAGCTCACTCCTGTATTCAAAGTATCAAATCAAATAAAGCATAATAAAAGGCACAAAATTCTTATATTTTAACTGTAAAAGGAGTATACTAAAGAGCAGAAAGGTCTAGTTGACTAGGCAACATGTAAAAACTACAACAAATGAGATATAAAACTGTCACATACCAGCATAAGCAACAGTAACACATGAGACCACTCATCCCAAAGCTGATAGCATATACAAAATTACAACCACATGTTAAGAATTATGATGCCAGATATTGTTTTCTAGAAACAAAGCAGAAAGCAGTACAGCACAGTCGAGAATAAATAACAGATGGTAGTAAAAACTTTCCTAAACAGAGCAAATTTGTGAAGAAACAAAACGATAATCTAGAAATTGTTGTACCAATACCTGTTACCGACTCTTTTATTTTCTTTAGAAAGGTGAATTAGATAAAATACTATAATATAACATCCAGACGATTACAAAATGTGAGCATAGAGTATCATATCTTAAGTAAACTATATATGTTAAAAGTTCATAACAAAATAATCTCTTTAATGTGGATTACAGCTAATTTAGAAGAACTTTCTCTTTCAAAGTTAGTACTGCTTTTATTAATTAGTACCATTTCCAATAACTCAATTATAATTTCTAGCATTTTTTCCTACGTAATAACATTAATTATACCATATCTCACATTCCAATTATCTCTAGACCTGTTACAAAGTGAGGTAGCAATGCCAATAATAACCCCGCCAAATATGATGAGCACACGGCTTCCTAATTTCAACCTTTTACGCAAAGGTTATCTGTCAGACCCTTCTCTCGATATACAAGTAAAACCAGCAAATTAACTCACCTCTTTGTTTATCTGATTAATCTGACCGAGTGATAGGAATAGATATATTCAAGAATATACCAGTGCATATACTTTCTAACTAAATTAACAGATAAATGCCACATACTGACTTGAGTTTCAACCAACGGTATCAAAATTATCCAAAATCGAAGCGAGGAAAACTCACTTTTTGACCTAATTGTTCTCCGAGTCGATTTCATTATTAAAATCCCCAAATTTGAACCTGCATTAGGTTTACAACAATCAAAACATACATCAATTCATCTATTTCATTTTCCTATCAAAAATCGACACGTTTATCTAATCAAATTAAAAATTAATCAGAAATTGAAACAAAACTCTACGTATTTATGTACTTAAAGTGGAAATTTTATCATGTTTGGAACATAAAGAATATCTTTTTTAATACCTTGTGTAGCATTACATTCTTAACTCACACGTGTTGATGAGCTCCTTATCATCACTTCAAGATTCATGCGCAACAGCAGCTTCCACAGAAATTGACATCATCCCCTCTACATCCTACAGAATATAAAAGAGGAACGAGATGAAAAGGGACACAAAAGAAGAGGAAAGGAATGGCTCTATGATCAGTCACTTTATATGCATATACCTTCAATGTCGTGTTTAAGTAATTTCGTGCATTGCTAAGAAGCTTAATCTGATCATGATTATCAATTAACGTTTGTCATTCTTGACATAACCTAAACAAATAAAGCACTATGATCAGTATTAAGCACAACTATACATAAAAATGATCAGGTGCCATCAAACGTACCTCTCAATACTAACAAAGTTTTCACGAAGATGATTTACAGTCTTCTCACATGAACCAAGTGCCTTTAGACCAGCTTGTGCTTGTTCCACCTATCAAGCCAAAATCATATCATGTTCATCACTTCATTTGCATGATACCATTCAAAAACGATAACAGGGTTACAATTTAAGTTTTTTCTGCAGAAACAAGATTTACCTGCTCAGCAACCATGGTGCTAAGTTGTGCATCATTTGCCTGAAATAAGTAGAAGTAAAAAAGAAAAATAAGTGAAAGCAATTCTATCACTAGATCATCTTATAACCATTGAACATGTAACTGTAAGTATGTAACTAATTAAAACCATAATGCGTAAAAATAGATATTCAGTATACTCAGATACATGAAACACTTAATCGAAGTCCAACGTACAAGATAACAATCGAACATAGTGTTTGGGAGTACATATTTTGAATTGCTTATTGCATATTTCATATTCAAAACACGAAACGTAGTTTGAAGCGTTTGGCTAAAGCTGTGTTTTTAGAAGGAAATACGCACTTTTTAAGCACCTACCTTGATGCTTATTTTGAACTCACTTTTAAATATCCACTCCCAAAAACATTGCTCGAATAAATTGTGTATAAAGAATACATGAAAGTTACAACAAACTTCCGCTCTGATTTCTATTTACACCTATAAAACCTAAAAATGCACACAATAAAGCATTAAAATCAACCTGTTGACGTGCAATGTAATCCGATTTGATCGAAGAAATCGACAACAAAAGCTCAGGTAACGGTAACAGTTTCGCAACTTCTCGAAACGCAGATTCCTTAGCTTCAATTCCTAGATCTTCAACCATCATTTTGCCTAAATTTACAAACATATCACTATTTTCAATCCTACTAGTACATATATATTCACCAATTTCCTAAACATACACAAATCTATGGTTCTCAATCGTACCTGATCTCAATTAGATCAGATTTGATACATCATATTCTATAATTTCACCTAAATTAGGCACAATTACACTTCATCAGATCTAATTATAATATTATCTAATTATAATATTATATATATATATATATATATAAATATAAATATATATATATATATATATATATATATATATATATATATATATATATATATATATATATATATATATATATATATATATATATATATATATATATATATTGTAATGATTTGAAATAATTGATAATGAATAGAATGAGCTTACTATTGTAAAATTGAAGAGATGTGACGGTGATAGGTAGCGATATCGAGAGAGCGGTGACGCGTGGTTGATGACGGTGAGCGCATGGGGTGGTTTGTGAAGGTTAGAGACAGACTGATAGAATGGAATGTGATTGTTGAGTTCGTACATATACAACTCCAAACGTAATTGCAGGTAGTCATGAGACGGTGGTGCGTCAAGCTGTGCAGGCGGCCGCTGTGGTGAAGGCGGCGAGGATGTCACCGTGGTGTTATGGTGACCGGTGGGAGAGAGAGAGAGAGAGAGAGAGAGAGAGAGAGAGAGAGAGATGAAACGGAGATCGTGAATTAGGTCTCGAATATGAAAAATGAAAAAAAGAAATTAATAATAAATATAAATCTATATTATATAAATTGGTTTATTTTATTTTTAAATATGAATTTAAAACCTAAACAAAATGTTACTAGTATAAAATTTAGATATACAACTTACAATAAGAAAATATTAAACTGATTTTAGTTAACTAAATTTAATAAATGGATATATGCAGTAACATAAAAAGATAAAGCGAGACACATTCTTACCAAACTTAGAGACATTGTTAGCGGCATATATTAACAAGTCGCAAATTTAGCGACGTCTTTAGCGACATGTATTAACTAGTCGCAAATTTTGGAGACATCCTTAGCGTCATGTAATCACGAGTCGCGAATTCGGCGACGTCCTTGGAGTCGTGTACTAGCATGTCGCAATTCAATGGCGTACGTAGCGACATAATTTGCGACACCGGAATTTAAAAACATATTTTGCGATGATAGTTGCGATGATAACGACATCTACGTAGCTAACAATGTCGTTATTCATGTCTCAATTTTGCGACACTGTAGAGCATGTCGCTAAACATGTTGCTAAAAGGCTGTTTTTTGTAGTGTTGAGAAAAATCAGCTCGACAACCTGCTAACCCAAACTCTATAACCGGATTATGTTAATAAATTAGGTTCGTGTTGAGTAATTTTAACCCGCCAACCTGCTAATCCAAACTCAACAATCCGAACTTAACAATCCAAACCTGGTTACCCCTATATTTAACTACTCCCTCCATCATAAAAAGAGTGTCTGAAATTAAAAACGGTCAAAATAAGATAGGTTCTTTTTATTAGATTACCTATATTTTCCTTTGCATTAATTACGTTAGTTAATTTTAAAATTTAAAATGTTAAAAATATTTAAATGCAAAATAGAAAGTTACTATTATTTAATGGTCCATATTTTAAAACAGAAAAATAATAGTAGCTTTTTTTTTTGAACGGGAGAGTATGTAAAAGAGGATAGGTGAGAAAAGTCATACAAATTAAATATATATTTTAATGGTTAAATGGCATTTTATGTAAATGGAATTGAAGAGTGGAGTGTATGTTTATTTGAGAGAAACTAAAAAAGAATGGAGAAATCAAAAGCTATAGATGATTTCCTGATTATTTGAATAGTTTTAGCTAATATGTTATGTTGATATCAAATTTCTTATATATATATATATATAGTGAATGGTTCATGCGAGAACTCCTTTTTTGCGAGAACTGCGAGAACTTTCACAAAAAGTGTTAAATCACGTTTCACTTTGTTCATTCACATGCACACTCTTTTAGAGATTAATAATCAAGTAAATATAAACGTAAAAAACTAAAAAAAAAATCATATAAAATGACGTGAAAAATTTTCGTTCATATATGAACTCATTTTTTGAAAAAAAAACGTTCACATGTGAACAATTCTTAATACGCGTGATTTCATACAATTGTTTTTTTATTTTTCATTTATATTTTTACTAGATTTTTAACATTCAATAGTTTTTACATGTCAATAAAGATAATTACATGTTAATTGACACTTTTTTTAAGAGTTCTCGCAGAAATAAGAGTTCTCGCATGAATCAGTCCCTATATATATATATATATATATAGGGGTGTTAATCGGATTAACCCGACCCGAATAAGCTTAATCGGGTCGGGTCTAATCGGGTTTTTGAAACTCAAAACATGACCCGCAACCCGACCCTAATAAGGTTCGGGTTTTCGGGTTCGGGTCTATTCGGGTTCGGGTTTATTCGGGTCGGGTCTATTCGGGTTCGGGTCGGATGAATACAAAATGCAAATAAACTTGTCTGAATTAGTAGATAGCTATTGGTTCTTAGATTAATGAGCAAAACAATTTCTAATAAACAATTTCTTAAGGGGCACGACAATAGCGACTAAATAAATTTTATAATGTTGTAAAAGTTATGATGAAAATTAAATAGAAAAATATATAATGTTGCAATGATATTATAAAAATGATAACCCAAAGAGAAATAATTTGTAACATATTTTGGCCACTATCATGTGTATACATTAGTTTTGCAAATATTTATTTGACTACGAACATATATAGAAAAAGGTCTAACCATTCTATATATAAAATAACCTTTAATGCGGAGTTGTGTTTTGTAAAAAAAAAAAAAAGATATGTATTCGAAGAGTAGGAATTAAGAAGAAACATATGTAATGTTTTTATTTCAAGAAAGGATCGACGTTTTACTTATCAATTCATTAATGAGTTGTATAGAATATTGTTAAGCTTATTAGTAAACGGAGTAAAACAAAGAAAAAAAATATTATTAGGGTTATTCGGGTTGACCCGAACCCGAATAAGGATGCGTAGAAAGACCCGCAACCCGACCCTATTTAAGTTTCGGGTTAATCGGGTTGACCCGAATAACCCGATCATAGATTCTAGACCCGACTAACCCGACCCTAATAAGCTTATTCGGGTTCGGGTCGGGTCGGGTCAATCGGGTTCGGGTTTTTTTGACACCCCTATATATATATATATATATATAGTTTATGCGAGAATCCAAAATTTTATCAGAACTTAATAATAATCGTTGATCAAACAAATTAATGGTTGAGATGGATCGTGCCAGAATTGTCATTAACTGAAAGATAGAGGATTATTTGAAAAGTGATAGAGGATAAATTGGTCATTTTTACATAAAAGAAATTCCTAGCCATTAAAATTATGCATGATTTGATGCTAAATTGGTCATTTTTACATAAAATCCTAGCCATTGAAAGGTAGAGGATTATTTTGAGTTATATATATATAATTTTGAGTTATATATATATATATATATATATATATATATATATATATATATATATATATATATATATATATATATATAGAGTTGGTTTCATTTAAGAACCATGTAATTATTTAGGAACCATTAGGAACCATTTTTAGGCAAGGTGGCAATTTTGTAATTAAACTCAAGGTGGCAATTTTGTAATTAAGTCAAAATTGAGAGCCAAATTGGAAATCAATTAAAACCACTTTAAAATCATAATTAACTTTAAATTAACATATCTAGAGTATAACTAGGTTTTAGGAAAAACTAAATACACCATTAGAACAAGCATTTAATTATCTTTCCAACGAGCACCCACTTGATATACTTCTGACGACTTTTTTTTTTTTTTTACAGTGAGTTTCGGTATATACACTAGTGTATATACTAAATATTCACCAGTGTATATACTAATTCACAAAAAACACATCTGAACCATATATACTATACACTAGTGTATACACTATATTCACTAATGTATAGTTATACACTAGTGTATTTATACACTACAGTAGTGTATTTATACACTAGTGTATACACTATATTCACTAATGTATAGTTATACACTAGTGTATTTATACAATATACACTAGTGTATACACTATATTCACTAATGTATAAGATGTATTCTCTATTGAATACATGGTATTCACTGGTGTATATTGTATATTCACTTGTGTATATTGCGTATTCACTGGTGTATATTGTATATTCACTTGTGTATATATATATTGTATATTCACTTTTGTATATTGCGTATTCACAATTAAAAGGAAATTAATATAAAGATTCGTATACATTAGTGAATATAGTGTATACACTAGTGTATAGTGTATATGGTTTAGATGTGTTTTTGGTGAATTAGTATATACACTGGTGAATATTTAGTATATACACTAATGTATATACCGAAACTCACTAAAAAAAAAAAAAAAAAAAAGTCGTCAAAAGTATATCAAGTGGGTGCTCGTTGGAAAGATAATTAAATGCTTGTTTTAATGGTGTATTTAGTTTTTCCTAAAACCTAGTTATGCTCTAGATATGTTAATTTAAAGTTAAATAGTATTTTAAAGTGAGTTTTAATTGATTTCCAATTTGGGGATTTGACTTAATTACAAAATTGTCACCTTGCCTAAAAATGGTTCCTAATGGTTCCTAAATAATTGATGGTTCCTAAATGAACCCACCTCTATATATATATATATATATATATATATATATATATATATATATATATGGACTGGTTTATTCGAGAACTCAAAATTCTGCGAGAATTAATTATGGACCACTAATTTTTTGGATATTAAAAGTTTAGTTTTTAATAAAAAGGGAAAATAAGTAATTTGTTATTTTACAATAAATAAATTGAAATTTTCTTTTTCGTAGTTCTTTTTTTTTCTAACTTTCTTTTACTTGAAAAATATGTCTTTTTCATATTTAATTTGTATTGAAAAATAAGCCAAACATTTTGTGTGC
>CAJVGC010000001.1:56609059-56634059 GCA_910822075.1 Senecio squalidus | reverse complement strand
ATAACCACTGATAATATATGCTCAATTGAATTTGATAAATATGGTTTTTCTGTGAAGGAACCTCGAACCCAAAACATTCTTCTACGATGTGACAACCCCGGTGACTTATACCCTACCACTTACCCAATCAAGTCTTCTTTTGCATTTTTGTTATCAAGTCAAGACACGTGGCATCAACGACTTGGTCATCCAAGAGAAGATGCTTTACGAGTTCGTAGTATGAATGGTTTAATTTCTTTTAATAAAAACTCGAAACATTTCGTATGTAATGCGTGTCAACTCGGAAAACACATTAAACTTCCGTTTTATAGTTCTTCTTCTTTTGTTGAGTCCGCTTTTGACATTGTTCACTCGGATTTATGGACTTCCCCCATTCCGAGTATAAGTGGGATAAAATATTACGTTTTGTTTTTAGATCATTATTCGCACTTTCTTTGGGTATACCCTCTACGGAGAAAATGTGATGCTTTTAATCGTTTCTTGCAATTTAGAACATATGTTAAAACTCAATTCAATAAAGAAATCAAATCGTTTCAATTTGATCATGGGGGGAATTCGACAATAATGATATGCACAAACTTTTTGAAACCAACGGCATTATTTTTCGTTTCTCATGCCCTAAAACCTCCCAACAAAACGGAAAATCCGAAAGAATGATTAGATCCATAAATAATATAATTCGTACACTCCTTTTCCATGCTACTCTTCCTCCAATCTATTGGGTTGAGGCTCTCCACATGGCTACCCATCTCTTAAATGTCCTTCCATCAACCGCAATAAATAACGAAATTCCTTTTCAAAAATTATTTAACAAACCCCCGTCTTACACCAAACTTCGAACTTTCCGTTGTCTTTTCTATCCGTACCTTCACACATCTCACAAACTCCAACCTCGCTCCACTCCTTGCGTCTTTCTTGGTTACCCTACTAGTCACCGCGGCTATCGATGTCTTGACTTGACAAACAAGAAAATAATTATTTCACGCCATGTCATTTTTGACGAAACCCAATTTCCTTTTAACCACGCTAAACCATCTCCTATTATCAAACCAAACTACACTTTCCTTGACGACCCTTTCACCGAATCATTAATTCCCTCGCCCAAACCAAACACCTCACCCTCTGTTCCTTTAAACCCAAACACCTCCCCTCCACCAAACCAAACCCACCCTACAACCCCCCCCCCCCCCCCGGCCGCCGCCACAAAATCAACCACCATCAGCTTCCCCGCACACCTCCTCTATTCAACCACTATCGACCAGACTATTCCTGAACCACTATCACCATTAAATCCCCCTACAACTGCTTCCACACCCACTCCGCCTCCCCCACCCCCACACCCCATGACAACTCGCTCTAAAACTGGCAATTTGAAACCGATAACACGCCTTAACCTTTACACAACATCACATCCGCATGTTCCCCGTTCTCACCTCGAGGCCTTCAAAAATCCCCTTTGGAAAAAGTCTATGTTTGATGAATATGATGCATTAATTAAAAACAATACTTGGATTCTTGTTCCCCGTCTTGTAGGTGTAAACGTTGTTACTTCGATGTGGATTTTTAAGCTAAAGCTTACTTCTGATGGTTCTATTAGTCGCTACAAAGCTCGGTTAGTAGCAAATGGGCGGAGTCAGAAAGAAGGTATTGAATGTGATGAAAATTTCAGTCCGATTGTGAAACTAGACACCGTTCGCACGGTTCTTAGTCTAGCAATTTCCCGATCATGGCCGATTCACCAGCTAGACGTAAAGAACGCCTTCTTGCACGGTTTTCTCAATGAAATTATGTACATGCATCAACCACCTGGTTTTGTCGACCCGGCTCGCCCCGTGTCACACCCCGCTAAAGCGGAACACAGGATGTGAAGAGCAATAGCATTCGATACACAAGTTTATAATTCCACACCAAGTTATATTAAAACAAACATAACTTCAAAGGTTTACAATGTTTAAACAACGTTTACATGTCCGAAATACAGAATAAGTGTTCATAGCCATGCCACCCGAACCCTTTCCCATTCTTGAAGTCATCATCCCAAAATTATACTAGCATCGCCTTAAGCTTACTCGTTTCCTGAAAATACGAGTCAAGTGTTAACTACGGGAGACGTAGTTAGTGAGCTACAAGTTTAAGTAAAGCATTAGAGTTTCGACGCCCATAACAATGGTGTAGAGTATAGCATTAAAATAGTTGTCGCATAACCATGCGCAAAAGTATAGTTCTCAAATAGTTGTCGCATAACCATGCGTAAAATATAGTGTTCAAATATTTGTCGCATAACCATGCGTAAAATAAAGTGTTCAAATAGTTGTCGCATAACCATGCGTAAAATATAGTGTTCAAATAGTTGTCGCATAACCATGCGTAAAATATAGTATTCGTGTTTTGTTTTGTCATTACCTCAGCGGTGGAACCATCCACATGTGTAAGACGATAAGTATTCGTGTTCGCGTTCGTAGGCATTGACCACATAGCGCGACTATGTGACAATCCTATGTATTGCCCAATGATCGTTGCTAAGCCTAAAGCCTACCCATTTAGTATTATGCACCATCGTTATTTGGCGTTGTGGTGAGGGTCTCTATACCCTAATAGCGCTATCCATATCTACTAACGGTCCTTTCCAAAGGGATTAATAGCAACTAATGTCCTTGGTAGTTTTCGGGAGTTTTCAATGGTTTCTCACGTCCATGTTGTACAAAGTCCGCAACATGACGATCGATTGTTTTAGTCATTGGCAAATTTAGCTTTCGTATCCTCGGCATTGTTGGCAAAGCCCTCAACAATGCCGGCAAAATAGTCATTCGTTTTAGTATTCAAAAATATATAGCATTTCATAAGCGTTCAAAGTATACAAGTGTTTTCGTAAAGCATTCGAATATCAAGTAGTTTTCGTAATAGTATTCGAGTATCAAATCGTTTTATAAAAGTATTCGAGTGTCAAAGCATTTCATAATAGTATTCAAGTATCAAAGCGTTTCAAAGTTTGCTTCAACTTAAATGTAGTGTCTAAGCCTAAGACTCGCATTTCACCCCAAAAAGTATTAAAAGCGTTTAAAAGAGTAGGGGTTTGTAACTCACTGTTTGCGAAGATAATCGTAACGTGCTCGGAAAAGCTCGGAAGGTGCTCGGACACATCGGAAATCCTATAGTTATACCAAGTTATTGAGTGAGTATGATTGTTTATGAGTTTATAACATCGTTAGTCAACGAAAAATACTTAAGTTTTAGGATTATATTAAGGTCTAGTGAAAATCGGGCAGCGCTTCCGCGCTATAGTTTTTAAATCCAATTTTTAACACTTTCCCGCTTACAAACGTCATAACAATAATCTTTAACTTATAAAAACAAGATAGGGGTTATATGTTGAATAAGTTACCCTATTACAGGTCATAGTTCATGAACTTCAGTTTTATATATAATCTTAAAACGACAAGTTCAAAGTTACGCTCAATAATGGTTTAAATAAGGTTTTGTAACAAGTATGCAACGACCGCCTCGCGGTGGAGGCACTGCGCCGCGGTCATGGGTTTACCACGACCGCCTCGCGGTGGAGGCACCGTGGCGCGGTTGCGAGACAGTTCATTTACCCAAAAATCGTTTTTGATGAAATTCGTTATTTATGAGTTGGATTTCGACATGCATTGGTTAAAAATGGTAAAACCTTTTATAATATAAGTTTAGTTTGGATTTTCATCCATAATAACAAGGATTTAACATAGCTTTTATCAAAACCCGTTTTTTGTTCATAAATGGTTATAAATCTTCATAAAAACTTGTTTTTAGTTGTTTGATTATACATGCAATGAGTTAAACTTGTATAAACAGAAGATTTAAAAGAGTTATACCGAATGGATGATGATTTGAAGAAGATTGAAGTGTTCCTTTGGTGATTTTAGCCCCAAATTGCTAGAAAATAGTTTTTCCTTGCTCCAAATGATGATTACTTGCTTCCATCTTGATTATGAACGATTTTAGTGTGTTTCTTTTGGTATTTTAGAGATGTTTTTGCTTGTAAAGTTGTTGGAACTTGTGGAAGTTTGAGAGAGTTAACTTGGAAAATGAATGTGTGTGTGTGTGTGTGTGTGTAAATGTGTGTGTTTAAGTTGGGGTTGGAAGGGACAAATTGCTTATTATGTGTTTTGGAATGAGTCATTGCAGTAATTCTAGCATTAGGACACCTGTTGGGACAGGTGGAGACTTGTAGTTTCGTGTGGAATGACTAATCAAAAGCAAAACTTGTGAGTCTGCACCACCTCCACCGCGTCGCGGTGGCTCCAGTGTAGCGCAGTGGAAGGATGGTCGTGACTCGGTTTTGTTTTACGTTATCGATTAGTGTTACGTTGTTTAGAGCGTACAATTATTATGTAATGAACTTAGGAAAGTTCATTAGGTGTTATCCTGGTATTAGGATTCGATTATTGATTCGATTTCCGATTTCCGATTCCGAGACACACGCGTTTTATGTTTAAGTAACGTAAACCTACGTTAAAAGTTTTTGTGTGAGTTACATCGAGCTTAGCTTAAAGAGTTGTGTCTACGTAACCACGTAACACATAAAGTTAGTTATAGCAAGTAGCAAGTATAGCGTATCGAGGTTAAAAGTTAGCGTTCTCGATCTGAGTTTTGACGGTTGTCACATTCTCCCCACGTTGAAAGAATTTCGTCCCGAAATTTCAACTTGTAGTATTCGTTGTGGGAGAAGTGAAGAGATGAGGATAATTATGCATCAATATATCCTCTCGTTCCCACGTATATTTGGGGCCTCGTTTTTCGTTCCATCGTACCCTCACTATGGGGATTATACTATGCCTTAGTTTCTTAGTTTCGCGATCTATGATTTCAATCGGTTCCTCGACAAATTGGAGGTTTTCGTCTAGTTGTGCTTCTTCTAAAGGTGTGATAAGTGTTTCGTCCGATAAGCACTTTTTCAGTCTCGACACATGAAAAGTGTTATGTATGTTACCGAGTTCTAGAGGTAGCTCCAAACGATACGCAACTGGACCTACTCTTTCGAGTATCTCAAATGGTCCTACATATCTTGGACTAAGTTTTCCATGTTTTCCGCGGCGTATTGCACCTTTCCAAGGTGTCACCTTAAGAATTACTTCGTCATCGTTTTGAATTTCTAAGTCTTTTCTTCGCACGTCAGCGCAAATCGTTTGACGACTTCTAGTAGTCTTAGTCGTTCCTTTATCGTTGTGATCTATCAACAGTTTCTTGTACTACATCCATACTAATTAGTTATAAGAGAATCCTATTAGTGGTATAGGATTATCCTGACTTCCTCCGAAGTCAATAACACGTGCTTTTAGCATATCCTCTAACATTTGTATTGTACGCTCGCTTTGACCATCGGTCCGTGAATAGTAATCCGTGTTTAAATATAATCGTGTGCCAGAAGATTCTTGGAATGCCTTCCAAAATCTGGAAGTGAAGCGAATATCTCTGTCCGAGATAATTGACGTGGTTATTCCGTGACGAGTCACTACCTCGTTGATGTATATTTGGACAAGTTTTTCCACGTTAAAACTTTCCTTGATGGGAATAAAGTATGGTGACTTCGTTAGTCGATCTACTACAACCTAGATCATGTCGTTACCCTTTGATGTTCGAGGTGATTTTATGACAACCCATTGTGATTTGTTCCCATCTCCAGTCGGGAATTTCGGGTTGCTGTAGTAATCCGGATGGCTTTTGATATTCGGCCTTCACTTTCGCACAAGTGAGGCATTTCTCTACGTATAAGGCAACGTCTCTTTTCATTCCAGGCCACCAATAATGTTCCTTGAGGTCCTTATACATCTTGCTTGACCCTGGATGAATGGAATATCGCGTTCGGTGTGTTTCGTCCATAATGGCCTTCCTCAATTCGTTAGTCGTAGGAATCCAGGCTTGGTCCTTAAAGTAATAGACATCGACGCTCTTCCTTATAAAATATTTGTCGTGTTTGTGCAGGGTTTCGACCTTTATGTTATCTGCCTTCAAAGCCTCATGATGGGCACTTTCTATACGCGTTCTCAAGTCGGTTTTGCTTTGCCAGGGTGATACTTAATATCACAGTCGTAGTCGCTAATGAGTTCCAACCCTCTCCTTTGCCTCATATTGAGTAGCTTCTGATCTAGTATGTGTTGCAGACTCCTATGGTTCGTGAATACCGTGCATTTCGTTCCGTGGAGATAATGTCTCCATATTTTTAAGGGCAAAAATTATCGCTCCTAATTATAGGTCGTGAGTAGCGTAATTGAATTCGTATTTTTTTGAGTTGTCGCGATGCGTATGCTATGACCTTATTTCTTTGCATCAATACACAACCTACTCCTAGATTAGATGCGTCACAATATGCTACAAAATCTTCGTTTTCCTCAGGAAGAGTTAGAATCGGAGCATTGCACAGTTTTGTTTTTAGGATATTGAAGGCTTGTTCTAGTGCATCTCCCCAGTTGAACTTCTCGTTCTTTTGAGTTAACTTTGTTAGGGTTTTAGCTATCTTTAGAGAAGTCTTGAATGAGTCGTCGGTAATAACCAGTTAGTCCTAAAAATTCGCGGATTTCTGTCGGACTTTTGAGAGTTTCCAAATTCCGTATAGTTTCGATTTTTGATGGATCAATGTGAATTCCGGATCCATTAACTACGTGTCCGAGAAATTTGACTTCACGCAGCCAGAATTCACACTTTGAAAGCTTTGTGTAAAGTTGTTGTTCCTTTAGTAATTCCAATAACAGTTTTAAGTGCTCCGCGTGATCTTCTTTGGTACGTAAGTAGATTAAGATGTCGTCGACGAATACAAGGACTTGTTGATATCCAGACCTTAAGTCGATCTTTGAAAAGTATGTCGCGCCTTGTAGTTGATCGAAAAGGTAATCGATTCGTGGAAGAGGATATCGGTTCTTGACGGTTAGTTTATTCAATTCTCGGTAATCAATACACATGCGGAACTATCCATATTTCTTCTCAACGAATAGGATCGGCGTTCCCCATGGTGATAAGCTTGGTCAGATAAATCCTTTATCCAATAGTTCCTGAACTTGGTTGGATAATTCCTGCATCTCAGTCGGAGCTAGTCGATATGGCGTCCTTGCCACTAGTGTTTCTCCAATAATTTCTTCTTTTCTAAACCCTACTTGCCTCAGTGGTGGTAGTTCTAGTAGTTCTTCGGGAATACCTCCGGATAGTCTCTAACTATCGGTATATCCTTAAGGTCTGCTGCTTGTGTTTGTTTGTCCTTTACGTTTACTAACGATGTAAAGCAGCCCTTATTCAAGTATTTGCGCGTTTTCATCACCGGTATAAGTTTCAAAATTTGCCCCGGCCTATCTCCTTGTACTATTAATTACTTCCCATCTTCTAACATCATCCTAATAGTCTTATCTAAGCAAAACATTTTCGCATCTTGAATGGTCAACCAATTCGTTTCTATTACTGTGTCAGAGCTGCAACTACTCGGGGGTCGTATCTCGCTTCCCCAGTTCGTATAACGAAGGCTCTAACTCGTATGATGCTCGGGATGCCAAAGTTGTGTTGAGTATCGAGTTAATGTTTAAGTTTACTTAATGGACTAGTAATAGCTCGGGCGAGTCACCGGGAAATACTTCCGGTACTCCCTTACTACTAATCGGTTTCCTTGGGCACCTTCTTGGTTAAATTGCAACGAGCCCTAACGTCGGTCGTCGGTGTTTTCGGATATAAGGTTTCGCCTTGTCCTCAGCATGTCGCCTTGTGTGAATAAGGTCTTATTGTAGAGCAGATGTTTAGATGATTTCCTTGTAGAGACATGACTTCAACATGTTTGACAAATAACTACTCCGTGGTTTTCAGTAACATAAGAATGTGATCATATCTTCGTGATGATCTTTCGTTTTAGGATATACTTTCAAAACCTACCTTGATTTGAAGTTACCTTAGATTCGTATTCAAGTCTAGGAATCCACAATGACCAACGATTCCCTAGATAGGTTTGCGATATCCTTGCGATTTCGTAAATGCTAGCCCCCTTAATCGAGTACAATAAATTATTGTACATTATTTTGCATAATAATAATGTCAATAAATGAAAGTAAGGTATGAGATATACACGTTTATGCTAGGGGCATATCATGTAATTAAGATTAAGAATAAGTGCGCGACCGAATTTTACGATATTGTGTATACTAAAGCGAACGAATGATAACAGTGGTTTTCAAAACTCTTACGTGTAGCAATTCCACAACTAGCATCGCGTTGTCTGGTCTGCCCTATGTATCGTTTATTTGGTATGAAGTATGCCGAGTAATAGTTTGCGAATACGAGTGTCATGATACATCGGCTTCTGGATCATTCCTGGAGATCCGTAAACTTGTTGCATGAATCCATCATGTCTTCCAGTGTTAATTCTTAGTTATCAGATATCTTGGGTGCATCACTTAGTATGTCGAGTTGCAACTGCACTCATGTATGTTGTGGGAATACTTCCCAATTGCCATAAAAGGCGTCGCGTAAAGATTAGTGGGATAGGGCGTATACGGTGTCGATAGTCGAGAATGTGTTGTCTCCGCCTAAAGAATGGGAGAAATAGTCGGCATGGGACAATAAAAACCAGTCCGGATCCAAGTCGTTATACGGTAATGTAATAGTTTACGATTGTATGAATAGCTTACGATAATGTTAATCCAACGCTCCTATACCTTGATAACATATCACTATCGTGTATCAGGTTCGTAGGAAAATGTGTGTTCTCAAGAGTATGCGTCGGGTATCTACCTCGTTGTCTGACACGGTTATATTCGTTCCTTTCATCGCATCATAGAAAGGTGAATGGAATCAAATTCCCACTAAGTCTTACTGTTATCTTAGTATAAGTCTAAAGCATATATCGTTTCGTTGTCGAACGTAGTTAACTCTTTCCCTCTCGACATACCCTAAATCGGTAACCAGATAGTTCGAAGATACGGCTCATGTTAGTGTTAGTAATAAGCTGAGCACACAGAGTATCTTAAGTATAGCATCTAGGTCGGTGTGGGTCTGACTTCAAGAATTCCCCGGGAAGGTTCGTTTAATGTTTACCAATCCCGTTCTGGCATAATTTAGTCCAAATTATTCATAGGTGATCAGGCTACGAATAATTCAAGTTAAACAATGCCTTCACGTTTTGGTTAAATAAAATCTTTCGCTTAGAATTTGGTTATAGTTTGATTTTTGAAAAATCGGTACTCACTATAACCTTGCGCTCTGATACCAAGTCTGTCACACCCCGCTAAAGCGGAACACAGGATGTGAAGAGCAATAGCATTCGATACACAAGTTTATAATTCCACACCAAGTTATATTAAAACAAACATAACTTCAAAGGTTTACAATGTTTAAAACAACGTTTACATGTCCGAAATACAGAATAAGTGTTCATAGCCATGCCACCCGAACCCTTTCCCATTCTTGAAGTCATCAGCCCAAAATTATACTAGCATCGCCTTAAGCTTACTCGTTTCCTGAAAATACGAGTCAAGTGTTAACTACGGGAGACGTAGTTAGTGAGCTACAAGTTTAAGTAAAGCATTAGAGTTTCGACGCACATAACAATGGTGTAGAGTATAGCATTAAAATAGTTGTCGCATAACCATGCGCAAAAGTATAGTTCTCAAATAGTTGTCGCATAACCATGCGTAAAATATAGTGTTCAAATAGTTGTCGCATAAACATGCGTTAAATATAGTATTCGTGTTTTGTTTTGTCATTACCTCAGCGGTGGAACCATCCACATGTGTAAGACGATAAGTATTCGTGTTCGCGTTCGTAGGCATTGACCACATAGCGCGACTATGTGACAATCCTATGTATTGCCCAATGATCGTTGCTAAGCCTAAAGCCTACCCATTTAGTATTATGCACCATCGTTATTTGGCGTTGTGGTGAGGGTCTCTATACCCTAATAGCGCTATCCATATCTACTAACGGTCCTTTCCAAAGGGATTAATAGCAACTAATGTCCTTGGTAGTTTTCGGGAATTTTCAGTGGTTTCTCACGTCCATGTTGTACAAAGTCCGCAACATGACGATCGATTGTTTTAGTCATTGGCAATTATAGCTTTCGTGTCCTCGGCATTGTTGGCAAAACCCTCAACAATGCCGACAAAATAGTTATTCGTTTTAGTATTCGTTATCAAAGCATTTCATAGTAGCATTCAAAATACATAAGTGTTTTCGTAATAGCATTGGGTATCAAATCGTTTTCATAATAGTTTTCGAGTATCAAAGCGTTTTATAAAAGTATTCGAGTGTCAAAGCATTTCATAATAGTATTCAAGTATCAAAGCGTTTCAAAGTTTGCTTCAACTTAAATGTAGTGTCTAAGCCTAAGACTCGCATTTCACCCCAAAAAGTATTAAAAGCGTTTAAAAGAGTAGGGGTTTGTAACTCACTGTTTGCGAAGATAATCGTAACGTGCTCGGAAAAGCTCGGAAGGTGCTCGGAATCATCGGAAATCCTATAGTTATACCAAGTTATTGAGTGAGTATGATTGTTTATGAGTTTATAACATCGTTAGTCAACGAAAAATACTTAAGTTTTAGGATTATATTAAGGTCTAGTGAAAATCAGGCAGCGCTTCCGCGCTATTGTTTTTAAATCCAATTTTTAACACTTTCCCGCTTACAAACGTCATAACAATAATCTTTAACTTATAAAAACAAGATAGGGGTTATATGTTGAATAAGTTACCCTATTACAAGTCATAGTTCATGAACTTCAGTTTTATATATAATCTTAAAACGACAAGTTCAAAGTTATGCTCAATAATGGTTTAAATAAGGTTTTGTAACAAGTCTGCAACGACCGCCTCGCGGTGGAGGCACTGCGCCGCGGTCATGGGTTTACCACGACCGCCTCGCGGTGGAGGCACCGTGGCGCGGTCATATATTCACCACGACTGCCTCGCGGTGGAGGCACCGTGGCGCGGTCGCGAGACAGTTCATTTACCCAAAAATCGTTTTTGATGAAATTCGTTATTTATGAGTTGGATTTCGACATGCATTGGTTAAAAATGGTAAAACCTTTTATAATATAAGTTTAGTTTGGATTTTCATCCATAATAACAAGGATTTAACATAGCTTTTATCAAAACCCGTTTTTTGTTCATAAATGGTTATAAATCTTCATAAAAACTTGTTTTTAGTTTTTTGATTATACATGCAATGAGTTAAACTTGTATAAACATAAGATTTAAAAGAGTTATACCGAATGGATGATGATTTGAAGAAGATTGAAGTGTTCCTTTGGTGATTTTAGCCCCATTTTGCTAGAAAATAGTTTTTCCTTGCTCCAAATGATGATTACTTGCTTCCATCTTGATTATGACCGATTTTAGTGTGTTTGTTTTGGTATTTTAGAGATGTTTTTGCTTGTAAAGTTGCTGGAACTTGTGGAAGTTTGAGAGAGTTAACTTGGAAAATGAATGTGTGTGTGTGTAAATGTGTGTGTTTAAGTTGGGGTTGGAAGGGACAAATTGTTTATTATGTGTTTTGGAATGAGTCATTGCAGTAATTCTAACATTAGGACACCTGTTGGGACAGGTGGAGACTTGTAGTTTCGTGTGGAATGACTAATCAAAAGCAAAACTTGTGAGTCTGCACCACCTCCACCGCGTCGTGGTGACTCCAGTGCGGCGCAGTGGAAGGCTGGTCGTGACTCGGTTTTGTTTTACGTTATCGTTTAGTGTTACGTTGTTTAGAGCGTACAATTATTATGTAATGAACTTAGGAAAGTTCATTAGGTTTTATCCTGGTATTAGGATTCGATTATTGATTTGATTTCCGATTTCCGATTCCGAGACACACGCGTTTTATGTTTAAGTAACGTAAACCTACGTTAAAAGTTTTTGTGTGAGTTACATCGAGCTTAGCTTAAAGAGTTGTGTCTACGTAACCACGTAACACATAAAGTTAGTTATAGCAAGTAGCAAGTATAGCGTATCGAGGTTAAAAGTTAGCGTTCTCGATCTGAGTTTTGACGGTTGTCACACCCTGGTCACGTTTTTCTTCTACAAAGGTCTCTTTACGGTCTTAAACAGGCACCACGTGCCTGGTTTCAGCGCTTTTCTACGTATGCTCTTCGTATTGGATTTCTTCATAGTCGTACAGATTCTTCTTTATTTATTTACAGGAATGGTCGGGACACCGCTTATCTGCTTCTATATGTGGATGACATCATTCTCACAGCACCATCCACTACCTTTCTGCAGCACATCATCTCTGCACTCAACAGAGAATTCTCTATGACAGATTTGGGTCCATTGAGCTATTTCCTCGGCATATAGTCACTTGATCTTCTACTGGCATGTTTTTATCTCAGCAGAAATACGCATCTGACATCCTAGAGCGAGCTCATATGCTCAACTGCAACCCTTGCAAGACTCCAGTAGACACAGACTCCAAACTCCGTCTTAGTGGCCCTCCTGTTGCTGATCCGAGTTTGTACCGTAGTCTTGCGGGGGCTTTACAGTATCTTACGTTTATTCGCCCAGATTTGTCTTATGCAGTACAACATATATGTTTGTTTCTGCACGATCAACGTGATCCCCACCTACAGGCTCTCAAGCGAATCCTTCGCTATGTTCGGGGCACTATCAGTTAGGGGTTACAACTTTATTCTTCACCGATTACTCAGCTTACAACTTACTCTGATGCTTACTGGGGTGGCTGCCCTGATTCCCGTCGTTCTACCTTGGGTTATTGTGTGTTTCTGGGTTCTAACCTCCTTTCATGGTCTTCGAAACAACAACACACAGTCTCCCGTTCCAGTGCCGAGGCTGAGTATCGCGGGGTCGCTAATGCAGTGGTAGAAACATCCTGGCTACGTAACCTACTTCGTGAGCTACATACTCCCATTTCCACCGCTACTATTGTTTTTTTGTGGTAATGTGAGTGCTGTCTATATGTCTACGAACCCGGTTCAACATCAACGGACCAAACACATAGAGATTGATATTCATTTTGTTCGCGACAAGGTTGTTGCTGGTCTTGTCCGTGTTCTTCATGTCCCTTCCCGCTATCAATACGCATATATCTTCACCAAAGGCCTTCCTTCTTCGCTCTTTACAGACTTTCGTAACAGTCTGAGCGTCCGTTCCTCTCCCGATCACACTACGGGGGCATATTAGACTATATTATTGTATTTGGACCTTGCATTAATAGTCCATTTAGTTTAGCCCACATAGATCCATTTATATCTTGTATTTATTCTTGTTTACTAAATGCAAAGAGGGCAACTAATCAATTATGTTCATACCTTTGCAGTGACCCTTTACAAAGGTCCCAAGATTATTCGGATTTTTTCGCCTTCTAGTTCTTCAACGGTTTCCGTTAGTTCACCACAAGATAATTGGGTTCTTGGTGGTCTTTTATTTACCTCCGAGTACATCTTGATCACATTGTGGTACATCGTGCAGGTAAGATGTTGTTACTTGAGATGCATAGAATCAAGAGAAAATCACCAAAAGAGTCTCTTGAGTCTTGACAACCATATTTCAAAAGTAATCAACTAATTCGGGAAAAGTTTTTGTGCCCTCTTTTTCGTCACGAGAACTGGATTTGAAAGACGGCGCAAGAATATGAAAGATGTCACGAAAACTAAGATAGATGGCCAAAGGACGTGTCCACTTTAAACCACTTATTTCAATTACATCTCATTCTCATTCTCGCGACTTTTGATAAAAGACAAAGTGGCGCAAAAACTTTTGGCCAATCAAATGATTATATTTAAAATATCGATGTGGGAGATGAATATATTAGTGATTTTCCCAAGAATCAAACCCTATCGAGCCTACACCTGATTCTCAAATATGTTTTGAACTTTTGATATCTTTAATACGACCCTACGCTTGGTTAAGTCCAATCTTGACCACCATATACCTGGACTGATCTAGGCTCGAGCCCAACCGGGCCTACATTTTTAATGTTAGAGAAAGTGAGGGGAGCGAATTAAAATAAGCTATGTTTTCAAGATTTTTTTTTTAAAAAGATTAGAGATTTAAGCATTTCTAGATCAAAAATCATATATCCATTTTTGAGATGATTATGAAAGAATAAAGATCACTCCCCCACCCTTCCTGATGCAGGGGCATAGTTGCCAATTACCTTCTCGTTATTTTCGTTTAGATATCTATTATTTCAATAAGTGATTTACTTTATTTTGGGTTGTTATGTTATTTCCTTTTATTCATGACTAACCTTTCATTAAAAAGAAAGGATCTTGTTATTATTGGATTATTATTGATTTTGAAATAAGAAACCAGAGGAACCAACGACTTGGTTTTCTTCCTTTGTTCGATTCTTTTAGCATATCATTTTCCGCCATTGTATTGATCCACATCAATTGGTATCTAGAGCCAGTGGTTGACAATGGTTGGACGTGGAAGACCCCCTCGTAACGCTAATCGCAGAAACGCCGACCGAGGCAGTGATATCGATCAACGAGATCCACGTGATGCTGAAATCGAACGTCTACACCAACGGATCAGAGATCTCGAACTCCAGCATGAGGACGTTAATGAAGAAACACAAAATGAGGAAGACGTGGGAGACGGCGTGAATCCGTTCGGTTACCAACCAAATTTTCGGGGGAGGACTCAGGAAGATCCTTTGCGAAATTTTGGTTTGAAGCTCGAAATTCCAGAATTTTTCGGACGCATACATCCAGACGACTTTATCGATTGGGTTACAACTGTTGAACGACTCTTTGATTTACGCAACATTCCTGAACAATTAAAAGTCAAGCTTGTTGCCCTTCGATTGAAGAAATCTGCATCGCTTTGGTGGAATCATGTTACACACGAAAGAATAAAAGAAGGAAAGTCACGGGTTGTCACATGGCAAAAAATGAAGAAATTACTTCAACGTAAATTCCTCCCTATTAATTTTAAGCAAGAGGCATTCTTAGATTACCATCATGCCTCTCAACGCTCTTCTTCGGTGGACGATTTCATTACGGAGTTCGACCGACTTCGCATGAGGTGCTCTATACACGAAGAAGACGAACAAGTCATTGCTCGTTTTTTGGGTGGCCTTCGACCCGAAATTGCGGATGTTGTACATCTCCAGCAGTATTGGACCTATGAGGATGTTTGTCGCTTAGCATTGAAAGTTGAAAAACAATTTAAAGCTCGAGGGAAATCAGCCGCCACACGCACTCCTACTACTTCGCGGGTAAATCTCCCAAACAACACACCCGCAATTTCTTCTCACTTGCCTCCTAGTCCAGAAGGTACGTCCCAAAAACCCGCTCCATCTCGTATTATTCGTTGTTTTAAATGTCAGGGACTCGGGCATGTGGCTCGTGATTGTGCCAACAAACAGCTCGTTACCTTTTCGGATGATATGCCACCCATATATGACACCGACATTGAGGGTGATCAAGTTGATGACACGGAAGAGCTTGTTTATGCTGATCATGGAGAGGCGCTTGTTACTCAGCGTGTTCTTAATATAGATGTCGCTAAAACATGTGATCCTTCCTCTTGGCTTCGTAATAATATTTTTAGCACTAAATGTACCGCTAAAGGAAAAGTGTGCACGCTCATTATCGATTCTGGAAGTTGTGATAATATGGTTGCAGTTAGTATGGTTGAAAAACTTGGTCTTGTCATGGAAGATCATCCCGAACCGTACCAATTAACATGGTTAAAAAAAGGGAATGTCGTTAAGGTCAATAAGCGTTGCCTTGTCAATTTCTCTATTGGTAACAAGTATCGTGACGAGGTATGGTGTGAAGTAATACCGATGGACGCATGCCACATTTTGTTGGGGAGGCCGTGGCAATATGATCGTAAAACTAATCACGATGGGTTTCGAAATACATATAGCTTTAAAAAAGACGGTATCACGATTACTCTCGCTCCACTTGATGTGCGCAACATGCCTTCTGATGCTTTCCTTCTCACTCGATCTCAGTTTGTGGAATTCACCAAAGTAACACCACCACCTTTATTGCTTGCATTAGTCATTACTGAAATAAACCAATCCATGTCAACACCAAGTGCCATGCAACCATTACTTGCTGAATTCCAAGACGTTTTTCCCGAACAATTACCGTCGGGCTTGCCTTTAATACGGGATATTCAGCATTGCATTGATTTTGTCCCGGGTGCCGTTATTCCTAACAAACCCGCTTACCGAATGAACCCGAAAGAATTTGAGGAACTACATCGTCAAGTGACCGACTTATTGGAAAAAGGTCTTATCCGAGAAAGTTTGAGTCCTTGTGCCGTACCCGCCTTGCTAGTCCCTAAACATGATGGTACCTTTCGTATGTGTATCGATAGTCGAGCGGTCAACAAAATCACAATTAAATACCGTTTTCCAATTCCTCGGTTCGACGATTTGATTGATCAATTGCATGGAGCATCCGTTTTTTCCAAAATTGATTTACGCAGTGGCTATCACCAAATTCGTATGCGGCCTGGCGATGAATGGAAAACTGCGTTTAAGACACGTGACGGTCTCTACGAGTGGATGGTAATGCCTTTCGGGTTGTCTAATGCCCCGAGTACTTTTATGCGGCTTATGAATCATGTGTTTAAACAGTTCCTTGGTCGTTTTGTGGTTATTTATTTTGATGATATATTAGTTTATAGTCAGAATACTACACAGCATGTAACTCACCTCCATCAAGTCTTTTCTGTTTTACGAGATCAACGCCTCTTTGGGAATAGTAAGAAATGCCATTTTCTTACTAATGAAATCGTCTTTTTGGGATACATTATTTCAAGTGAGGGGCTCCGCATGGATACTACAAAAGTTGATGCTATCACAAGTTGGCCGACACCGACTACCATTCATGATATTCGATGTTTTCACGGGTTAGCTTCATTTTATCGCCGTTTCATCCGAAATTTTAGCAGCCTCATTGCGCCTATGACTGACTGTATGAAAGGGGGTAAGTTTTTCTGGACCCCCGAAGCCGAAAATGCCTTTTGTGAGCTGAAAAAGCGTGTCACTCAAGCACCAGTGTTGATCCTTCCTAATTTTGATGATATTTTCCAAGTTGAGTGCGATGCTTCGGGTCTTGGTATCGGCGGCGTTTTGAGTCAAAATAACAAGCCTATTGCTTTTTTTAGTGAAAAATTTAACGAGGCTCGTCGCAAATATTCTACGTATGATAAAGAGTTTTATGCGATCGTTCGTAGTTTGGAATATTGGCGTCATTACTTGCTGTCTACTGAGTTTGTTCTCTTTTCGGACCATGAGGCATTGAAATATATTAACGGCCAACATAAATTGAGCTCTCGTCATGCAAAATGGGTCGAATTCATCCAAGCTTATTCTTTTGTGATTCGCCACAAAGCCGGATCAGCCAACGTTGTTGCGGATGCATTAAGCCGCCGCCATATTCTATTGTCATCTTTGCGTACTCAGGTCCTTGGTTTTGACACATTTCGACATTTATACACGAATGATCCTGATTTTCGCTCCATTTGGAAGACATGTACGACTGGCATGTGTAGCGATTTTTCCATGCACGATGGTTTTCTTTTTAAAGGTACCCGCCTTTGCATTCCGATGTGCTCACTTCGGGATTCTCTTATCCTTGAACGACATGCAGGGGGACTCGCTGGCCATTTTGGCAGAGACAAAACCATCAGCGCCATGCAAGAACAATTTTTTTGGCCAAAATTAGCTCGTGATGTGTATCGCATTATTGCTCGTTGTCGTATATGCCATATTGCGAAAACCCACAAGAATAATACGGGTTTATACACCCCTTTACCAGTACCTGTGATCCCTTGGGATGATGTTAGTTTAGATTTTGTCATGGGGTTACCGCGAACTCAACGTCATAAGGACTCCGTCATGGTTGTTGTTGATCGTTTTTCCAAGATGTCTCATTTTATACCATGTTCAAAAACTTATGATGCCAGTCAAGTAGCACGGTTGTATTTCTCTGAAATAGTTCGACTTCATGGTGTTCCCAAGACTCTTACATCCGACAGAGATGTCAAATTTGTTAGCCATTTTTGGCGTACTCTGTGGACTCGTATGGGGTCCAAATTGCAGTTTAGTAGTGCGTATCACCCCCAAACGGACGGTCAAACGGAGGTCACAAACCGAAGCTTAGGTAACCTTCTACGTAGTCTTGTTGGTGATCATCCTAAACAATGGGATCTTACCTTAGCTCAAGCCGAGTTTGCCTATAACCGCTCTGTCAATCGCACCACTGGTTATAGTCCATTTCACATTGTGTATGGTCGGAACCCGTGTACTCCTTTGGATTTAGCACCGTTGCCACAAGTGGGTCAGGTCAGTAGTGAGGGGAGCGACTGGTCTCAACAAATGAAGGATCTTCATGTGAAGGTTCGTGACAATATTCTTAAAAACAATGCTCAGTATCAGTTCCGTGCTAATAAACATCGTAAACAAGTTATTTTCAAGGAAGGCGATTTGGTTTGGATTCATTTGCGTAAGGAACGATTTCCGATGGGGCGTTTTGGTAAGTTACAACCTCGTGCGGATGGTCCATTTCGAGTTCTCAAGCGTATTAACGACAACGCCTATAAGATCGAGCTTCCGGGACATTATAATGTTTCGGCCACCTTTAATGTTTCGGACTTGTCTCGTTATGAAGGGGATGCTGATGATGTTGTGGACGTGGGGTTGGAGGATTCTCAAGCCGGGGAGGATGATGCAGGGGCATAGTTGCCAATTACCTTCTCGTTATTTTCGTTTAGATATCTATTATTTCAATAAGTGATTTACTTTATTTTGGGTTGTTATGTTATTTCCTTTTATTCATGACTAACCTTTCATTAAAAAGAAAGGATCTTGTTATTATTGGATTATTATTGATTTTGAAATAAGAAACCAGAGGAACCAACGACTTGATTTTCTTCCTTTGTTCGATTCTTTTAGCATATCATTTTTCGCCATTGTATTGATCCACATCAATTCCCTTCATCCACTTCACTTAACTAATTTTTGTCTTAATAAAATATCGGGAACTCAACATAGAAATGGGATTGATATCAGGACTTAATACATGTCCTAAACCGGCTAGTTACTAGAAATTAAGCCTCTATGCTAAAGGTCGGTCTAAGACAAATGTATAAGTGTATAAGTATATAACTGACAATGCATGAGACTATGCCTAATATATATATATATATATATATATATATATATATATATATAGGAGTAGGATCAAATAAAAAGTTTCAAATTTGTAAAAAGTGTAGGAAACAATGTGGGAATGACATGTGTCACTTATGTGAAATTTAAAAAAAAAAATTATTTTTTAAATAAAAAAAATAATATTTTTTTATTAAAAAAAAAAAATCGAAAAAAAAAAAAATTTTGGAAAAAAAAATTTTGAACTTTTTTTTAATAACGTAATATGCCACGTCATATGATGCACATTAATGATACACATTAATGATGCACACAAAATATGATGCACATTAATGATTCACACAAAAAAGTTTTGATATTCAACTATGATTCACGCAAAAAAGTTATAATATTCAACTATTATTCACACATAAATGTTCATCGTAGCTGTGCATCATAAATGTGCATCATATTTTTTTCGTACATAACTTTTTTCGAGCCAAAAAAAAAAAAAAAATCTTCGAAAAAAAAAAATTTCGATTTTTTTTTTTAATATTTTTTTTATTAAAAATATTTTTTTTATTAAAAAAATAAAAAAATTATATTTTTTTTCCAAACTTGCCACATGTCACTACAAGAATGCTTCCTACACTTTTTACAAATATAAGACTTTTTACATGAACCCTCCCCTATATATATATATATATATATATATATATATATATATATATATATATATTTACGACGAGCTTAGGTACAGTCTTAGGCCTAGCTAGGCACGTTTGTGCATCCCTAGGGGTACCTAAGTTGCTTAAAGATGGGATATAATATTTATATGAATATTGCAGACCCAAATATTGAAGGAGTATCCGTCGGAATTGACACTGGTATTCTTTTACAACTTTATAGTGAGCATTCTTTGTGCAATTATGGGGGGTTTCACAGTAATAGATTCAAGTGCTTGGAATATCAAACCTGAATTAGCCTTGGCCTCGATTTTGTGCTCGGTTAGTACCTCACTACCAAAAAAAATTATCATTTGTACAAAAAGTTTTTTTTATGCTATTAAAAAGTGTAATATGTTGTTGATATCAACAAAAACATTTAAGTGTGGACAAAACATATAAACCTCGAATATTTAGACGTTTTAATTTTATTAAAAAGTGTATGTACACTTATAAGTGTACAAACGTACAACCTGTCTACACTTAAAGTGCAGAGAGTTTTTGTGACACCTTATTCTCCACATATAAATTACATGTAGAAATGAAATGTGACAAATTTATTTACCTACGTTTAGGTGTAGACATCTTTGTATTTATACACTTAAATGTGCACACGTTTTTTTTTCTACACTTATAAGTGCCTTAATGGTTATGGTTTTTTTCTATTTCTCCATGTCTAAACATTTTTTTGTGGGTTTCCTGAATCATGCAGGCGGTGCTTAGTTCGTGCTTGATCGATAGTGTGCATGCGTGGCCATTACACTTGAAAGGGCCATTATTTGTGGCCATGTTTAAGCCATTGTCTATTGCTATAGCAGTCACATTGGGTGTCACGTTCCTTGGTGATGAACTATATCTTGGAAGGTAATGTGACCTATGGCTGATAAGCCATAAGTTAAACACCAATGTCATAAATAAACTTGGTCTATTGTATATTTATGATAAGAGAGAATATTCATTAACTTTCATGTTTTTCTGAAGTGTGATTGGTGCAATAGTATTATCAGTTGGGTTTTATCCGGTGATGTGGGGAAAAGCTAACACTACGCCAAAATTTGGCTTTAGGGACTACGGATGTAGTCCCGAAAAACCCCGTTTGTAGTCTCGAAAAACCTATCGGGACGACATGTAGTCCCGAAAAGCGTAGTCCCCACTGCTCCGTCTCTATAGGTTTGGCGGGACGACATTTTGATTTTGAGGAAAGACGCGTTAACCGGCCACGTCGACGTTTTTTATTTTGGGACAATATCTTTCGGGACTACATGTCGTCCGTTGAAACTGTTCAAAAACGTCGAGTGAAATGCCTTTCGGGACTACAATCTGTCCCAAAAGATTTTTTCGAAACCTCTAAGGACAGGGTTTTCGTGACTACATGTAGTCCCAACAATTTAATAAATTATTTAATTAATATATTTAATAAATCATTTTAAAAATATATTTATTAAATATAATTTAATTTTAATTAATTATTTTTAAAAATATTAATTCTATTATTTAATCACAAAATCAATATACATATCATTTAATCACAAAAACAATAAAAATATTAATTCTATTATTTAATTCTATTATTTTGTTTTTGATTTCAATATACCAATACATATAAAACACATATATACAAATCAATATACATAATCACAAAATGGATTAAAAAAAAAACATAAAAACTCAAAATTTAATAAAACTTAATGTAAATGACAATAAATTATACTATTATTATTACAAATCTTTAAATTGAAACTAAAAACCATAAAGAAAAAACCTCCTAAACACTAAACAAGTTTTCCAAAGTATATTAAGATTTCGGTCCAATGGAAGCAGATGGGGCTGGAGGTGGTGGTGGCGGGCGACGACAGTAGGTAGAGGGGCGGCGGCAGCAGGTGACAACAGTGGTGGCGGTGGCTTTTGGTGGCAGCAGTGGCGGTGTGTGATGGCAGGGGTGGTGGTGGCGGTGCTTGGTGACAGGTGGCGGTTTTGATTAAGGTCTTATGGTGGTGTAGTGGTGGTGATAAGAAAATAAATGGGAGAAATTTTATGAAATCTTGATGATAAGAAGATATAAATGAAGAGAGAAAGAGAGGGGGGAGATTATATAAAAGGGTGGGTTAATTGAGTGGTTTAAATTTTTGGGGGGAAATGAAAATTTTTGGAAAAGGGGGAAAACAAAATTTTTGGTGGGTTAAATGTTATTGATGATTTTTTGTTATATATTTAAGTTTATAAAAAAGTCTAATTAAAATGTATTTAAAAATATACACCATTTATATAAATTTATAATTTTATTTTTTAAGGTTAAAAGTTATATAAAAAAAAGTCTATGTATTTTCATATTTTTTAGATTTCGAGGAAAATAATAAACATAAACAAAGTCGATAAAGTTTTTTAACAGGTTTTATTTTCTTTTTAATATTTCGCTTAAAAATATAATTGTTATTCAAAAATAAGTTATTTTTTGTATAAGTTATTAAATTGTGGAAAAATGTTATCGACTCGTTTGTAATACTTTATAATTATAATATCCATTGTCAAAATTGTTTGGGATCGAAGTTTTCCATGAAGATCTACATAAGTTTTTATTAAAATTTATCTAATTTTTGTAGTTCATCATTGTTATCATTTTCTATTTAAGATTGTTTTTAGAAAAATTTGGGAAGTAATTATGTTTTCTAATACTCCCTTCGTCCCATATTATTCGTTCAGTATTCCATTTTGGGTTGTCCCATTTTAATTGTCTACTACTACTATAAATAGATAGAAAAATTTAATAAGTTTACCAAAATAACCTTTGTGAAAGTTATAATTACATAATTTATAGAAAACACTAATTAATTAACTAAGGATAAAACTGTCATTTGGTAAAAAGTAAGAAATAAGAAAACATTAATAATTATGTTTTTTTTTCTTCTACAACAATGTGTTTTTTGTCTGAGGACAATAATTTTAGAATAGATGCAGTATATGTTTTAAGTTTTAGTGTAATGAATATTGTTTTTTTTTTTTTTTTTTTTTTTGTAATGTGGTTTTTAAGATGAAAAAAGAACCGAATAGTTTACTTAATTTTCAGGGAGTGATAAATGATTACTTAATTGTTATCTTACATGAGATTATATTTGGACTATAATGTGTTGGTTTAAACATAAGTTAGACTAAAAATTTAGAATTTGTTTAACTATAGTGTTAAGACTTTCTATGAAGACTAGTACATAAAGGAGTAGCTTACATTTAACTAACTCGAGTATGATTCCAAATCAAATCTCGAATAACTTATGTATGAAACAGCCATTCATTTTCATTCACTTGAACCCGAAAAATCAACAAAACCGAAATCAAAGAAAAGAAAGAAAAAAGAATTCAAAAGGGAAACCCGACCCGACAAAAATATATGTTACATTAACCATACTTCGAACAGTTCGACTCAATATTTGCATATCCTGATTCTAACTTCTAGATCAGCCACTGCACTAAAATGTATATAAACGAGTTACACGGGTTCGGGTTGAGTAATTTCAGCTCGACAACCTGCTAACCCAAACTCTATAACCGGCTAACCCAAACTCCGGGCTGGAGGTGGTGGTGGCGGGCGACCGCAGTAGGTGGAGGGGCGGCGGCAGCAGGTGACAAGAGTGTGCGGTGGCTTTTGGTGGCAGCAGTGGCGGTGTGTGATGGCAGGGGTGGTGGTGGGCGGTGCTTGGTGACAGGTGGTGGTTTGATTAAGGTTTTATGGTGGTGTAGTGGTGGTGATAAGAAAATAAATGGGAGAAATTTTGTGAAATCTTGATGATAAGAAGATATAAATGAAGAAAAAGAGAGGGGGGAGATTATATAAAAGGGTGGGTTACTTGAGTGGTTGAAATTTTGGGGGGGAAATGAAATTTTTGGAAAAGGGGAAAACAAAATTTTTGGTGGGTTAAATGTTATTGATGATTTTTTTGTTATATATTTAAGTTTATCAAAAAGTCTAATTAACATGTATTTAAAAATATACACCATTTATATAAATTTATTTTTAAAAAGGTTAAAATTTATAAAAAAAAAAGTCTATGTATTTTCATATTTTTTAGATTTCGAGGAAAATAATAAACATAAACAAAGTCGATAAAGTTTTTTAAAAAGTTTTATTTTCTTTTTAATATTTCGCTTAAGAATATAATTGTTATTCAAAAATAAGTTATTTTTTGTATAAGTTAATACATTTGTGGAAAAATGTTATCGACTCGTTTTTACGATTGTTGATGAAATGTAATACTTTATGTTTATTGTGATAACATAATTTAATAATTGATGAAAATGTATTTATCGATTCAATAATTCCTTATTAACCAAGTTCAATAGCTAGCGACACACGGACACTAACTCGAATAGTCGATGATCAATAGTGAGTAGACGATTGAATAACTTTAAATATGTGATAAGATACATTGAAATTGTTGCTTCTTGTATTTGATCGATCGAGGGTTTAGGATTATAGTTTTAGGGTTCAAGGGTTCATGAGGGTTATCGTTCAGATTTCATGTTTAGGGTTTATGGTTTATTGTTGGTTTAAGGTGGGGTTTAGGGTTTAAAGTATTTGTAATTGAAATACGACACGTAAACATTTCGATACTTTCAGATATAGGTTTATTTTAAGTATTTTCCACGTTTATCGTAAGTAGTTACGAGTTAAGGGTTTAGTTAGGTCTCTACGATTAATTAAACAATTATTTACAAGTATTATATATTGAATACTATTATATGTGCACAATGAATTGATAGACCCTCATAAGTGACCTCATCCTTCCATGCAAAATAAAACGCACGCAGATGAATAACTTCGATGTCATGTTTGTCTTTGGGGTTAGGGTTTAGGATTATAGTCTAGGGTTTAAGGGTTTATGAGGGTTATCGTTGTTAAAAGCTTCAGATTTCATGTTTAGGGTTTATGGTTTATCGTTGTTTAAGGTCTAACTTAGGGGTTTAGGTTTAAGGTATTGTTAATTGAAATACGACACGTAACGTACACATTTCTATACCTTCAGATATAGGTTTGTTTTAAGTATTTTCCACGTTTATCGTAAGTAGTTACGAGTTAAGGGTTTACTTAGGTTCCTACGGCTAACTATAAAATAATTTACAATTATTATATATTTAATACTATTATATGATATAATAGAGACAAATAATATCTTAAATAAAAAATCAATTAAATTGATATGTATATTATATATT
>CAJVGC010000001.1:56544303-56608958 GCA_910822075.1 Senecio squalidus | reverse complement strand
TTCAACTATTGATTCACCGCAAAAAAGTTATAATATTTAACTATTATGCAAACATAAATGTTCATCGTAGCTGTGCATCATAAATGTGCATCATATTTTTTTCGTACATAACTTTTTTCGAGCCAAAAAAAAAAAAAAAAAATCTTCGAAAAAAAAAAAATTTCTATTTTTTTTTTATTATTTTTCCTATTAAAAATATTGTTTTTATTAAAAAAATAAAAAAATAATTTTTTTATTAAAAAAATAAAAAAATAATTTTTTTCCAAAGTTGCCACATGTCACTATAAGAATGTTTCCTCCACTTTTTACAAATATAAGACTTTTTACATGAACCCTCCCTATATAATATATATATATATATATATATATATATATATATATATATATTTACGACGAGCTTAGGTACAGTCTTAGGCCTAGCTAGGCACGTTTGTGCATCCCTAGGGGTACCTAAGTTGCTTAAAGATGGGATATAATATTTATATGAATATTGCAGACCCAAATATTGAAGAGTATCCGTCGGAATTGACACTGGTATTCTTTTACAACTTTATAGTGAGCATTCTTGTGCAATTATGGGGGGTTTCACAGTAATAGATTCAAGTGCTTGGAATATCAAACCTGAATTAGCCTTGGCCTCGATTTTGTGCTCGGTTAGTACCTCACTACCAAAAAAAATTATCATTTGTACAAAAAAGTTTTTTTATGCTATTAAAAAGTTGATATCAACAAAAACATTTAAGTGTGGACAAAACATATAAACCTCGAATATTTAGACGTTTTAATTTTATTAAAAAGTGTATGTACACTTATAGTGTACAACGTACAACCTGTCTACAACTTAAAGTGTAGTGAGTTTTTGTGACACCTTATTCTCCACATATAAATTACATGTAGAAATGAAATGTGACAAATTTATTTACCTACGTTTAGGTGTAGACATCTTTGTATTTATACACTTAAATGTGCACATGTTTTTTTTCCTACACTTATAAGTACCTTAATGGTTATTTTCTATTTCTCCATGTCTAAACATTTTTTTGTGGGTTTCATGAATCATGCAGGTGGTGCTTAGTTCGTGCTTGATCAATAGTGTGCATGCGTGGGCATTACACTTGAAAGGGCCATTATTTGTGGCCATGTTTAAGCCATTGTCTATTGCTATAGCAGTCGCTATGGGTGTCACGTTCCTTGGTGATGAACTATATCTTGGAAGGTAATGTGACCTATGGCTCATAAGCCATAAGTTAAACACCAATGTCATAAATAAACTTGGTATGTCGTATATTTATAATAAGATAGAATATTCATTAACTTTCATGTTTTTTCTGAAGTGTGATTGGTGCAATAGTATTATCAATTGGGTTTTATATGGTGATGTGGGGAAAAGCTAAAACTACGCCAAAATTTGGCTTTAGGGACTACGGATGTAGTCCCGAAAAACCCCGTTTGTAGTCTCGAAAAACCTATCGGGACGACATGTAGTCCCGAAAAGCGTAGTCCCCACTGCTCCGTCTCTATAGGTTTGGCGGGACGACATTTTGATTTTGAGGAAAGAAGCGTTAACCGGCCACGTCGACGTTTTTTATTTTGGGACAATATCTTTCGGGACTACATGTCGTCCGTTGAAACTGTTCAAAAACGTCGAGTGAAATGCCTTTCGGGACTACAATCTGTCCCAAAAGATTTTTTCGAAACCTCTAAGGACAGGGTTTTCGTGACTACATGTAGTCCCAACAATTTAATAAATTATTTAATTAATATATTAATAAATCATTTTAAAAATATATTTATTAAATATAATTTAATTTTAATTATTATTTTTAAAATATTAATTCTATTATTTAATCACAAAATCAATATACATATCATTTAATCACAAAAACAATAAAAATATTAATTCTATTATTTAATTCTATTATTTTTGTTTTTGATTTCAATATACCAATACATATAAACACATATATACAAATCAATATACATAATCACAAAATGGATTAAAAAAAAAACATAAAAACTCAAAATTTAATAAAACTTAATGTAAATGACAATAAATTATACTATTATTATTACAAATCTTTAAATTGAAACTAAAAACCATAAAGAAAAAACCTCCTAAACACTAAACAGTTTTCCAAAGTATATTAGAATTTCAGGTCCAATGGAAGCAGATGGGGCTGGAGGTGGTGGTGGCGGGCGACGACAGTAGGTAGAGGACAACAGTGGTGGCGGTGGCTTTTGGTGGCAGCAGTGGCGGTGTGTGATGGCAGGGGTGGTGGTGGCGGTGCTTGGTGACAGGTGGCGGTTTTGATTAAGGTCTTATGGTGGTGTAGTGGTGGTGATAAGAAAATAAATGGGAGAAATTTTATGAAATCTTGATGATAAGAAGATATAAATGAAGAGAGAAAGAGAGGGGGGAGATTATATAAAAGGGTGGGTTAATTGAGTGGTTTAAATTTTTGGGGGGAAATGAAAATTTTTGGAAAAGGGGGAAAACAAAATTTTTGGTGGGTTAAATGTTATTGATGATTTTTTGTTATATATTTAAGTTTATAAAAAAGTCTAATTAAAATGTATTTAAAAATATACACCATTTATATAAATTTATAATTTTATTTTTTAAGGTTAAAAGTTATATAAAAAAAAAGTCTATGTATTTCATATTTTTAGATTTCGAGGAAAATAATAAACATAAACAAAGTCGATAAAGTTTTTTAACAGGTTTTATTTTCTTTTTAATATTTCGCTTAAAAATATAATTGTTATTCAAAAATAAGTTATTTTTTGTATAAGTTATTAAATTGTGGAAAAATGTTATCGACTCGTTTTTACGATTGTTGATGAAATGTAATACTTTATAATTATAATATCCATTGTCAAAATTGTTTGGGATCGAAGTTTTCCATGAAGATCTACATAAGTTTTTATTAAAATTTATCTAATTTTTGTAGTTCATCATTGTTATCATTTTCTATTTAAGATTGTTTTTAGAAAAATTTGGGAAGTAATTATGTTTTCTAATACTCCCTTTCGTCCCATATTATTCGTTCAGTATTCCATTTTGGGTTGTCCCATTTAATTGTCTACTACTACTATAAATAGATAGAAAAATTTAATAAGTTTACCAAAATAACCTTTGTGAAAGTTATAATTACATAATTTATAGAAAACACTAATTAATTAACTAAGGATAAAACTGTCATTTGGTAAAAAGTAAGAAATAAATTAATAATTATGTTTTTTTTCTTCTACAACAATGTGTTTTTTGTCTGAGGACAATAATTTTAGAATAGATGCAGTATATGTTTTAAGTTTTAGTGTAATGAATATTGTTTTTTTTTTTTTTTTTTTTTTTTTGTTATGTGGTTTTTAAGATGAAAAAAGAACCGAATAGTTTACTTAATTTTCAGGGAGTGAATAAATGATTACTTAATTGTTATCTTACATGAGATTATATTTGGACTATAATGTGTTGGTTTAAACATAAGTTAGACTAAAAATTTAGAATTTGTTTAACTATAGTGTTAAGACTTTCTATGAAGACTAGTACATAAAGGAGTAGCTTACATTTAACTAACTCGAGTATGATTCCAAATCAAATCTCGAATAACTTATGTATGAAACAGCCATTCATTTTCATTCACTTGAACCCGAAAAATCAACAAAACCGAAATCAAAGAAAAGAAAGAAAAAAGAATTCAAAAGGGAAACCCGACCCGACAAAAAACCATACTTCGAACAGTTCGACTCAATATTTGCATATCCTGATTCTAACTTCTAGATCAGCCACTGCACTAAAATGTATATAAACGAGTTACACGGGTTCGGGTTGAGTAATTTCAGCTCGACAACCTGCTAACCCAAACTCTATAACCGGCTAACCCAAACTCCGGGCTGGAGGTGGTGGTGGCGGGCGACCGCAGTAGGTGGAGGGGCGGCGGCAGCAGGTGACAAGAGTGGTGGCGGTGGCTTTTGGTGGCAGCAGTGGCGGTGTGTGATGGCAGGGGTGGTGGTGGCGGTGCTTGGTGACAGGTGGTGGTTTTGATTAAGGTTTTATGGTGGTGTAGTGGTGGTGATAAGAAAATAAATGGGAGAAATTTTGTGAAATCTTGATGATAAGAAGATATAAATGAAGAAAAAGAGAGGGGGGAGATTATATAAAAGGGTGGGTTACTTGAGTGGTTGAAATTTTTGGGGGGAAATGAAATTTTTGGAAAAGGGAAAACATATTGATGATTTTTTTGTTATATATTTAAGTTTATCAAAAAGTCTAATTAACATGTATTTAAAAATATACACCATTTATATAAATTTATAATTTTATTTTTTAAGGTTAAAAGTTATATAAAAAAAAGTCTATGTATTTTCATATTTTTTAGATTTCGAGGAAAATAATAAACATAAACAAAGTCGATAAAGTTTTTTAAAAAGTTTTATTTTCTTTTTAATATTTCGCTTAAGAATATAATTGTTATTCAAAAATAAGTTATTTTTTGTATAAGTTAATACATTTGTGGAAAAATGTTATCGACTCGTTTTTACGATTGTTGATGAAATGTAATACTTTATGTTTATTGTGATAACATAATTTAATAATTGATGAAAATGTATTTATCGATTCAATAATTCCTTATTAACCAAGTTCAATAGCTAGCGACACACGGACACTAACTCGAATAGTCGATGATCAATAGTGAGTAGACGATTGAATAACTTTAAATATGTGATAAGTTGTTGCTTCTTGTATTTGATCGATCGAGGGTTTAGGATTATAGTTTAGGGTTCAAGGGTTCATGAGGGTTATCGTTGTTAAAAGCTTCAGATTTCATGTTTAGGGTTTATGGTTTATTGTTGTTTAAGGTGGGGTTTAGGGTTTAAAGTATTTGTTAATTGAAATACGACACGTAAACATTTCCGATACTTTCAGATATAGGTTTATTTTAAGTATTTTCCACGTTTATCGTAAGTAGTTACGAGTTAAGGGTTTAGTTAGGTCTCTACGATTAATTAAACAATTAATTTACAATTATTATATATTGAATACTATTATATGTGCACAATGGAATTGATAGACCCTCATAAGTGACCTCATCCTTCCATGCAAAATAAAACGCACGCAGATGAATAACTTCGGATGTCATGTTTGTCTTTGGGGTTAGGGTTTAGGATTATAGTCTAGGGTTTAAGGGTTTATGAGGGTTATCGTTGTTAAAAGCTTCAGATTTCATGTTTATGGTTTATCGTTGTTTAAGGTCTAACTTTAGGGGTTTAGGTTTAAGGTATTTGTTAATTGAAATACGACACGTACACATTTTCTATACCTTTCAGATATAGGTTTGTTTTAAGTATTTTCCACGTTTATCGTAAGTAGTTACGAGTTAAGGGTTTACTTAGGTTCCTACGGCTAACTATAAAATTAATTTACAATTATTATATATTTAATACTATTATATGATATAATATATACAAATAATATCTTAAATAAAATCAATTAATTGATATGTATATTATATATTTTTAATTTAAATATATTTTAAATAACATTTTAGTATAATTACTTTTAATAATATAATATATACAAATTTTTTGATATCAAGTAATAATATTTTAAATAAAATCAATTATTTGATATTTATATATGATAGTGTTAGTAGGGAATAGGCTCGATACATATAGCCTATAAGCCCTAAAAAGCTAACACAACACGGTATAAAGACTAAGTCCCTTCTACATCTTAGTCCCTTCCGGCTCTCAGCTCCCGGCCTTCTGGCTCCCTGCCGTGTCCCGGCAAAGTGTCCGGGAGCCAAGCCGTGTCCCGGAAAAGTGTCGGGATCCAAGCCGTGTCCCGGCAAAGTGTCCGGGAGCCAAGCCGTGTCCCAGCAAAGTGTCCGGGAGCCAAGCCGTGTCCCGGCAAAGTGTCCGGGAGCCAAGCCGTGTCCCGGCAAAGTGTCCGGGAGCCAAGCCGTGTCCCGGAAAAGTGTCCGGGAGCCAAGCCGTGTCCCGGCAAAGTGTCCGGGAGCCAAGCCGTGTCCCGGCAAAGTGTCCGGGAGCCAAGCCGTGTCCCGGCAAAGTGCCCGGGAACCAAGCCCGTGTCCCGGCAAGTGTCCGGGAGACAAGCCGTGTCCCGGCAAAGTGTCCGGGAGCCAAGCCGTGTCCCGGCAAAGTGTCCGGGAGCCAAGCCGTGTCCCGGCAAAGTGACCGGGAGCCAAGCCATGTCCCGGCAAAGTGTCCTGGAGCCAAGCCGTGTCCCGGCAAAGTGCCCGGGAACCAAGCCCGTGCCCCGGCAAGTGTCCGGGAGACAAGCCGTGTCCCGGCAAAGTGTCCGGGAGCCAAGCCGTGTCCCGGCAAAGTGTCCGGGAGCCAAGCCGTGTCCGGCAAAGTGACCGGGAGCCAAGCCGTGTCCCGGCAAGTGTCCGGAGACAAGCCCGTGTCCCGGCAAGTGTCCCGGGAACCTGGTCCCGTGTCCCGGCACTTAGCGCCTCTGTGTCTGGAGACCTGCCGATCAGTCCGACACTCATGGCCTGGCATGTATAAAGATTTGTGTAGACCAGCACTGATGCTTTGGAGTTCGTCTCACAGTACCATACTCCTGACATCCTACCAGTCAGACACTCAAGCCTAATCCTTGAGTGTAACCGTCAGAGCATTAATAAGGTCATATTAATAACATAGACGTTAAGGGCCATTGGAATCCTATTGATGAGCCATAAATGGTCATCATTGCCATACGTTGTTAAATACTTAACACTTCAGGTTTTGGACACACTAACATTCCATCCTCTCCACACACATACAGTATTAGCTCACCAGCATACCTACTTGCCGTAGTAATCATATTCCGATCACCTTCTTCAACCAACCACTTGACCACCTTAGGCTCGCCAAGAGCTTGATAGGTTTGCACTGCTTAGCAGGAGGTCAAGAGGTTGAACCCCAGACACCCAAGTTACTGAGCCTGCCAATCCTTGCTCAAACATTGGCGCCATCCGTGGGACACGTTTTAGCAACGGTGTTTCATTTCATTTCATTTTCGTTTCTTCTCATTCATTCTTCATCCAGCCACAGTAGCAACTCATATTCTCCATGGAGTATACTGTTACACCAAGGTGATTTCGCCTAGATCAAAAATAACCACCACCACCCTCATCCGCCACACTCATTAATTTTGAGGGAGGCTTAACCATAACCATACCATATCCCGAATCATCAAAACCAGCTGACCTTCTGGATGACGTACTACAGGATGATATAGCAAAATTTTCATCTCATTCCCACAAACCGGATCATTGATCCGGACAAAAAAAAAACAAAACCCCTAAAAAAGGTTACAAAATGGTCTGATCTATACGTCCCGTTTAGATCATAAAATATTTTTCTTTTTCTTTTTCTTCTCAAGTTTTACACGTCCAAAGCAATTTGCAATCCTGACTCGGACCATTGATGTTAGTCACGCAGAAAAATATAAAGTGGTCAGATCTATGTATCCCACAAAGGCACTGGATGCCATGAGACTTTCGGCCTACAAAGTCCTACTGGGTAGGCTCTCAAAAAATTTGGATCAATTCCATCTACCATCCATGACGTGGCACAATGTCATACCCTAGTTGGCATAACCACAAGGATGCACTGGCCAGGATATAGATCTAAAAGTGTCATGAACACAATATGGATCTAAACGTATCATGGAAATAATCCGGATGAGAAAGTCATGGATATAGTATGCATCTAAATAATGTCATGGACACAATACAGATCTAAAAGTCTCAGGGACACAAGACTGATCCGAAAGTGTCAGGGGAACAATAAAAACCTAAATGTGCCATGGGCACAATAAAGAGTAACAAACTTGATTTACACATTAATAATCCGGATGGAAGAAACTTTGCTAGAATATTATCCATCCTTACATGATACCCATCCTGACATGATAGTCGTCCTGGAAAGATAACCATCATGGCGTAATAGCCATCTTGGCATGATAACCGTCCTGGAATGGTAGCATTTCATTTCCATTCATCCAGTTACTAGTAGTACATCTTTCCCATGAAGGAAGTAACTTATCTCGAGTCATTTCACCAACACCAGAAATTGCCACCACGATCTCAAATGCCTACTCAATGTCATAAGGATGATATATTCGACCTCTTTAAACAAAGGTTTGCATCTCATTTCCACAAACCAGGATCATTGATCCGGGCAAAAATAAATAAATAAATAAATAAATTTGGCCAGATCCTGAGAGCCGGCCAGTTAGGCCAAATCCGGACAGCCAGCCATTTTAGCCAGATCCGGAAGGCCAGCCAGTTAGGCCAAATCCGGACAGCCAGCCATTTTAGCCAGATCCGGAAGGCCAGCCATTTCGGCCAGATCCTGACAGTCGGCCAATTAAGCCAGATCCGGACAGCCGACCATTTCGGCCAGCTCCGGACAGTCGGCCAGTTATGCCAGAGCCATTTTAGCCATTTCCGGACAGCCGACCATTTCGGCCAGGTCCTGACAGCCGGCCAATTAGGCCAGCTCCGGACACCCGACCAGGTCGGCCAAATCCGGACAGTCGGCTAGTTAAGCCGACCTTGATATTCGGCCAGCTTGGACAGCCGACCAATTTGGCAAAAAATTGATATTTTTGTGCGGACTTGATATTTTTCGTCCGGACTTGATATTTTCGTCCGACACACTTGATATGTAGTGTCGGACCTTAATATTCGGCGCTTGGACAGCCGGCCAATTTAAAATAAGAAAAAAAAAAAAAAAAAAAAAAAAAAAAAAAAAAGTAGTGAGGAAAGGATTCCATTTCTCCCAAGAGAGAATGCTTCCATCTTCCTAAGAGGGAAGAATCCCCCTCCCAATATGAAACGATTTCACATTATCCCAAGTGGGAAGGATTTCACTTCCCATAAGAGAGAAGGGTTTCACTTCTTCCAGGGAATAATTTCACCCTCTCTCAGCAGAGAAGGGTTTCACCTCCTTCCAGTACATAAAGATTTCAAGGAAAAATCCTACCTTTCCCAAAAGAAGAAGGATTTCATCACCTCTCACCCCTCCAAAGGGAGGCGGCCAAGGCTGAGTGCCGGCCTAGGCAATGTGCCGGCCAAGGGGAACGAGTACTGGCCAAGGCATAAGTGCCATCCAGGTAAGGCGTCGGCCAAGGCACGAGTGCCGGCCACGGTGGGGTATCACCTCTCATCCCTTCCACGGGCAAAAGGGTTACCATCACCTCCCACCTCTCCCAAGGGGGATCCCACCCTCTCAAGAGGGGGAAGGGTTCCAATTGGGGGAAGGATTTCAGCTCCTCACAAAAATGAAAAGTTTTACCAACTCTCACCCCTCCCAAGTCCGAAGGGGGAAGGGTTTCACCGACACGGGATACGAGTGCCAGACCAAGGCAAGAGTGCCGGACCAAGGCACAAGTGCTGGACCAAGCCAAGGCAAGAGTGCCGGACCAAGACACTACTGCCGGACCAAGGCACAAGTGTTGGACCAAGGCACGAGTGCCGTCTTGCCAAGGCACGAGTGCCATACCACGAATGTCTGCCCACAAGTGCTCAGGAAGGATTTCAACTTCCCTAAGATGAAAGGATTTCACATCCACCAGGAAGGATTTCACCTCCTCCCAACAGGAAGAATTTCACCTCCTCTCCCAAGAGAGAGGGATTTCACATCCACCAGGAAGGATTTCACCTCCTCCCAACAGGAAGAATTTCACCTCCTCTCCCAAGAGAGAGGGATTTCACATCCTCCAGGGAATGATTCCATCTCCCCCAAGAGGGAAGGATCTCACCCCTACCAGCAGGGAATGCTTTCACCTCCTCCCAATAGAAAAAAGCTTTCAGCTCCTACCAGCAGGAAAGATCGAACACCTTATCCCAGGAGCTAGACCATAGGTGAACAAATCCCCAACTTACAAGGATTGTGGAAGAAGGAGGACGACATAGATTACCTTAGACGGCCACATATTCACCACCCATGATGGACTTGGTATCAACATGAGAAAACATTCTTCAAGGTAATTACTCTCATATTTTATTTCAATTAATAAATACTTTTTTGTCAAAATCATGGAATGTCATGTTCAAGAATAACACGTGGTCCGATCTATGTATCCCGCAAAGTCTTGGAAGGCCATGAGCCTAAATAAAATAATATTGGTCTGATCATGTATCTCAATAATACCAAATGAAGCAATACCTTTATTACAAGGTTAGGACATTGCACACACGTGCGTACACAATCACATAATTCTGAACAACGTTCAGACCAAGTACATTGGGGCAAGATGGATATTTAAATCCAAGCCACACATGCACATCATCATATACATAACTCTGAACAACGTTCAGACCAAGTGCCTAGGCTAAGATGGACATTTTTGTCTAGGCCAAACATGCATATCATCATCTTCGTCTTTTCACCTACTTGGGGAAAGGCAAGCACTTCTCATTGGGAAGCGACAATCCTCGCGAGTAACAAATAAATAAAGGTTAACCAACAAAAAGTGTCATAGGCACAGTGCCACGAGCAAAATATAAACTTTAAAAGATGCTACATGCATCTGAAAAATGTCATAGGCATATAAGAACTTGTCACTGCCATCCAGTTGTCATAGTCACTGTATGTAATAAGCCATGGGCATAACACATGCAACGGGCACACAAGAAAGAGTCATAAGCACAATGATATTGTAATATTCAAAAGGTGTCATAGACACCAACATAAAATTCAAAAATGTCTCGGACATCTATGTAACATAGACATCTGACAAAGCTATGAAGCCACATAAATATTATTGGTCTGATCAACCAATAATACATTATTTTTTCATTTCAAGGTTATATAATGTAAAACCATCACATACAAAATTTATAGCAACATACACAAATAGAAAAAACTACAAATGGTAGTCCAAACATATCATATGATAGAAAAAGGCTAAGTCATACAAATGAAATTGTGTTACAAACACAAAGAGAAAATACTAAAGCTTTCGTGAAATGAGAGTAAGGATGTCTGGCGCAGACATATCAAAACCTTCCACGAGTCAGCTCCTGATTGGAAAAGCTCGAGTCTTCAACATACCATTGTCACACAACATATCCCCGTGACCCAATGGATCGGAATAAGGTAGCACTGCAATCCCAACACCAGGGTGAAGAGTCTGCAAGATGTCTCTCATGCATAAGAAATGACTCTTGGCATCCCAAGGCACATATATCACGTTAGGGTGATTAAGTACGTGATTAAGTACGTGATTAAGCACAATCGCGAAGACATCTAATAAATCCCTTTTAGAAGGAATGGCAGAATCCATACATGCCAACCACATTTTGTCTTCCTTACATCGAGTGAGATGGGCATTCTTCTTAGTCAATCTACCTTTGACCATCCAAGTGTGATGCACACAATACAAATCTAAATGTGTCATGGGCACAATAGATAGTCAAAAGTGTCATAGACACATTACTTATCCAAATGTCGTAGTACAATGGAAAGAATACTTGTGATGGACACACTCTGAAGGTTCAAATCCCAATCAGTTTGAAGTCCATATGTATGCACTTAGCAATCTGGCACCATCCTCCTTCATCCACTTCATGAAAGAGCTACATGTGCAGATACTAAAAAATATCATAGACAATAACTAGGCGAAGACATGCCAAGCGTGGAAAAGGCAAGGTCAAACCCAAAGCAAAGCCATTAAATGCATGAAGTTAGGCTTCAAAACTTTATTTTTTAAAACCTAACTGGGGGGCATGATAGTGTTAGTAGGGAATAGGCTCGATACATATAGCCTATAAGCCCTAAAAAGCTAACACAACACGGTATAAAGACTAAGTCCCTTCTACATCAAGGAAAGGCTCTTAGTCCCTTCCGGCTCTCAGCTCCCGGCCTTCTGGCTCCCTGCCGTGTCCCGGCAAAGTGTCCGGGAGCCAAGCCGTGTCCCGGAAAAGTGTCGGGATCCAAGCCGTGTCCCGGCAAAGTGTCCGGGAGCCAAGCCGTGTCCCAGCAAAGTGTCCGGGAGCCAAGCCGTGTCCCGGCAAAGTGTCCGGGAGCCAAGCCGTGTCCCGGCAAAGTGTCCGGGAGCCAAGCCGTGTCCCGGAAAAGTGTCCGGGAGCCAAGCCGTGTCCCGGCAAAGTGTCCGGGAGCCAAGCCGTGTCCCGGCAAAGTGTCCGGGAGCCAAGCCGTGTCCCGGCAAAGTGCCCGGGAACCAAGCCCGTGTCCCGGCAATTGTCCGGGAGACAAGCCGTGTCCCGGCAAAGTGTCCGGGAGCCAAGCCGTGTCCCGGCAAAGTGTCCGGGAGCCAAGCCGTGTCCCGGCAAAGTGACCGGGAGCCAAGCCGTGTCCCGGAAAAGTGTCCGGGAGCCAAGCCGTGTCCCGGCAAAGTGCCCGGGAACCAAGCCCGTGTCCCGGCAAGTGTCCGGGAGACAAGCCGTGTCCCGGCAAAGTGTCCGGGAGCCAAGCCGTGTCCCGGCAAAGTGTCCGGGAGCCAAGCCGTGTCCCGGCAAAGTGACCGGGAGCCAAGCCGTGTCCCGGCAAGTGTCCGGGAGACAAGCCCGTGTCCCGGCAAGTGTCCCGGGAACCTGGTCCCGTGTCCCGGCACTTAGCGCCTCTGTGTCTGGAGACCTGCCGATCAGTCCGACACTCATGGCCTGGCATGTATAAAGATTTGTGTAGACCAGCACTGATGCTTTGGAGTTCGTCTCACAGTACCATACTCCTGACATCCTACCAGTCAGACACTCAAGCCTAATCCTTGAGTGTAACCGTTAATAAGGTCATATTAATAACATAGACGTTAAGGGCCATTGGAATCCTATTGATGAGCCATAAATGGTCATCATTGCCATACGTTGTTAATACCTGGAAGTGTTGGGTATAAATACTTAACACTTCAGGTTTTGGACACACTAACATTCCATCCTCTCCACACACATACAGTATTAGCTCACCAGCATACCTACTTGCCGTAGTAATCATATTCCGATCACCTTCTTCAACCAACCACTTGACCACCTTAGGCTCGCCAAGAGCTTGATAGGTTTGCACTGCTTAGCAGGAGGTCAAGAGGTTGAACCCCAGACACCCAAGTTACTGAGCCTGCCAATCCTTGCTCAAACAATATATTATATATTTTTAATTTAAATATATTTTAAATAACATTATAATAATTACTTTTAATGATATAATATATACAAATTTTTTGATATCAAGTAATAATATCTTAAAAAAAATCAATTAATTGATATTTATATATTACATATTTTTAATTTATATATATTTTAAATAACATTTTAATAATTACTTTTAACAATTATATTTTAAATAACATTTTAGGGTTTTTAGGGACTAAATGTTGTCCCCTAAAGTATTTAGACATTTGGGGACTACATTTTTGGGTTTTTAGGAACTACATGTAGTCCCCTAAAAGTTTAGTTTAGGCGGCAACTTTTCCCTCCAATTTTTCACTTTGGTGACCTTTTTAGGGACAACGACTGTAGTCTCTAAAGCTTTGTCGAATTAATATTTTTTAATGGTTGTCCCCAAATAGTAGTTTATCGGGACAAATAGGTAGTCCCCTGAAGTTTGTACTCCAAAACATTTACCGGGACAACTTTGTAGTCCCTTAAAATTTGAGCGCCAAGTTTCCCTCCAACTTTTTTTCGTTTTGGTTTTTTAGGGACTACATGTAGTCCCTATAAATAGTAGTCAAAATTAAAGAAAACATAAGACTCCTTTTTTGTCACGTAGTGAAGTTTTCGTGACTACATGTTGTCCCGATAAACGATGGCGTTGTCCCTATAGATTTTGGTCAAACTTTTGGGCAATAAAACCCATTTTTTGTTGTGTAGTGGACTTTTCGGGACGGATATTCGTAGTCCCGAAAAAGTTTCTGTCCCGAAAGCCAAATTTTGGCGTAGTGTAAAGAGCATGCGATAAAAGATAAAGTTATTAACCCGAGCCATGTATAATTTGACAATATAATTCTAGTTATATACCTATACATCCTCAACCTCGAGATCTCCATTGTTGCAATATCACAAGAACGAGGACATTGAGAGTAAGCAGATAGACCAAACCTCCTGGTAACTTATCTTGTGTAATATAAGAATATATCAAGCATTTAGTTTAAATGGTACATTGTATTTGTAAATGATAACACATTAATTATAGCTTACATGTTGTTCGGATCTTTTCGATTTATTCCAAACGCAGAATAGTGTAAAATCTTTTAGGTCGCTATGAACACAGCTGTGAAAATAAACCTATTAAAAAGTTCAAAAGTGGGAGTTGTTGGTATTTGAATAGTTTTAACAAATGTGTGTCCGTAAATGTGTGAGACTACGGGAGCGCACACATCGACATTTAGACACGATTATTAGTTTAATGTATTTAGTAAATATTACTTAATGGGTTAAGTGTAATGTTTATTAAATGGAGGGTTTATTATGTAAATAAGGAGGTTTCCTTATTTTAATATAACTCAAACGCTTAGATCTGAAAACCTCGGTTTATTCTTATTTAAAAAAAGGGTTTTTGTTTCTTATTTTGGTTTTTGTAATAAAGAGTTGCTCCTAGACAATTGTTGTAAAAAACAATTAAACGTGTACTAGTATACTAGTCTGTCGCTAAAAGAAGGTGTCGCGTACGTAACCGTAGATTAAATCTTACACTTAGATCTACGATTTTCGATTGCTTATAATTGAAGGTAATTCTTTATCCGATTTATTATTTACTATGTGATCCTAAATTTCGCTGTCATGTATTGTTTGACAATATCAGCCAAAACATAGGTAAATATTATTTTGGATCTAAAACATCAAAATTGAGGGGGGGATTAGGGTTAGTTTATTGTATGATTTTACAAAATTAAAAGTTAATTTGAAATCAATCTACCTTGCAATTTGATGTTTAATTACCTTATTTACTTTAATACAAAATTATGTTTATAAAGTTACATGCATAACTTTGTAAGCATAATTAGATATATTGATATTGTTAAAAAGTAAATTGAATTAGTGACATATTATTAATTGTTAATTGAATATGTGCGACACAAAAGGATTTGTATGATAAAAAAAATTATGTGTGGTTTATTTGATATACGGATTGTTTACATATTGATAGCTTACGCAATCCAAACTTGTTTATTTGGCTGGATGTATGTGGTCCGTTTCCTTTGAAACGGGAGTGATTCAATATGTAAACAATGACCATAAAGACTTTTTAGGCATTACCCAATTAGTTGCGTAGAATAATTCTAAATTGTTTATTATAAAAATGTCTTTTGAAAGAAACAAAATTAAATAATAAGACTAAAGAATTATTATGACGAGTTATTAATTTATTTTGGCACTTTTATACATTCTATAACGCATTTGGTTGGGTTTATATACCGTAATTTGGTTCAGCGACGGAACGTATAAATTTACAAAATATCTTAAAAACCATCGATTTAATAAGCGTGGGATTGGTAATTTATAACTAGATTGTACATGCTCAGTGTATTATTACTAAACTAGGCTCACCTACAATAGGGGACGATGTCTAGGAAAGTTATGCGGAGTGGGCTACACTGCTAATTAGGCAATGCTATTAAGAAATGTTGAACCATTCGCTACACCTCACATGCTTTCCTGGTCGTACTCTCGTAGAGCTACCGAAAGGGTTTTAATGATGAACATGTTACGATTAGTTGTATAAATTAGGTAATCATAGAAACAAGTTTAATAACCAGTAATAAAAACATTTTGTTTTTAATTAAATTACGTTACGAAATTGTTGCTTGGCAATTGCGTACGTAGATTTTTAACACCCATGGAATTTAAGTCAATTGCTATCCGTATTGCCTAGACAACTTATACTTGCTCATCACTCTACGTGAGACGTAGGTGAAGTGTATCCAAGGCGGATTACAACTCTTAGTGAGACTATGGTGGACTATCTGCAGTCTTCAGTCGGATGACTTAAATCGGGTTATGCAATGAGACTGTAAACGCCGATAGCGATAAGATGCGACGAAACATGATTAATGTCACGATCACCATTTAGATGCTCGGATCGAATTATGACATTAAGTCCCATTTTCTAGGATTTGCACCGGTAAATGCAATTACGGATCGTCACTTACCTTTTGAGTATTACTTAGTTCCTAGCAGATCAACTGATGGAACGGTAATATGTCAATTGGATCATAGACTTAACTAAAAGTAAACCATGGGTTTCACGTTTTATGTTAAGAATTTTATGTCGAAAGTACTAATAAGAACTTTCACTCTGTTTTTGCAGAAATGGCACAAAACGCAACTGATGAGATTTTGAATGAAACCAAAATCGCGTTAAGGCGCAATATTCTTACTGGACCGAATTTCAATGATTGACACCGATCACTGAGGATTGTCCTAAGAGTGATGGAGCGCGAACATATCCTTGAAACACCTTTGGGTGCTGAGCCACCTGCTGAGGCTCCTCAAGAGGAACGTGACTTGTATAGGGCAACCTATAAAGCTCACGTAGAAGTGCAATGTCTTATGTTGAGTTGCATGTCCTCTGAGTTAGCAAAGCAGTTTGACATCAAGCAACCAAATCAGATCATATCTGAGCTACATGAATCGTATGAGAAACAAGCCGGCCTTGAGCTAAATGACTTGATTCGAGAAGTACATGCATGTCATCATGTGTCAGGAACGCCCGTTGGGACTCACGTTATGAACATGAAAAGCTTGTTTGATCGTTTGACTAGGATGCAATTTGCATATCATAACCAAGTCGCTGTGAGCATTGTTCTCAACTCTCTCTCACCGGAATTTAAGGAGTTCACACGAGGTTATAATATGAAAAGTATGAACAAAAGCATCAACGAACTACACGCTATATTGGTGGAATTCGAAAAGTCAAAAATGAAGGTGAAAGGCACTCAAGTCTTAATGATTGAGGGTAGCCAAGCTCATAAGAAGAAAAAGCAACCGCTAAAGGCTAAGGGGAACTTTGCAAAGGGTGGTAAAAATAAACAAGCTCTTGTTTATTCTTCCAAGCCTTAGCAAACTCCTCAAACTAAGAAGGCAAATGTCGCACAAGATGATACATGTCATTATTGTGGAGATAAGAGTCACTAGAAGAGGAACTGTCCTAAGTGGCTTGCCGAGGTGCAAAATAAAAAAAAGAATGGCACGGTCTGTTCTACAGGTATTTTCACCATTGAATTATATTCTTTCGCTAAATCAAATACTTGGGTCTATGACACTGGTTGTGGAGCTCATATTTGTAACTCTTTACAGGGGTTTAGAGCGAAAGAGAAACTGAAGTATGGATCCTTGTACCTGTACGTCGGCAACGACATAGGAGCAGCAGTGGATGCCATTGGAAGTTATGACTTACGATTACCCTCGGGCATAATTCTGGTATTAGACAATTTTTATTATGCACCTTATATAGTTAGGGGAATTGTTTCAGTTTCGGTTTTGAAAGATAATGGTTTTTGTAATACATTTACCGATTATGGGATTTCTGTTTCTATGAATAATATTCATTATTTTAATGCTATTGCTATTAATGGAATATTTGAAATTGATTTGCATGATCGTCTTTCATCACCAAATAATAATTCATTGTTTAATTTAAGGGCAAAACGATCTAAGTCTAACTTAGACTCATCCTTCTTATGGCATTGCCGTCTTGCACACATTGGCAAACACCGTATCGAAAGGCTTCAACATGAAGGGCTTTTGAAATCAAGTGAGGATTCATTTGATAGGTGTGAGTCATGTGTATCGGGAAAATGGCAAGGAAACCCTTCTCGCATGAGAATCAAAGGGCGACCGACTTACTAGGAATCATACATACTGATGTATGCGGTCCTTTTAAGCATATGCCTAGGAGAGGTCCTTACTACTACGTTACATTTACCGATGATTTCAGTCGTTATGGTTATGTTTACTTGCTTAAACATAAACATGAGGTGTTTGAAATCTTCAAGGTATTTCAAAACGAAGTAGAAAATCAACTTGGCAAAACCATCAAGGTCCTCCTATCGGATCGTGGTGGTGAATATCTCAGTCAAGAGTTTAAGAATCATCTACAAGCTTGTGGAATTGTCCAGCAACTTACTCCTCCCTATACACCACAACACAATGGTGTATCGGAAAGGAGAAATCGAACATTGTTGGATATGGTTCGATCGATGATGAATCTTACAACCTTGCCATTGTCTTTTTGGGATTATGCCTTAGAGTCTGCAGCACGCATTCTCAATATGGTTCCAACCAAGAAAGTTGATAAGACATCATACGAATTATGGTTTGGCAAAGCGCCAAATTTGTCTTACTTAAAGGTTTGGGGATGTGAGGCTTTCGTTAAGCGCGATTCGCCTGACAAACTCGAACAGAGATCTGTTAAGTGTATCTTTGTAGGATACCCAAAGGAGATGGGTTACTATTTCTATCATCCTTCTGAGAACACTGTGAAAGTGGCTCGATATGCTGAGTTTTTCGAAACAAAGCTTATTGGTCAAGGAAACAGTGGGAGGGTTATAGACCTTGACGAGGTTCAAGAGGATAATACATCACTTTCTACTAACACTGGTGATCAACAATTCGGGGGGGGGGGGGGGGGTAGAGTTGAGCCTCAGGATATGACTCAATCTAGTCCGACTCAAGTTGTGATTGAGCCACAAGTTCAGTCTCAACAACAAATTGTTGATGCTCCAATTCGTAGGTCCGAAAGGACGATACGTGCACCTCCTAGGTTGAACTTAAACGTTAATCTAGAGGATGGTGACGTATTAGGGGATGTTAATGAACCTCGAAACTTGAAAGTTGCATTATCAGGTCCAGACGCTGAAAAATGGCTTCAAGCTGCGAATTTGGAGATCCAATCCATGTATGACAACGAAGTTTGGGATTTGGTAGATAAACCTCCAAATGCCAAGACTGTCGATTGTAAATGGATCTTTAAGATAAAGACTGACATGAATGAGAATATACACGTCTATAAAGCTCGTCTCGTGGAAAAATGATTTACTCAAGTCTATGGTATAGATTATGATGAGACTTTTTCCCCAGTGGCAGACATAAGAGCTATTAGAATTCTCTTAGCCATAGCTTCATTCTATGACTACGAGATATGGCAAATGGATGTCAAGACAGCCTTCTAGAATGGTTATCCGAAAAGGTCTATATGAACCAACCAGAAGGTTTTATTGATCCATTACATCCCAACAAAGTATGCAAGCTAAAGAAGTCCATTTATGGACTTAAGCAAGCATTAAGGAGTTGGAACAAAAAATTCGATGAAGAAATCAAAAAATTTGGTTTCGTTCAGAATCTAGATGAGCCATGTGTATATCTAAAGACCAGTGGGAGTAATGTTGTATTCCTTGTCTTATATGTCGATAACATATTACTTATGGGAAACTACATTCCATTGCTTGAAGATGTAAAATCTTATCTTGGAAAGTGTTTCGCCATGAAAGACTTGGGTGATGCAGCATATATTCTAGGAATCAAGATCTCGAGAGAGAGATCTAAACGGATGATAGAGTTAAGTCAAAAGGCTTACATTGACAAAATACTAAAACGGTTTAGTATGGAAAACTCCAAGCGTGGATTTATCCCAATCCAAGATGGACTTAAACTCAATATTCAGGATGGTGCATCTACACCTCAAGAGGTGGAACGTATGCAAAGGATTCCCTATGCTTCGGCAGTAGGATCCATTATGTATGCAACAAGATGTACAAGACCTGATATAGCTTTTGCGTAGAATATCGTAAGTAGGTTTCAACAGAATCCAGGTGAAAAACACTGGATTGCTATTCTGAAGTATTTACGGGCTACTAAAGATGTGGTTCTGGTGTATGGTGGAAATCCCGAGGCAGAACTTAAAGTTATTGGTTACTGTGATGCCGGATTTCAGACAGACCATGATGACATCAAATCTCAAATAGGTTATGTTTTCATAATAAATGGTTGAGTTGTAGTCTGGAAAAGCAAAAAGCAGTCCACCATTGCAATTTTCTGCAACAGAGTCTGAGTACATAGCAGTTGATGAAGCTGCGATGGAAGCTGTTTGGATCCGGAAATTTATTTCTGGACTTGGTGTAGTTCCTACCGCCAAGTTACCCATGGATATGTATTGCGACAACACGGGTGCAATAATCATAGCTAATGAACCACGTGTTCAAAAGGGAGCCAAACACTTTCAAAGGAAATTTCATTATATTCGTGAGCGCATAAATGATAATGAAATCAAGCTACTCAAAGTTCACACAGATAACAACTTGGCAGATCCTTATACAAATGCTTTGGCAAAGACGAAACAAACTCACTTGGCTGAGGGCATATGACTTCGTTTGTCTAGTTGTTCCATGTAATCTGTGAATTTATTAAGTATTTGGATATATGGATGTATAAACAATTTTATTATGATTAAATAATATTGAGGATATGTGATTTTAATTCATATTTAATTGTTGTCCAATTTTGCATGTTTTAATCCTTGATCTATATTTATATTTAAATATTTTCTAAATATCAGTTGTCGTTTGATTATGTGGGAGCATAATTGAATTAAGACAATATCTGAGTAGTCAGCTTGGCTCACTAACCCGGATGGTGTACATGGAGATGAACACTAAATAATCCCACATGAATTAGTACTTATGGATCCTTGTCATTAAGTATAATTCATAAGGTTTAATGTCCTTTGACTTGAGATACAAGTTGAGAATCATGTACGTAGTGCATTATTTGATTCTAGTCAAACGCACTCCTGAATAAGGGTGTTATAAAAGCTATTTTTGGTAATGTTGCGAGATACGATGACTACCAATTGTAGTCAATATAGGATTTGTTCCTTCAGTGAAAACTGAAGTTAGATACTAACTGGGCCACTCATGAATACTTAAGATGTTTGTCTGGCCAGACCCAACTAAGTCCAGAACTGTCTCGACTGTATTAGGTAATCTTAAGTGATTCACGAAATGAGAAACGGTAGTTAAAATGGAATGATTTTGATCCATCAAAAGATTTTAACTAAGTATCTGTAACAAAAGGATATAAACCGAATTTAGACTCACAATTGAGTTTTGGAGAAACTTACTCGTGCATTTATGGGAGCATTGATATGTTGCTAGACATCAATCAATGTTATCACGTTTGTTTGAAAATTATTCAAAAGTGGGAGTTGTTGGTATTTGAATAGTTTTAACAAATGTGTTTCCGTAAATGTGTGAGACTACGGGAGCGCACACATCGACATTTAGACACGATTATTAGTTTAATGTATTTAGTAAATATTACTTAATGGGGGTTAAGTGTAATGTTTATTAAATGTAGGGTTTATTATGTAAATAAGGAGGTTTCCTTATCGTAATATAACTCAAACTCTTAGATTTGAAAACCTATAAGGGTTTTTGTTTTTTATTTTGGTTTTTGTAATAAAGAGTTGCTGCTAGACAATTGTTGTAAAAAACAGTTAAACGTGTACTAGTCTGTCGCTAAAAGAAGGTGTCGCGTACGTAACCGTAGATTAAACGCTTGCTTCTAATTCAAGTAATTCTTTATCCGATTTATTATTTACTATGTGATCCTAAATTTCGCTGCCATGTATTGTTTGACAATATGACTCTAGTTGTATACTTATAGATGCAAAACAAATCGAGACGTTTCATGATATTGATACTCCTATAAACGAGCCTAGAATTCACCATTTAAAACCCACTTTTTCAGTTAGCAACAATTTATATAAATTTTTCGTTTTTATTTTTCGTTGTAATACTATGAAATTTGATGCAATCTTCATTCATACTTAATTTTTTGTGTTTGGTATGTCTCTAGTAATAATTTCATATAGATGAGCATTTCATTTCTAAATGAACACCACGAGTACTCAAATAAAAATTCCAAAACAAATGAAACTGATTGATTTTATGTTTTCTATAGATGGACATAATATGTGATAACAGACTTGTTAAGTACTATTAGAATGTAAAACGCTCTTATTCAATTAAGGCTCATATCATGCTTTATTTTCTTGCATATTATTCTTTCCGTCCTAAAATAAAAACGGTCTACCTTTTGATTTACATTGTCCCAAAATTATTCTTCCGTTTCTAAATATTGATAGTTAAAATGTAGTAACTTACCATTTTCACTTTAAATATTTTTAACTTTTCAACCTTTAAGAGGCAAAATAAGCAATGTAAAGAAAAATACTTCATTAATTGCATTTATCTTATTTCGATCATTTTTTGTTCCCGACACTCTTTTTGGAACGGAAGAAGTAATAGATAAACGTGTCCTGACACTTTATACAACAAATGACGCAGTGGTGATTGTTGGTTATCATAACCCTTCAATTAGTTAGAGGATGTTATAAAGATGTAAAAAAAACATAAGTATTTAAAATTGAGTTTGTTAAGGAAAAGGACCACTTGGAACTAATCAAAGTCACTACTCCGACTTTCTAGAGATTTACTATAACTAAAAGAAACAAGAGAAAAGTCTAACTTATATAAATATAAACTTAGATATCCAAATCATGTTTATATAATTTGGATCAAATATTAGCAAGAGTAAAATTTGTATTATATTAGAGTATTTATGAGTACAAACTAAGAAACTAGTTGTCAATTTTTATTTCTAAAACTGGTCGAATATGCATCAATTATGCTCATTGTCATAGTATCATTTCGTGTACGCAACAAACTCACAATATGACGGGTGACCGGAGATACTATTGTTACAGGGACATCCTTCCTTACGCGTCCTTGATCACTTTAGAGTGCACCCATGTTGGTCTCAACACGTTGTACAAGGCGGCCACGCTCCATGGAATGAGTTTCCATGTTTTTATGGCTTATAGTTACGCGGTCGCAGCCTTACTACTTCTTCCTGCACCCTTCTTCTCCTTCAAGTATGGTATTCAATCCACTGCCTTTTGGTGTACTATTAATTAACATTTCGATATTGTTAATATATTTTTATGTTGTGAAATGAAAAACAGATCAAGAGTGCTTCCTCCATTGAATTTTTCAATTGTTAGTAAAATGTTGCTTATGGGAATAATCGGGTAATGTTTCTTTCTTTATTCGTCATTGATGATGATGTATGTATTTGATTTACAATTTCTGGTCATGAACGTTATAGGTGTACATCGCAAATCATGGGGTTTACAGGAATTATATACAGTTCGCCTACTCTGTCTTCCGCCATAAGCAATCTAGTTCCTGCTTTTGCATTCATCCTTGCTGTTATTTTCAGGTTCGGAACGCACTTAAAATAGAGATCCATAGTCTACAATGAAACTGTTACTAAAACCGTAATTTTTTCATCAATAATCTATAATGGCTATTGTGTGGTTTTTGGCTAAAAATAGGATGGAGAAACTATCTTTTTCAAACAACAGTACTCGTGCAAAGATTTTCGGAACAACTGTTTCTGTGATAGGTGCATTTCTTGTGACACTTTACAAAGGACCCAAGATTATTTGGATTCTATCACCTTTCCGTTCCCCATCAGTTTCCCTAGGTTCTTCACAAGATAACTGGGCTCTCGGTGGCCTTCTGTTTGCCTCCGAGTACATCTTGCTCGCATTCTGGTACATCATACAGGTCAGATTCCACACGTTGGTGTATCTCCAGAATTAATGTGTTTATATATAGTTTACCCTTATGCCTCATATAATCTTTTCCAAAATGAAAATGTACCCGTATCATGTGTAAAAAAGACATGAAAATATAAAAAAAAAAAACAACCATTAACTGTATTAGAAAAGCATGAATGTGGAGTCGGGCCTAAGAACAGGATTGATTTCGGGTCTAGTTGATCTTTAACAGGTTCTCAAGTTTTTTTTTTTGACAACCTTGTCGAAATTGTAATACTAATGTATCCTAGCTCTTGATGAGTAGTTCGATCGAGTTGAGGAATACTTTCGGGCTTAGGAGTGTTTTTACATGTCTATGTGTAAGAAATAGTCGGTTAAAGATGTAATATAATTGTTTGAACCATACAGACACAAATATTGAAGGAGTATCCAGCAGAGTTGACAGTGGTGTTCTTTTACAACTTATTTGTTAGCATTCTCTCTGCAATTGTGGGGTTTTTCACGGTTCCGGATTCAAGTAATTGGAGGATCAAGCCTGATATAGCGTTGGCCTCAATTTTGTGCTCTGTGAGTACCCAAATGCAGTAACTTTTTGCGGGTTTTTAATTTTGATGGATTTGATTTGATTTGATGATCTCTACTCGTGCAGGCGGTGGTTGGTTCATGCTTTCTCAATGGTGTCCATGCTTGGGCGTTACACTTGAAAGGTCCATTATTTGTGGCCATGTTTAAGCCGTTGTCGATTGTTATAGCAGTAGTGATGGGTGTCGTATTCCTTGGTGATGATCTCTATCTTGGAAGGTAATGTGACCTTTTGGCCAATTCGCGAAACACAAATGTTATAATCAAATTGTGTTTGTTTTATAAAGAGGACGTCGTTTAATTAACTTGCATTGTTTTAATTTATAGTGTAATCGGTGCATCAATCTTATCAATTGGGTTTTATATTGTGATGTGGGGCAAAGCGAAAGAGGATGTGCTAAAAGATGAAGCTGTAAACGTAGAGTCATCGTCGATATCAGCATCTCCATTGCTGCAAAACTACAAGATCAGTGACATGTAGAGTGGATAAACCGAAGGTCTTCGTTACATATCAGTTGTGTAGTGTAACAGTTAGGTATTGAGCCTGAATTGTACAATTATTATCTGATAATATATTAGCGGGCACATGTTCGGATTTCTCTTTTCCTTAAAGAACAGAGTTTAGCAGGAATATGGAGATCATTCATAGAACAATACTATGATAACAAAACAAAAAGAAAAAGAATAAAACATGTCTGACTTCAAACAAGCATAACTTGCAAACTATCTAGAAAAATAAAAAACATACATGATTTACGTTGTGTATGTTTGATGCTGCCCATGTGTCGAGTTTGGGAAAATCATATATCCTTGCTCTTACTCGCCTCTTGGTGGGTGAATAGAAACAAAGAAGGAAAGAGGGAGCGGAAAATGAAGGAATCTATTTTCGTCTTTTCCAACATATTCATTTATTTTTTCTATTTGTATAGAGAAATAACTCACTATTTGTTAAATCGAGATTATAAGATCCCATTAAAATAGGTTTTTATCATATTAATATAATTTATAATTTATATCGATTACTAAAAATATGTCAAATCATTGATTGCTTAACACTTGAATTTGATGAAACGTTTGTAAATAAAATTTATATATATGTAGATTACTTAATGAGTTAATATTGATTTTGGTTTTATATGTATTTGTCGGTTGAAGTAAAATATTTTACTCTTCTAAATGTTTTAACCACTTAGACAATTTGTTTTTTAGTTTATTTCAATAAATTTAATTTATCTTAATAGTTTTTTGTGTTCTCTAATTGAGGGAAAGTATGATCCGGTCATATAAATTTTTAAATATCTTAAAATTAATATCGAGATCCTATTAAGTTAGCATACTTTTATAAATCCTATATAGATCGTATTATTTTTGCAAAAGATATCATAAAATCAAAGATCTAAACAACCTTCACTAAACACGTGGAGGACCAAAAGTAGAGATTAACTTATATTTAAAGGATCAAAAGTGTAATACTTTAAACCTTGACACACTGAATGCCCTGCATCTATCGGCCACCAAACCCAAACCCCCAAAAATGTCCTCACCCCTTCATTTTTAATTCAATAAAACCCCAAAATTTCACTTACCCTTTTCATTTTTCACTCTAATCTCAATTGGGTATTTCTCGATTTCACTTTTTTAATCCAAAGTTTCAATCTTTTAGGGTTTCTTTACGACCCGAATTCCCAATTTTTTACCCCTTAATCACACTCGATCTTGGTTTAATTCCAGTAAGTAAGTTGTATTGTATGTTAATTACTATAATTAATAATCAACCCACTTGTTAATTTTGTTTAATTTTGTTTTCCCCAATTTGAATATTGAAACCCTAGTTTAATTTAAGGTAGTAATGTCTGAGGGGTATGCAATTGAGCTTTATTTTGATCCAGCTTTAGAAAACCAAGTTTTGAAAGCGTGGAATGTTGTGGCTAGGCGTCAAATTAGTACCCATTTAATAGAGATTGAGTCTAGACCTCATATTACTTTGTTTTCGAGTCCGTTTATTGATCCGTCTAAGCTTGAAAATATCGTGAAAGGGTTTGCTGCGAAGCAAGATCCTTTACCTTTATCGTTTGGGTCGATTGGGAGTCTCGCGAATGATAATAATGTGTTGTTTCTTGCGCCGACTCCTACTTTGTCGCTCCTTCAGTTTCATTTTCAGTTGTGTGAGGCGATGAAACGAGAAGGGGTTGAGATTGGGGAAGAGTATAGGCCGGATTCGTGGACTCCGTATTGTCCTGTTGCGGAGGAAGTGCCGAAAAATAGAATGGCGGAAGCTTTTACGGTTTTGAGGGATTTGAAGTTGCCGGTAAATGGATATGCGATGGATATTGGATTGGTTGAGTATTCGCCGGTTCGTGAACTTTTCTCTTTCGTGCTTGGTAGCTCTGTTGAACCTTAAGGTTTGAGTCTTTATGATACATGTTCGTGTTTGTCTTTTGTTTGTGTCTGTGTCTGTGTTCATTAATATTATTACTCTTTTGAATGTGGTTTCGTCTTGAATGTTGTAAAAAACTTATTGTAGAATAGCATTGGTTATTTGTTTTCGTATAATATATTATCCTGCTATAAGGTTATATATATGAATTTTTACTTCTTGTTCATGTTTGTTGTGTTGTAGGCTTTTTTTACGTGATTATTGTGCATCAAATATTACAATCAGATTATTAAATAATCATTAATGAAAGTTAGAATATGAAAGTTAGAATAGTTAACGAAGGTAACATAGACCAAAGCTTAGGTTGAAGTACCGAGTAAATAGAGGGACTTTATGGGGGTTGCTAAAGATTAAGGGGTGTTTGGATATCCGTTTTCAAGTTGATTTTCGGGACTTTAAGAGTTCGAATAAGATAATTAGTTAACTATATATTATACAAGTAACGGATAATTAGTTAGTTTACATTTACATTTAAAAACCAGTTTCTTGCGAGAATCCCTTACCTAATTCTTCAAGTCTGATTTTTTCGGTTTTAGAACATTAGAATATCATAAGCATTATCAATTTTTGCAGCTTAAGAAACTTATAATGTCTTAAGTTGTCTTGGCATTTGTTCGTATCAGTTTACTTTTTTAGGATTCGACAGAAGTTTTGTCTGTTGGAATATCTGGATAGTTTTCAACTTGTTTTGTAATGATGCACGAATATAATGAATGGTTTATGTTTATTTGATTAGAAAGAACAGTAAAATATAAGCCCTACATAATGGTAAACAACAAATAAAAGAAAATGGTACAGATAAGCGATTGTTTGTCTGTACTATATGACCCGTAAAATGATACTGAAGATTTACTTTATCCGGAAAAGAGAATTGAAGGATGAAATCTACGAAGTAAAAACAATTGATGAATTGGATCTGTGGTTATATCCGGTCTAGTTCTCTGTTTATGGGTATAAAAAGGTTGGTTCTTAACGATCCACTAATTTGTTTGGTCTTTCAATATGTTGGAAAATAGAATCTAACATTACCGCTTTATAATTCATTTCCATCACATACAGTACAAGTCGATCCGAGTGCACTTTTCAATCAAGTCTGTAAAATTATTAGCATTATTGTTACCGGATCTTGACTATCTTCTATGTTTACAACATTTGAATTAAGGAGGTGTTTGAATATCCATTGTTCCATGTCCCATTCTCGAAATGTGAAGGTACAAAAGTCCTTAAAAAAGTTGTTAAACACTTGCATTACTAGTCTACTTTGGTATGGTTTATGAACACGTCAAACAATGTCATATTTTATGCAGGGATCAAAAAGTCCATGTTGAAAGTCACTCGTTATCTAGCAAGTCTTCCATACTCATTTTGACATATGACCAAAACAATGAATTAACATGATTTCTTGAAACCTAATCACCGATAAATCCATTCTTTTCCCTCAAAACGATACTCAAAAACTTTGCCGGATCAAACCTCGGAAGCTCTCACTCGTTCAGTGGTTCTACCTTATTGGCAAGTGTGTCCAAGGACACATGTTGTAAAGAAGAACTACGCTTGGTTAAATTGTCCAAGTAACAACCTGATCCAACCTATATGAAGAAGTACCCTCTCTACAACCCGCCTCACCGGTGCACTTTATGCCTAGACCAAAACTGGAAACATGTTTTGAATCCTAGATTCGCCACTGCACTCATTTGGCTTCCATTTCCGGTTCAGGAACTCTGTATCAACTCTCCCTTTCTTGAAGGAGCCCACGTTGTTGCACGACATAAGCAACGACGATCTCCATTCAGGTTCACATACCATTTTCCCTCACACAACCTACACTCGTTACAGAAATAATACCCTTGGTAGAGTTGAGGATGTTTGCAGCATGATGGTTTTTCGTTTGAAAAGGGTTTCAAGTTTCAAGTAGAGGATGATGAAAGTGAAGATTAACGACAGCACAATAGCAGACCAGAACAAGCGAAGTTTTTAGCTAGTGCCAAACCAAATCTAAACGAATATATGACTATAAAAGTTAAATGTAATATTGTTAAATATGTCAATTTAGTGACCAATATAACAAACCACTCAATGATACAAACGATTTATGCAACTGTTTTTTGCTAAGTTTATTGATATCGACCGTTTGAAATAGTATTTGGTCTCTACTGACCAAACCCAGCCCTTGCGAGCAAAACAAATACCTAAGAAAGGTCTGTTTATGAACATTGATACGGGCCAGGGTATAGCTCACTCTAGGTGAAATGTTTTTTAAGGAAACAACCGAAAGAGAATAAAAATATAAAAATATAAGAAACTAAACCCAGAAAAACCGGCACTCTACATATATATATCCTGTTGAAACCAATTCTCTGGTTTTGTTTTGGGCTTTGCAATAAGTTAAAAACATCAACACAGGCCACTCGGTTTAAACTATTTCAAGCAACAATGCAACTCTATGCATTCATTACAGATCCCCATAACCAACCTACAAGGCTGTCATAAACACGATGGGGACATCTTTCAGGAAACCAATCAAACGTAACCGTAGTTCGGTTTGGTTCGGTTCGGTTCGCTGAGTAAACCACTGATAAGAGGTGAGGTTTCCAACAGATTACCTGCAATGCCATATCAAACATATCACAAATATAATCCAACGAATTACACAAGGATTACATAGCTACATAACAAATTACCAAAGGTGGCAAAATGGCCAGACAAGGAAGTAAAACCGTTAGTGCGAAATATTGACAAGTGTTGACATATACAAAAACGAGATTATTAGTGTAATAAAGGATATTGACAAAGCTGACCGGGGCCATCTCCAAAACAAGATTTTGACCTTGTCAGAGGGGTTTTTCAGTTTGATCCTCAAAATTGCAGGGCGCACTCTGTAATCTTGCTTTTTTGGCTTTAAAGTCATAATCGCACAAAAAAAACCCCGCAAATTTCAGAGGCTGTCTTGCGTTACTATAGTTCAAAAATGAAAAACCAATCTGACAGAGTCATAATCGCTTTTGAACATGGTGCCACCTCTACAACCACCAAAAAGACAATCCGTCTATACCAGGTCAACAAATTTCAAGGTAAAAACAATCACGATATTTAAAAAGACTCACCAGGCATAGCAAGAAAGCCTTTCCTACTGTCGTGACGGATGCTTGTAAGTAATCCTATCTCCATCCCACCCGCCATCGGGCTCTTTCCTCTTTGATGACGTCCCACTACCTGCTGCTGCTATTTGCTGAAACATCTTTATCTGCTCATCTTGCGAAGGTATCTGTCTCAATGCAGAAGGTAGCTTATCATCTGTACCACCACCTCCGGGACCTGCATTTAGATCTAGACCTTGGCTTCCAAGCCACTTTCTACCATCAGGGCCGACATTACTTGAACCGCCAGGTAGACCCATAAAGTACGGCCTATAAGGCATCGAAACTACACCATTAGGTCCCATCGAGGGCATACTTGGAAAACAAGGAATCCCGCCAGATGATGAAGGATCCACATATGGGTTCGGAACTGAAGAAAATGTATTTGAAACTGAAGGCAGGGAGAAACTGGTCTCGAATGGGAACGCGGGATATTGAAACGGAACGGTAGATGGAAACGCAACTGCAGGAGAGGATGACAACACAGGCCCCCTGAACATTTCGGGATTTAGCGAGGTAGGGGTCATAGGATTGAACATTCTGTGAGACGGGATTGTAATTGCTGGGTAGGTATTATTTGGCGGAAACAAAGTTGAGTAATTCCCGATATCCATCATATTGTTCATTCTGACACTAGGAACACCAGACATAAACTGAATACTGTTTTTGGAAAACGATACTGATTCACCACCAACCTCTTCCATACCAGGTCCATTCAGATCAAAACCCCTTGAAGAACTTGGCCCGCCAGATGGAAGTGATCCTGGATGTCTAATGCTGCTGCTGCCAGATAATCGGACAACCTCGGGACTCTCCTCACAAGCATTTAAATCAAGATCCAATCCCCCTCCACTAAAAGATGGTGCATTGTGTTGAATGGCATCCTCGACTCCAACATTTAGGTCAAAATCTAAAAGAGGACGAGCTTTTTTACTGGTACGATTATCAGGAACTGGGATGTCTACCTTTCGAGGCTCTGCTGGACGAAATGCACTGGTGGCAGCAGACCCTTTCCAACCAAGCTCGGCTTTACCTCTTAAGAGGTTCTCCGAAGGGTAAAATGGTCCTTTGGCAGCAGAAGCTACAGTAATCAAAGCAGGCCGATTCCCATTAACAGGTGAACTAGGAAAGGGTAACAGGCTAGGGGTGGGAATACTAGACTTTTCGACTTCTCCTTGACTCCCATCATCACTAGGAACATCTTCATTCAGATCAAAGTCCAGTTTTACTGTCGTATCTGCCACACAACTGGTCTCTGCTACATCAGAAGGCTTTTCACACGGTCTTACTTCTTGTATTGTTACCGAAGGGACTTTATCATCTTTTTCAATATTTTCATGGGCACGTTCACTGCTGTGCTGTGCAGCCGATGTCCCAGAATCTACATTTTGTTTCTCACTCCGTTCCCCATAAATTTCTGCTTTCTTGCCATCATCATCTTTAGACGTTGGTACTAAATCAACATCACCACAAGAAGTGGTGGCTAAGTTGCTGCTTTTTGATCGTTTATGCACCAACTTCTTATCATCCTCGTGCATATCAGAAGACGACCAAGAAGCTGATTCTTCGTTCATCTGTGTCTCGACCTTTGTAATTGAGGCAACTGCATTTGGCTGTACCACATGGTTTTTGGTTGGTTTATCATCACCCTCTTTACAACCAGTAGGTTTTACCTCGGGTGCCATAACAACAGGTGAATCTGACTGAACATTATCCGCACCTGTCCTCACCTCACATCCAAATGATGCGTCTTTACTGTCTCCAGATATGTGGGTCCCTACAGGCGGAACCTGCTGATTGGATCCACCTTTTGTAGATAATGAGTCAACAGAATGTCCATTAACCACACTAATATTATCTTCATCTTGAACTATTGGCCTCAACTTAGCAACATTCACAGAACACAAGTCTTCAGGTAAACGGGAGTTATTTCCAGGGGAACATGCTGGTGACATATCAGATCGTGACATTTCACCAGTCGCCACACTCGCAAGAAGATTTATCCCAACATCATCACCGACTGATGGAGAAACGCTAGCTTCAGAAAACTTTGCACAGCTTTCTACCAATGCATTTATAGAACTAAAAGAAGCCTCGTATAATTTCCCTCGTTTTGGAGTAACCCCTGATGATGAACCATGTTCTTCATCACGGCCAGCCAATCCATCTTTTACCCGAGACAAATCCACACCTGTGTCTGGTATATTGTTTATTTGTAAGGACTCAATTTTCTCACTTGCCTTCTGATCTTGCTTTTCAGAAGGTACCAGAAGGGAAACCTTGCCAGATATAGTAGACGAGTCTTGAGGAGATTCCACACTGACAGTTCGTGCAGGACTTCGACTGGTGTTCGGCAACCTCACAATAAGTCTCGGGCTATTTCCATTGTCTACAAGAGACAAATCAGACACTCTTTCGGATGTATGTCTAGTTGGTGATCCCTTTTCAGATGCAAAATTCCGATTCAAAGAGCCGATTTTTCCAAGTTCCTTCTGAACCCCCGGAATTGCAGATCCATGAAAACCGTTGCTTGAGTTTTTACTATGTGAAACGCTACTGGAGATCTTACTTACACTTGAAGCCCCAGTCTTCCCATGATCGCTAGAGCAAGATTGGCTATTATTTGGAGACTGACTAGAACTACAACTCCTTACCTCTTTAGTTGCTGATGAAGGGGACAGTTTTGTGGAGACACGAGATGTTGGTGATTTGGTGACAGCATCGCCAGAGCTATATTTCGGCTGTTGAACTTTCAGGGGAGAGGGTTGTGAAGTAGAACTTTTGGGTCCCACTTCAGAAGAGCTGCCGATTCGTCTACTACCCATAGGAGAAGCTTCAGAGATCATTGACTTGTTTGGCCAAGAACCTCCTCGGCTTGTACTAGACTTTGTTTCAATGATATTCATTTCAGCTTCTACACGTCTTTTCCATGTGCTGACTAGACTTCTGGCTTTCTTCTGAATTTCTGTATTTTTATGGCTACGAAGGTGATTCACAGATTTACCAACGTTACATGTCTGTAATGCATGAAGATTCACTGGCAACCTGTCAAGGGCACGAAGTAGTGAGAAAAGAAATTCCTCAACAGATTTATCATTCTCTTTACGACTACCATCACCAATCTTTCCCTTGTGAATCTCTTGAAGCCATTCATCTAAAACCGACAAGCCCCTGATCTGAACAAACCGATTTAAACAATCAAACTGGTCAGTAACCGAAATTACATCCACAAGCCTTGTTCGGGAAGCCAGGTCTAGTTTCTTCTCGGAGCTTTCGGGTCGCATGAGCTGTATTAATTTTTCAACCCCAGCAAAATCTACCAATCCTCCTTTATCAGTAATTTTCGCAATCTCGGTCTTAATTATACGATCTGGTTTAAGTTGACCAGAATCTGCATCATCTACCTTGGATAACCGTTCACGTTTGACAGAATCTGAATTGTGAACACCGTGCTCTCTTTTTCTACTTTTTGCATGTGATGATATAGAGGAGGAACTATTTTGTACATTATCTGAACTATGTTTTAGTTGAGCGGAACCATTTGGACCATTCACAGGTTTTGGAGAGCGACCTCCAGTCTGCACTGCTCCATGCATTTCTATACGAGTCTTATCTAATAGCTGGTTTACTTCTTCTTGTCTTTCCTGTGTCAAATAGGACTACATATCCAATCAAGATAATTTTCAAATATAAAGGTGAAACGAACAAGAAAAATTAAACAATTATACTCACGCTAAGATAGTCTTTATCAGTTAACCACCATAAACACTCGCCCTCAATATCATACACTCGTCTGCATACAAATGAGGATATCCCTGAAGGAAGTTCAACACCTTTACGAAGGAATGTGACTTTACACGGATGGAGTAACGATGCAACAGGTATCTCATCCTTGTGAAAAGAGTAAAAGATCTCGTTTGGTGCTGCTTCCAGCAAAGCACTGTCCCTAAGCTTTACGTCTGCAGGCCGGTAAAGCCAATTCACACTAAGACTTAAACTATTTTCTTTTCCTACTATTAATTTACGAATTCTTCCAACAAATGGAAGGGACTCGTGGGATGGCGTGAACAGAGCACAGTCACCAACATTAATCTTACGACCATCCTGCAAGAAAATAAACCAAATTAAACCAGTGGAAGTCACTGTTAACTCCACTAGGAAAACAAAACTGACATAATTTAAAGCCTACGTTCACGTGTTTCTAAGAAAAACATTCTGTTATATTTTAGACTAATATACTCCAAATCAGCATATGACTTCAGAACCAAGACGTATAATGCAAGCAGCAAAAAATATTTGAGGCTATGATAAGCAAACAGCATATGACCACCAAAGTTTCAAACTTTTAACCGCAAACACAAAAAGAGTTCTCATGAAGCGGTTTTCAAACCAATTCAAAGTATAATCAGCAATCAAATACTATACTAACTAACAACAACACCACACTCATACAACATGGATACAAATATGTATATGTATATGCGAATAAAATGATATGTATATATACCTTTGAGAAAGAGTTAGAATCAATGAATACGAAAGAACTCGAAACCGCAGCTACAGATGAAGACGGGGTGGAAGAAGATAGGACCGGCCACATGTGCCACCGGTGTAACCACAGCTCACCTTCCAATCGCCCATACATAATACCCTTCTTCCATCATCATCACAACAACAATCAAAATTCAATCTTTTTCACAAAAATCAAATCTTTTTTTTAATTCACACCAATTCAAACCATCAATTTCTTGATCGCCTAAATTTACAAACCCTAGATGGTTCAAAAATCAACAATCAAGAAAACAATTCAGCTCCGTAGATTATATATATCAGTAATCAAACACCTGAATCGTTTAATTAACAATCAAGAAATCAATTAAACGATCAATTGTTGTGAAACTGAAATTAGGGTTTTTTTTATTGGGGAAATGAATTGATTAACGGAAAATTGGAGTGGAGAAATAGATCTGTGTTTGTGAAGTGAAGGTAAATTAACGGAATATGGAGAGAGATTTAACGCCGGGGGAGATTTAACGGGAGAGAGAGATCGATCGAGCGAAACGGTGGTCTCGTTAGGGAGGTAAAGTGTTGACTATTGTCAAGAGGAAATAACTTTTATACGGTGTTGTTTTACAACTTAATGCCTAAAATAGCAACCTTAAATGTTTTTGATGATTCTTCAACTAAATTTGAAGAAATTTTTATATATGTCCTTGTAATTATGCATTATTTATGTAGAGAAAGTCTTCGTCTTAGTCGATGTGGGGTCTTATCAGTTGAGATACACGTGACAAGAATACGATGAGTATTTTTGTCGTTTTATCTGATAGCCTTCCTAAATGAAACGATTATCTGATCCATGAAATCTACATCCATGATTTCTCTCGTCCTTAATCTTTAATGTGATTCCACTTATAGTAGTTAGAATTTTCAAATCTCAAATGGTTGGTTCGTTTGACATGTGGTATATTCTTGATGATGGTTTCGGTTTTGATTCCCGAACGGACGTACAACGTCTGGTTAAATAAATGTTTGACTTTAGTTTTGATATAATTTTGAATGATTATGCATGTTTGATTATGAATTTGTGATGGCAAATGATATTCAATCATGGAGGCAAGTTCACCACGTTACCTAATAGGTAATATGTTGATGGTCAAATATCACACGTCGATCGATACATATTATTTTATGTTCATGGCTAAAACGTGATGAATTCGTTTCTAAAGCGTGAGTTTTTCCGAATGATTGAGACAATAGTCCGTTACTTTAGTCTAAATACTAGATAGTAAAATATTATGTTTTTTAAAAACCATTTGAAGATCTTTGTCGTTTTAAAACCTCCAAGTCCACCACTTTCCATTTCCGAATGGTGGAGATTTATTTCTCAATCAAGCTTATGACGATAAATACATGTATAATTGACTTTTTTAGAGCTTTAATAATAGAATGGTAGGATTCCCCGATACACAACATAACTACAAATATATGAATAAAACAATATATATATATATATATATATATATATATATATATATATATATATATATATATATATATATATATATATAGGGACCGATTCATGCGAGAACTCAAATTTTTGCGAGAACTGCGAGAACTCATTGTGGACCACTCATTTTCTTTTAATATTAAACATATATTTTTTAAATAGAAAGGGTATATTAGTAAAATGTAATTATATATCTAATTTAATTTTAAATTGTATTCCCTTTTTTTCTCCACTATTCTAGTATTCCGTATTTTATATATTTAATTTAATTTTAAAATGTAATTATATATTTAATTTAATTTTAAATATGGAACAGCCGAGTACCTTCATTTCTGTTGATCATATATGAACAATTTCGTAATCTGACCCATTTATGATATTTAAATATCTATTCTCTTTCTTCGCTCTCATATTTCCAGATTTCTTAATCTGACTCATTTATTCGTATCAAGATTCCAGAATAATTAAAATCGATCAAAAAGGTTACATGATTCGAACATATGTTCATAAGTGTACATATATTGTTCATAACTGAACACAACTTAAATTCTTTACAAATGTAGAATGTTTACACATAAACTCGTTATGTTAAAAAATGAACAACTCGTGTTAAAATCCATCTTTATCTCGAGATCAAATGTGAGCATGATCGTGTTTGTCACCATATTCCGGTTTTCTATTAACGAAGTGTTCATACTCTTCATAGTAGATCTACATCATTTTTTCATTGTATTTATCATCTTTCTTCAATTCAACCATCTTGATCATTTTTGTTCACAATTTTCATTATCATTAGCTTCCTGTAAAAAGACAAAATCCAAATCATAAATATACTATATGAAAAATATAACATGAAACTTTAAAGACCACAACCATTCTAGAAACAAATAAAGGTCCAATAAAACTCCTAACAACAGAATAAAACGCATAAAATGGAACAGAAATCTAGTAAAACTATAACTGAAAAATTAAAAAAAATTATCTGAATTTACGCGTATTTAGAATTGTTCACATGTAAACGGTTTTTTTCAAAAATGAGTGTTCATATATGAACGAAATCTTTTTACGATATTTAACATGATTTTTTTTAGTTTTTTACGTTTATATTTACGAGATTATTAATCTCCAAAAAGTTTACATGTGAATGAACAAAACAAAACGTTAACACATTATATCCACACTTTAAACCGATTATCATTCAGTTAAACATTTCATCAAACAGTTGGTATGCATATATTTCTAAATGGTTTTTAAACAAAATTTAGACACTGAATGAAAATCACCATCACAAAATGCATAACTAGTCTCAAAGTTTTATGTACAAATTACGCTAGTCTTATGTACGTGTTGGACCAACATATGTCGAAGTAATGGTAAAATGAGATAGATACTGAAATATCCTTCTCTGTTTGTGAGTATTTACCATATTAAAAAAAAAAATAAAGCAGGCAGGCATTGAACTAGGACACACAAACATTTACTTTGAATATTTTGCAGGTTAAGTAAACATTATTAGATTGTTATGCTATAGTTTTCCCATGGCTATATTTTAAAATGACTGGTTTATCGTTCTATTGATAGGGATAACAACACCTTTAAGGTTAACAACATACAATAGATACAAGAAAACTGATTATGACAGCCTAACCGTAAATACGACAATCTGTTGCTAATTGAAGCCATACCTTGGTTAAGAAGCTACATGGAGCTCTTGCAAAACATCTGGATTCATGAAACAATGTTCTTAAACTGTTTGATACACTGGTTGTTAAACTGTATACATACAAATATTGTATTTATCCGAAAACAAGAGCGACTAAAATGAAGTTTTTAAATTCAGAGTTTCATGACGCTTTCTCTGTTTTAATCCCAAGACCAATTTTTAGGGTTGAAGTCACTAAAATGTCGTTCGATTTGAACAAACAAAGTTTTAAACCACAAAATGCATAATCAGTACACAACCTCGACTTAAACCACCTGTTTGGACGGTTGCCCAACCCACCCATTTGCTACCTTTACTCTAAGAAAATAGTAAGATTACATACTTGATGTGGTACGTGGGATACCCTTGGTAAATGATGGTCGAGAAGGTGCTATTAGTCCCTGTCGTGAAGATGAAGCTGGCTGCACCGGTTTTCGTGAAGAAGAAGAAGATGACGGTTTTTGTGGTGGCCTTGGAAATTTAGCAGGTACACTAGGCCTGAAATCACAAAACCGCAATCAAGTTTCTTTCAAATGATGAAAAAACTAGTAAATCAAATAAATAATAATAAACCATGGTGGACCAAATTCTTGATGCCCCATTTTCCCAATTGGACTCACCTCATCAAAAACAACAACTTCATATCAACATTCAAATTTCTATCCTATAATTAAAAGACAACATTGCCTATGGTTTTGTGTAAAATAGTATTTTTTTATTCTTTTGGGCTCTTGAATTGGGCTTAGGTTTGTTGTTTGGGTTATGGTTTTTGTTATTGTTTGTCTTCCAGAGTTACCTAAACTGCCAGCTCCGTATTTTTTTGTTTCCACGTGTCATTTGGTCTGTTATTCTCCGTACTCAAGGTTTGTTTAGTTTTTCTTCGCTGTTGCATGTCTTCATTTTCGTGTCTGGGTTGCTGCGTTGCCGTTGATTTGTTTGTGGAGTTTTTTCGGTATCGAAATTCCCCTGTTTTTTGTAATCGGTTTCGAAATTCGCCTGTTTTTTGGCAGTGGGGGTTTGTAGGCTTTGTATTGTTTATTTGTTGTTTTTCTGTTTATTTTTTTGAATGTGATGTTGAGTTTGTGTTTTTTTTTTCGCAGGTTGGAGTTTGCGGGGTTTTGACAATTGTGTTCAGAAATTGTTTGTTTCAGGTTAGTTGTTTACGTTTTATCCAAGTATTATAACATGTCGTGTGTTGTATTTGATGTTACCTTATATATGTACAAATGTATTCTTGTGTATAAATCATCATATCCCTTTATACGAGCATTCGGATCCGACTGTGTTCGTGTGGACGGTATTTCGTTGACAAGATTAATTAATGCAAAAAACTATAACATTTATCGACTCATAAAAGTAAATCATATAGAAACCGACCAACCATTAACTACTGTAAGATTAACTGATGCTCCTAATGCTTATTAACTGCTACCTATATAAGAAGAATCATGGGGTATTGGGGTGGATGATTATGTCAGATAAGGCCAAAAACTCTAAAATTTCATCATATTTTATGTTCAGTTATTCATTTTTATTTGCCTCATCAGAAAATCGGAAGGTCAACTTAATAAAGTATAGTGCAAGGGGAAGCCAAAAGAATAATGCTATATAAAACACGATATTTAATAAACAGTGATCTGACCTTGAAAACCCGCCTTTGTGTGTAGCTCCCTTATGCACCAATGTATAATGCTCTGTAACTTGAGAGTACGGGAAAATCAAGCATGAATTAGTGGCAATTAGAAACAAAAAAGAAAATACAAATTCATTTTGTCAAACTCTTTTGCATTTAATTTTAAATCCATATGAAACTTAGTCTATGATTCATATGTAGGTTTATTTGTCGGCTTTATTCATTTTTGAGGTTGTCGTGTTTTTTTGGTCTGTTGGGAAGGGCAGTGGGAGTTTGTAGCTTTTGTAGCTTTTGGATTGTTTATTTGTTTGCTTAGGTTTGTTATTTTTTTGAATATGCTGTTGAGTTTGTGTTTTTGTTTGGCAGGTTGGACTTTGCCGGGTTTTAGCGCCTCAGGTTAGTTTTTGAATTTTCCGGAACTTCGTTTATAATTGTCGGGTTGGGAGTTTTGTGAGTTCTGTTCCATGGTTGGAGTTATTGGTTTTTTGAATATGTTGTTGACTTTGTGTGTTTTTGGAGGCTTTAGGTGTAGTTTAGTGTCGATATTTTCGCTCTTAGTCGTTTACTGTTACTATATTTACCGACCGTTTAGTTAGTTTTTTATTTGTGCATGTTGTGTTTTGCGTAGGTTCTGTTTTCGTCTTCGGTTTTTGTACATTCTCTGTCCGCCATTTCTTATTTACTCGGAGATGTGGGGTTCCGCTTTATCACCGGGTGATTCTTGGCCCTCGACTTCTATTCCGATCAGTCGTCGAAATACGCGTAAACAGAAAGTAGTGTCGTCCGTGTTGTCTGTTGGAAGTCCACTGCCTACATATTATGATTGCGGCGATGCCAGTAATTGGTGTTTTTATTGTGACGCGTTGTTTTGGTATGAGGAGAGGGTAGTATCTGCTTCGCGTCGTAGCAGGCCGGTATACAATCAATGTTGCAAGGGAGGTGCGATTGTTTTACCTTCATCTGCGGTGCCACCGAATGCGTTGCTTGCTCTATATGAAGATACACATTTTATGCGAAATATTAGAGCGTATAATTCAATGTTCTCTATGACGTCATTTGGTGCTTCTGTTGATGACTCATTGAATTCGGGTTCGGGTCCATATATCTTTAAGGTTTCGGGTCAAATATCTCATCATATTGGGTCTTTGTGTCCTCAGCCGCCAAATGCTCCCCGTTTTTTGCAATTGTATGTTTATGACACTTTGAATGAGGTCGAAAACAGAATGAGTTTCTTTGAAAGCTCTGGCTCCACTGATACGCTTAGGGCGGATATTGTTGCACTTTTGACAGCGATTCTACCAACCTGTAATGAATATGTGCGGACCTTTAAGCAAGCTGTTGAATTTGCAAATTCTGAAGCTGTCGTCGATTATGCGGTCAGACTTTATAACAATGTTCCCGACAACCGTTATAGTATACCACAACAGGGGACGCTTGGCGCTATTGTTGTTGCGGATGATGCAAACGCGAGTGTTTATGACATTATTATTCGCTCAAAGGATAACCGCGCTCAGCGTATAAGTAAGTTGCACCAGTCTTATATGCCTCTTCAATATCCGTTGTTATTCCCCTATGGCGAAGTGGGATGGTCACCGCTGTTGAAACTCAGATCTATGCCAGGTTCGACGGGAAGGTCGTTGACTGTCAATATGTATTATAGTTATCTACTACATAGTCGTCGTGATGTTTTCAGTCTTTTGCTTCGCGGGGGCAGATTGTTTCAGCAGTTCTTGATCGATGCATACCTTTGTGTGGAAGATAGCAGGCTTGACTATTTTCGTACACATCAAAATAATTTAAGATCTGAATATGTTGCTGGTGTTTATGATGCACTGTCTAAAGGAGATTCTATTGGCAAGCATATCGGTCAACGTATTTTCCTTCCATCCACTTTTGTTGGTGGTCCGCGATACATGTATAAGCATTATCAGGATGCGTTGGCTATATGTCGAGTTCATGGCAATCCTCAGTATTTTATAACTTTCACGTGCAATGCTAGGTGGCCTGAGATTGTTAGATTTGTCGACGAACATGGGATGGGTCATTCTCAAAACCGGCCTGATATTATTTCCAGAGTTTTCAATATGAAAGTCGGTCATTTTATTACTTACCTGAAAGAGGAAAAGCCTTTCGGTACTGTTACCGCGTGTACGTATTTAAATCTTTGGTTTTTTTTTCGTTGCTTATATTCGTACGCGTGTTCTTCACCGCCCTTACTTTGCTTTTCTGTCTGCAGTTCTGTATACGATTGAATTTCAGAAAAGAGGTTTGCCTCATTGTCACACTCTGCTATGGGTTGGCGAGGCCTCGAAAATTAGGACTCCTGCTGATGTCGATAAATATATTACGGCGGAGTTACCGAATCCCTCTACAGAACCGGCTTTGTACGCGACAATAACCAATTGCATGATACACGGTCCTTGTGGGTTGTCCAACCCTGCTGCTCCCTGCACGCGGGATGGTATATGTAAAAAAAAATTCCCAAAGCCGTTTGCTACAGCGACTACATTTGATAAGGATGGATATGCACATTATAAAAGAAACAACGTAGCTGTCCATACGATGCAGAATGGAACGCGAGTGCATAACGGATTCGTAGTTCCCTATAACAAATTCTTATGTAGTCGGTTCAACGCACACATCAACGTTGAATATTGTGGCTGGAACATGATGATTAAATATCTGTTTAAGTACGTTTCCAAAGGTGTTGAACGGGTTGCGTTTTATTTACAGAAAGCTGAGAAATCGTTGTCGGCAGCTTCTACTTCTTCTAGGGTCTCGGGCAGTAATGCTTCTCCAGTTCACGCTGCAGAGACAGTTAACGAAATTGAGCAGTTCGTACACGGTAGGTTTATCTGTCCACATGAGGCTGCTTGGCGATTGCTCAATTTTTCTATACACGAAAGGCAGCCTGCGGTGTTAGTCTTGCAAGTGCATCTGGAGAAAATGCAGACAGTTACGTTTAGGGACAATTGCGATTTGGATCAGTTAGTGCATGATGCAAGTTTTGGTAATTCTACGCTCTCCAGATGGTTAATAGCGAACAGATGGGATCCACAGGGTCGCCTTTTAACCTATGTGGAATATCCGTCGCAGTTTACATGGAATGCGAAAAAGAAGGACTGGTTTTTTAGGAAAACAAACACTGTTGCTTCTGTCGGCAGAATGGTTTACGTACATCCTACAGCTGGTGAGATCTTTTACCTTAGAATGCTTCTTTCCCACCAAAGAGGATGTTGTTCATTTCGAGATATTTGCACTGTAAGGGGAACTGCTTATCCATCATATCGACTGGCTTGTGAGGCTTTGGGTTTGATCGGTGATGATAAGGAATGGCTCACCGCATTCAATGAGGCTGCATTATGGGCGTCATCTTCTGAATTACGTTCTCTTTTTTGCAACTTGCTGTTATTTTGTGAAGTGGGTGATCCGAAAGTATTATGGAGGAACAGTTGGTCCAAAATGGGTGATGATATTTGTAGAATTTTGTTAACGTCCGTACCGTCCTCTGAATGTACGATATCTGAACATTTATTGCAACAACACATTTTAGTAGAGATTGAAAAAATTCTGAACAGTTCGAGTCCGCCAAAATCTCTCACTTCATTTAACCTGCCGCTTCCATCTTCAAATTTGTTAATCCCATTGTCTAATCGTCTATTATTGGAAGAGACGCTATATGACAAATTGTCTTTGGGTCAGCAGCATCTGCGTATGTGTGAAAGTTTAAACTCGGATCAATTGCTAATTTATAATAGAATACGCAACGATGATGTGGCTAATAAGCAAACTCTTTTGTTCGTATATGGTCATGGCGGGACTGGTAAGACATTTCTATGGTCAACGATACTGGCTTATTTCAGGTATGTGGGCAAGATTGCATTGGCAGTTGCCTCTTCGGGTATTGCCTCGCTCCTTTTACCTAACGGCCGGACTGCCCATTCACGGTTTAAAATTCCAATAAATCCTTCAGATACGTCTGTTTGTGGTGTAAAAAAAAAGACACAGCTTTAAAAATTAATATACAAATGATCTTATTTAATTCACACTACACTAATTATCAACTATTCGTATTTCATACATTACAGAAATCTTAAAACTATCATCAACTGATGCCACACACGTGTATGTCAATCCAACGTTACCAATAAAATCGAAAGAATGTGACCAACTAGCTATAACAGATCAGCAGGCCCAAAACATGACTTCATACACCGTTATGACCCTGGAGGAGCTTCAGAACAAACTGTACGATACAATACTGGTATGTATCTCTACGCTCCTAGGCAAAATAAATAAGATTACATGCGATAATATACAGCTAACCGCATACTTCCACATGCCACTTCTGCATAACAACAGCGCAAAACGATCGCGGTTGATGCCAGAATTGTAGATACGAAATTTGACGGCTGTTGGTACACAGCCGCATGTGATAATTGCAAATGCCAAGTTTCAAAACAAGGAAATTCATGGTTTTGTCCCAACCACGGGAAAAATTGCGACCCGACATTTTAGTAAGATAATATTGACCAAAATCACAGACTTACAAAATAAGACTTTCATAAATTAACATTTTCGAGTTTTTTACAGTTACAACATAAATGCAACTCTATCGGACGGAACAAAGAATTTGGAAGCTACTTGCACCGACCTCTGTATGCAAAAACTCATGGGTCGCACCTGCAAAGAAATAGTAGTCGGAGAGGGCTATGAGAATCGAAAGATACTACATCCATCCTTCAGAATACAAGGTTTGAATACACACAGGTACCATATCGAACTGACAAAAAAATCCAACCCCACAAACCTGAAATTCGTAATTATCAACAAGGAAACGACACCGACGGAACCGCCAATTTCACTGACTATTCAACCGACTTCACCTCAGAGAGGTCAACTAATGATTGCAACTGAAGCGACATACACGACTCCACCGCCACAAATCCAAACAACACCGCCATCCGAAATACAACCACCCGTTACGCACATGTCGGCAATACAACAGCGCGATAAACCAGTAGCTGCAAAACAGCTTTCGTTCGAAGCAACAGGTATGGTCAACAAATATATTATATTTTCTGTACAAACACACTAATAATTACAACTACAAATGTACAGATAATGTTGACACTGCTTACACATCTTTGCCTTTAGGTGAAAGTGGCGTCAATACTAGCAAACACACTACGAACCGGAGCCGCAAAATGTCAACAGGACGAGGAGTTTCCGACACTAACAATCGCAAAACAACCTCACAAACTGCCACACCACTCTCACATCAGACAAACCCATCAATAATTACATACGACGCAGCACAGACAACCTCGCCACAACATGCCCCGACCACTCCACCTACAGGAACAGACCCTATCGAAACAAATATATCGGCACTATCAGAATTCGAGACACCAGCAGATGCAACTGAACCGACCATCGAATCAACAGGTAACAATGACGAATGCAAAAAAAACCCGTTTACATACGTTACTAACCACACCTTTATAAATACTGATATCACTACACCTGCTCATATAACAGGAGATATCGAACCTTCCACAACAGCAAAACGCGGCATGCCAAAATTCACAGGTATATGTATTTCACAAGAAACACCCTTTACCATTACTCTAACACATAACTTACAAAACATCACAGATGACCTCGAAGCCATAAACCCGGGAAAACGCAAACGATTTCCAGAATGAAAATTCAGAAATTGAATATACCGACCCCATCCGCATCAAACACCGTATCTGGAACGACTACTAAACTGTTATGTAAATTAAGTAAAACATATCGGTAGGAAATACTCGAACTCTTTTGAAACCAACGTACCTAAATCCAGTAATGTAAAAACTCTGTCGTGCCTAGCACACAGAACCCAAAATATGCGGATATGTATTTTGATTAGTAGTAAGCAGCAGCATAGGTTCGTTACCATGCTAGCAGACAGCCAAAGTATTTTGTAACCAACGCAGCTAAATTCAGTAATGTAGAAACCCTGTCATGTCTAACACACGCTACCCAAACTATGCGAATATGTATTTTGTTTAATGATAAGCACTGGCATAGCTTTATTAGAGCACATTCGACATCAACATGTTGAAAAGTACACAAAATCGAAAACATAATGTGTATATGCAACAAATTTGCGCGTTGATTATATAGAAACACACACACACAAACATATACACAAACATCAACAAACTAATCCCAATTCATTGCGATCACAATGCAACAAATTCGTTCGTATGAAAAAACTAAATACTATGTTTGGATATTCGCCATCAACAAATTCTAACCAATTTTCCTTTGCTTATTTTGCAAAACTGCCGGACACAACCAACATATAAAAAACCACGATCAGCACTCAGAGGTCACGACAACTGATGGTCCACAGTTCATGCCTAAAAACTTCCAAAGGTATGCGAATTATTTCAAATGACAACATTTCAGAAAAGATAAAAATATCCATCTAATGTGTCACAATGTTGCAGATGATACACCTGGTAACAGGTTCCCAAAAGAACAATCACCTTAAAAAAAACACCGTCAACAACAACACGAAACTGCAAAACAACATAAACTTCAGCAACAAAAAACACGAAAATTGCACGGAACAGAAATACACACAGAACCGAACCCGTGCATCGCACGGGGATTTCTCTAGTTCAAATTAAAAAATAAAAAAAATAAAAAATCATAATAAATGGAACTTTAACAAGATCTGAATTAGGGTTTTAAGAAAATAATAAGTATCATTTTTATTTATTTATCTTGAACTTGCAAGCTTGAATCTTTATCTTGTTAAAAAAAACCCAAATCATAAAAACAGGATTAGAATAAACCCTTTTGATTAATTAATGTAAATCAAAACAAAAACATAAGTGTTGGAATATTTGCAAAAAAAAAACAGAGTATTTTAAGAAAAAACAGGGGATTATAAAGAAGAAAAATACCTGATATTAATAAAGAAGAAGATGTGTGTGTGAATTGAGTGTGTGTATGAATGAATGGTAGACGGTGAAATCGGTATATTAGTTATACAGAGAGAGAAGAGAGAAAGGATATAGAGAGAAGAAAACTAATCGGTATATTAGTTATTTTCAAGAATATGTATACAAAATTCCTATAATACCCTTTTTTGACTTATCTATTATCCTTAAATTAACATTAATTTACAAAAATGACATTAATAGTTTTTAACCATTGATCAAGTCATCTAAGGGCCAAAAAAGAGTTCTCGCAGTTCTCGCAGAATTTTGAGTTCTCGCAGGAACCATTCACTATATATATATATATATATATATATATATATATATATATTTATATATATATATATATATAGGGACTGATTGATACGAGAACTCTTATTTCTGCGAGAACTGCGAGAACTCTTAAAAAAAGTGTCAATTAACATGTAATTATGTTTATTGACATGTAAAAACTATTGAATGCTAAAAATCTAGTAAAAATATAAATGAAAAATTTAAAAAAATTGTATGAAATCACGCGTATTAAGAATTGTTCACATGTGAACGTTTTTTTTTTCAAAAAATGAGTTCATATATGAACGAAAATTTTTCACGTCATTTTATATGATTTTTTTTAGTTTTTTACGTTTATATTTACTTGATTATTAATCTCCAAAAGAGTGTGCATGTGAATGAACAAAGTGAAACGTGATTTAACACTTTTGGTGAGAGTTCTCGCAGTCTCGCAAAAAAAGGAGTTCTCGCATTAACCATTCACTATATATATATATATATATATATATATATATATATATATATATATATATATATATATATATATATATATATATATATATGTGTGTGTGTGTGTGTGTGTGTGTGTATATATATATATATTCGCTAAAGGGGAAATTCCCCGGCAAAATATATTAACAAAAACGGTTACAAAAGGAGATGAAACAATATATATATATATATATATATATATATATATATATATATATATATATATATATAGGAAGCAATGTTGTGAAAAACGCGCCTGAGGCGCGCCTTGGCGCTAAATCGCATGAGGCGCCAAGGATAGGGATTTTTTTAGGTCGAGTCGCATGGCATGCATGAATCGCAAAAAAAACGCAGTGATCCGGGCTTTTGCGCAAAAAAATCGCAAAAAAATCGCAAAAAATCGCAAAACGATGGGTGATAGTGTTAGTAGGTGATGGCTTATATTTATAGCCTATCAATCCTAACATTTGGATTAAGCCCACTAAGATGTGACAAAAGGCTAGAACCGACACCAGAAGCCCGCGACTAGGAAAAAGGGCCCAGCACCTGGCCCCGTGTCCGGAAACCAGGCCGTGTCCCGGCAAATGTCCGGGAGCCAAGCCGTGTCCCGGAAAAATGTCCGGGAGTCAAGGCCAGGTCCCGGCAAGTGTCCGGGAGCCAAGCCGTGTCCCGGCAAAGTGTCCGGGAGTCAACCCGTATCCCGACAAAATGTCCGGGAGCCAAGGCCAGGTCCCGGCAAGTGTCCGGGAGCCAAGCCGTGTCCCGGAAAAGTGTCCGGGAGTCAACCCGTATCCCGGCAAAGTGTCCGGAACCAAGCCGTGTCCCGGCAAAGTGTCCGGGAGCCAAGCCGTGTCCCGGCAAAGTGTCCGGGAGCCAACCCGTATCCCGGCAAAGTGTCCGAAGCCAAGCCCGTGTCCCGACAAAGTATCCGAACCAGGCCTGTGTCCCGGCTGGTGTCCGGGAGACAAGCCCGTGTCCCGGCTGCGTCTCGGCACTTAGCATCCCTGTGTCTGGAGATCTGCCGATCAGTCCGACACTCATGGCCTGGCATGTATAAAGATTTGTGTAGACCAACTGATGCCTTGGAGTTCGTCTCACAGTACCATACTCCTGACATCCTACCAGTCAGACACTCAAGCCTAATCCTTGAGTGTAACCGTCAGAGCATTAATAAGGTCATATTAATAACATAGACGTTAATGGCCATTAGAATCCCATTGATGAGCCATAAATGGTCATCATTGCCATACGTTGTTAATACCTGAAAGTGTTGGGTATAAATACTTAACACTTCAGGTTTTGGCCACAACTTCATCATCTTCCTCACATACTCACTGACTAGAATACTTAAACATATTCCGTCAAGCCCTTCCGATCAATCTCTTGTCCACCTTAGACTCGCCAAGAGTCTGTTAGGTTTGCACTGCTTGAGCAGGAGGCCAAGAGAGTGATCAATCCAACCCAAGTTACTGAGCCTGTCAATCCTTGCTCAAACATTGGCGCCATCCGTAGGACACGTTTTAGCAACGGTGTTTTACCTTCATTTCCAGATCTTCACAAAAAAAAATTTCTTTAATTCACTTCTTCTTTCATCATGGAAGACATGAACTCTGCACCAATAATGTCCTCAGCCCCAGAAGTAACTACCACCACACCACCGCCAATGACTACTGTGACCTCTTCCCCAGTGACTGTTGTGACCACATCCCAACCTGAAGGGAGTACCACCCTGACACCAACGACTGTTTCGTCACCTCGTACATTTGTTTCATTGCCTATCCCATCCAGTCCATTCTTACCAGACATGGAGACAGACATGACGTTTGACAGAGGTCCTATGGGGAGGACAGGCAGGCACGGATTTTCCGCCTTGGAGGATTGGACACTAGGGGATTCAGGTCCTGCCCGCCTGTATCGATCAACAACCACTGGACCTTTGTATTCTACAAGGGTGTCCGGAGCTAGTGCATCTGCCATACCAACCCCAAACGTTCCAAGTTTTCAGATCCCCATGGCTCGTACCTCAACACTGCACGAAGAAGCCGCTGAGGCCTCTAGACAGGCTGTCCCAGAACTTCCTGGCTTTGAAGCCCCTAGGCAGTCTGCCTCAGCAGGATCCCAACCCGGCACTCAAGGAACATTTCAGAATATCCAAGGAGCAGCATCGGTCCCGGCACCAACCTCATCTAGTCACCTCCTGGCCCAACTATTGGCATCCCTGCAGCCAGCACCACCACAGGTAACTCCCCAACAATCCGAAACAGATGTCCTTTTGACACAGTTGGCGGATCGCCTGAGGCAGAACGCGCCGACACCGGTGCCGCCTCAAAATCCCAATTCAGAGTTATTACGACTGTTGCAGCAACTAGCAGAAGGGGGAATGACAAGAGAAGCTATTATGCCTGTATCAATAGTAAGTTCGAAATTTTGTGACTGGGTGTCCAGATATCCGATGCCAGACAAGCAGAAGGTCCCCTCCATTGTAGGCACTTACGACGGCACAAGGGATCCAGACGACCATATGGCCTTGTTTGAGCAGGCCATCATGACAGAAAAATGGGTAGACCCTGTAGCCTGTAAAATGTTTCCAGGAACATTGCAAGGGTTCGCCAGAGATTGGTTTGCTGGCCTTCCAGAAAGGAGCATTAGAGACTTCGCGGATCTAAAGGCAAAATTTGTTTACCAATTCTTTCAGCAAAAGAAACAACGCAGGACACATCTGGAGGCCCACCTAATCCGGCAGAAGGAAGGGGAAGCTTTGCGAGACTTCATCCTGCGGTACACACAGGAATGCCAGAAGATCCCAGGTTTGCCAGAAAGCCAACAAATTTCAGGTTTCACCTTTTCCCTATTGCCTGGTCAGTTGCAGGAAAAACTTGCAAAAAGGACTCCCGCCACCTTCAAGGAAGCGACAGATAGAGCCTATGACTTCTTAAGATCAAGGGAAACTGTCTCTTTGGCAAGAGGGGTGGCTGGAAAGAAAGACAAGCCGTGGAACGGGGGGTCAGCGTCAGGTAGACAGGACCAACAGAGGGAAGATAGGAGAAATGACAGACGGGATAACGGCGGCAACAGAAGGTTCAGCCCTTATGACAAAACTTCATCCGAGCCATTTCTCAACAAGACCCCGAAAGAGATCCTGCAGACAGAACGTGTAGGCTCTACTTTTAAACCTCCACCACAGATGGCACACAGGTCCGGAACAAAAAACATGAACAGGTACTGTGAATTTCACGAGGACCATGGACATGACACCAATGCCTGTCGGGAATTGAAAGGAGAGATAAGAAGGGCGCTGGACGAAGGGAAATTGGAACATCTAGTGCCAGCTGCCAGAAAACAAACCAACAAGACCCCAACCCAGAAAACGTATGCCTGGCAAAAGAAGGGGGAAGATACTGAACGACCAGGACCGCCAGAAGGTCACATCTTCATGATTGAAGATTAGATATACATAAACTAAACCCAGATCAAGGTCTGATAAGCTTTTATTCTATATTTTCTTGTTTTTGTCGACATTTTATCTTTATTTCTGTCAAGGACATGGATGCCATGCCTTATAATAAAACGTTTGGTCTGATATTATCCCAATTATGCACTGCATTATCTTTCTACTTTTTGAACATTGTTCAAACATCACAAGCATAAGGCCAAATAAGACACTCATGTCTAAGCCAAAACATGCAAACACGTCTTTTCATCTACTTGAGAAAAGATAAGCACTTCCCATAGGGAAGCGACATACCTCGCGAGTAATACAAATAAACGGTTAACCAAATAATATATCACTGATATAATACGCTTAAATAGCAAACAAGTAATAAGATAAATATCCAACGGATAAACATTTATTAAAATCACTCATAGAGTCAAACAAAATATCCAAAACATAAAGCTTATAAAGCTGATATTCATAACAGAAAATGAAAAGGTTCAAACATATAAAAAAGAACAAAAACTACACTGATGGTGGTGTAACAATAGCAAGAAGATCCTCAATAGAAATGTTCAAGTCTTGGACAATGCGTTCCAGAATAGGAAAATTTTTCTTTTCAAACAAGGCATTGGCAGCTCGCATCTGACTTTCTACCAAAGGATCAAGAAAGGATAGCACTGCATCCCCAGCAACGGATCGTAACTTGGTCCCTACAATGTGTTTGCCAAATGCATGAGCAGCCCGATTAACTTCCAACATCAAATTCATCACATCAGGATGATCAAGTAATAGCTTGAACAACTCAGGAAACACAGCAAGAAGGTCTTTTCTACCCTGGACGGCCGCATCAAGTTGCTGGCACTGAGACTCAACTACCTGTCTCTCAACCTCTAAAGTCTTGGTCACTGTGGCCAAGTCCTTATCCTTTGCAGCCAGGATATCTTCATACTCCTGCGTCTTCCTTACCAATCCATCCCTCTCTTTCTCTAAGTCGGACATCTTGGCAGAAAGATCACTAATCTCCTTGTCCCGGCTGGAAACAATCTCATGTTCGGCCTCAAGATCTTTCCTAACCACAGCCATACTTTCCACCTCTTTCTTCAGATCCGAATAATTAACTTTCAAATTTTCATGATCTTCGCATATACGCTGCCTAGCAAGTATATGTCCCATAAAGCCATGAAAGAGGCTCATATCAGCATCATCCAACAATTCAGAAGTTCCTTGCAGCTTTGACTGCATAACAAGTTGAGGAGGGACAACATTGTCCATGAAATCCCTAACAGATCCAGCAGTTCGCCCATCGTCACCCACACAAAATGACCAGGCAGGCACAAAACGTTGACCAGATGGCGTGCCAACAAATGCAGCAGGCTGAACAGTATTGCCACCAGCAGGAAGAGCCATGATAGTAGATCCATGGGGCGCCATCTGAAGGCCCCCGTAACGCCGTACAAGATTTGTTCCAAGAGGTGGAGAAGCAGGGAACAACACTTTTTTCGATTTGGGTGTAGGAAGCTCATAATCTTCAACACTTATTGGCCTTTTTCCTAACACCGATGGACCATCAAAACATGGCTCCTGACCATCGTCAGAGCCAATATCCTCCAACTCAACTGCATAAAAGAAAAACAAGTTAGTTACTAAACACAGCGAAAAATAATCATAACTCATAAGTACCTTGTCTCTGACGAGGAGAATGCTGCTCTTCAAGCATGTAATCATTGGGATCAAAATTATCACCTACACAAACAAAAAACATCAGTTATATAGAGCTATTATTTAATAGACAAAAAAAAAAAAAAAAAAAAAACCGGGCGCCGGCACAAAACTGCCGGCTATATGCCGGCTAACAAACCGAAGGCGCCGGCACAAAACTGCCGGCTATATGCCGGCTACCGAGCATAAGTCGCCGGCACAAAACTGCCGGCTATATGCCGGCTAAACAATTTAACCAAGTCGCCGGCACACAGGCCGGCTATATGCCGGCTGCCGGCTAACTAAAAAAAAAAAGGGTTTGAAATAATACCAGCAGGGGATACTACGAGATCTCCATCCTCAGTATTCTCTGGCAGCGGCGGCCTAACCTCCAGGCCCTGCCCCTCTCTTCCTGTAGGAGGCACGCCAGGGACATCAACACCAGCTGCTTTATACATCTGGCAAGCTACGTCAGGCAAATGATCCTCTACTTCACATGCCTCATTCCCCACTAAGAAATCTAGCAACCCCATAGCTGCAAGAAAGAAACAATATAAATGTCAATCACCTTCACGAAATAATAAAGACAAAAAAGGATTTTTACAGAGACCCACGTTTCTTTGATGTCTTCGACACAATGACAGGAACCGTCTCCTCTTCCACATCCTTAATAATTCCAGCCATCACCAGCACCCCTTCGGGGCATACCCTATACCTCACAGACATACGGCGGAGGCGTGCATAGGCCTCCGCCTTAGGAACGGAAAGGTGGGGGAGTTCATTTACTCCGTTGGGTATCTTAGATGGCCAGCTAAAAAGGGCACTTGACCAAAGCTTAATAAACGATCTATCCACGAAAATAAAGTCAAACCGCCAGTTCTTAAGACTGTCGGGAGGATTCTCAATCAGTTTCCACTCTTTGCTTCTCTCTCTCTGTTCTAGGCTAAACCAATCCCTAGATTTAGACAGTTTATAAAAATGCCTAAACAAATCTACAGAACAAGAAATTTTCATACCCACCAACAACATCTCAAACATTATAACTTTAGCAGCACCTACAGGATGCATTTGGGCAAATCCAATTTTGTAGTGAGTCAACACTTTCATATAAAAGGAGCTACATGGAAGTCTAAGGTTTGAATGGGTAAGTAGGTTCGTGTATAAAGTAAGCTTTCCTGAAGGAGGGTCAGTGGCACGTTGGCCTGTGGTAGGCGCTACGGGATTGAAGGAACTAAGGCATGGAAACCTAGTTATTAAATCCGCTAACTTATCATCATCAATGCCACTACTGCATTTCCTAACCTCTTTCTCTTTTCGGGAAGCCATTTCAGCTTTTTATAACAAACTGCTACAATTCAAATAAGATAAATATAAGACTCAAGTTGCGAGGATGGAAAAAACAAAATAACTTACCCGCAAAAACCGACGCTTCTAGCTGAAACTCACCTGAACAAAAAAAAAAAAAACATCCGTTACAAAAAAAAAAAAAAAAAAAGAAAGCAAACAATTTTCGCCGGCACAAAGGGCCGGCTATATGCCGGCTGTCAAAGCCTCAAGTCGCCGGCACACAAGGGCCGGCTATATGCCGGCTGTCAAAGCCTCAAGTCGCCGGCACACAAGGGCCGGCTATATGCCGGCTGACAAAACCTCAAAGCGCCGGCACTCATGGGCCGGCTATATGCCGGCTGTCAAAGCCTCAAGTCGCCGGCACACAAGGGCCGGCTATATGCCGGCTGACAAAACCTCAAAGCGCCGGCACACATGGGCCGGCTATATGCCGGCTGTCCGAAGCCACGTCGCCGGCACACAAGGGCCGGCATGTCAAAAGCCTAAGTCGCCGGCACAAAGGGCCGGCTATATGCCGGCTGCCGGCTAAAAAAAAAAAAAAAAAAAAAAAAAAAAAACAAAGAGAAAAAACTTACCAAAAAGCAGAAGAGTTAGGCTTCAAAACCTAATTTTTAAAACCTAACTGGGGGGCATGATAGTGTTAGTAGGTGATGGCTTATATTTATAGCCTATCAATCCTAACATTTGGATTAAGCCCACTAAGATGTGACAAAAGGCTAGAACCGACACCAGAAGCCCGCGACTAGGAAAAAGGGCCCAGCACCTGGCCCCGTGTCCGGAAACCAGGCCGTGTCCCGGCAAATGTCCGGGAGCCAAGCCGTGTCCCGGCAAAATGTCCGGGAGCCAAGGCCAGGTCCCGGCAAGTGTCCGGGAGCCAAGCCGTGTCCCGGCAAAGTGTCCGGGAGTCAACCCGTGTCCCGGCAAAATGTCCGGGAGCCAAGGCCAGGTCCCGGCAAGTGTCCGGGAGCCAAGCCGTGTCCCGGAAAAGTGTCCGGGAGTCAACCCGTATCCCGGCAAAGTGTCCGGAACCAAGCCGTGTCCCGGCAAAGTGTCCGGGAGCCAAGCCGTGTCCCGGCAAAGTGTCCGGGAGCCAACCCGTATCCCGGCAAAGTGTCCGAAGCCAAGCCCGTGTCCCGGCAAAGTATCCGAACCAGGCCTGTGTCCCGGCTGGTGTCCGGGAGACAAGCCCGTGTCCCGGCTGCGTCTCGGCACTTAGCATCCCTGTGTCTGGAGATCTGCCGATCAGTCCGACACTCATGGCCTGGCATGTATAAAGATTTGTGTAGACCAACTGATGCCTTGGAGTTCGTCTCACAGTACCATACTCCTGACATCCTACCAGTCAGACACTCAAGCCTAATCCTTGAGTGTAACCGTCAGAGCATTAATAAGGTCATATTAATAACATAGACGTTAATGGCCATTAGAATCCCATTGATGAGCCATAAATGGTCATCATTGCCATACGTTGTTAATACCTGAAAGTGTTGGGTATAAATACTTAACACTTCAGGTTTTGGCCACAACTTCATCATCTTCCTCACATACTCACTGACTAGAATACTTAAACATATTCCGTCAAGCCCTTCCGATCAATCTCTTGTCCACCTTAGACTCGCCAAGAGTCTGTTAGGTTTGCACTGCTTGAGCAGGAGGCCAAGAGAGTGATCAATCCAACCCAAGTTACTGAGCCTGTCAATCCTTGCTCAAACAATGGGGAATTTGAAGAATTCGTCTGAAATCTCTTGCATTAGTTTCATTAAGTTTCTTTATGAAATATTATCATGAAAATGTGGCATTATGCCTTGAATATTGACATGCTAGCTTTATATTTTGGATTTAAATTCAAGCTTTATTACATATGTATTAGTTATTTAGTATCTCAATATTATTATGTGCTATTTAAATTGCATAATTTTGACACATATGTCATAGAAAAACATAATATATATAGTGCGCCTCGTGTTTATGAATCCCACGATTTGGTATGCGCCTCGCCTCAAGGCTCATTGACCTCCTTTGGGCCTTAGTGCGCCTTGAACCTTTCAGAACATTGATAGGGAGAGGTTCTTATAAACCAAAATTTAAAGTAAAATAAGTAAAAAAATATGAAAAAATAATTTATTATATGTGTGATTTTGTATTATGTTTATTTATTCAATTATAACAAACTTTAAAAAAGCAAGTTTTGATATGTATCAAAATATATGCCGTTTAGGGACTGTGCATCAAATTCTTTGTTTTTATTCAGTAAATATTCAAATTTGATGCACAACGCTAAAACTACCCATTTTATGATGTATAACAAAACTTCGTTTTTTAAAGTTTGAGATATGATTAAAATGAACGATAATCCAAAATATCTAACGTTATAAATTATTTTTTATTTTTTATTTTACTTATTTTACCTTAAGGTTTGTTTTACAAGAACCAACCTCTCTCTCTCTCTCTCTCTCTCTCTCTCTCTCTATATATATATATATATATATATATATATATATATATATATATATATATATATATATATATATATATATATTCGCTAAAGGGGAAATTCCCCGGCAAAATATATTAACAAAAAACGGTTACAGAACGAGATGAAACAAAAGAATCATCTGAGAGAAAAACATGGAGAAAAAACTCCAACACAACCAAAGACTAACCCACTCAGCACACCCACAAAACACACAAATCAGCTAAAGAAACAAACAATCAAACACCGAAACTACGCCCAAACCACATCCTACTCGAACCCCTTAACCACTTCTAAGTTCCAGATAGTAGAAATATTCTTCCATTCTAACCGGTTTGCAATATATATATATATATATATATATATATATATATATATATATATATATATATACTTTTGAAAAAACAATATATGCCACATGTGCCACCGTTATAATCACAACTCACCTTCCAATCGCCCATACATAATACCCGTCTTCCATCATCATCATACACAACAACCGCTATCAAAATTCAATCTTTTTCCCAATAATCAAATCTTTTTACACAACAATTAAAACCATCATTCTTCTTGATCACCTAAATTAGAAACCCTATGTTGTTGAAAACTCAACAATCAAGAAATCAATAAGCTATGTAAGACATATATAGTAATCGAACACCAAAATCGATTAACTATAGAAGATTAAACCAGCGATTGTTGTGAAATGAATTAAGGCTTTTTTGATTTGGGAAATGATTTGGGTAAACGGAGAATTGGAGTGATGAAATAGATATGTGTTTGAGTTTATGGAATAGAGAGAGATTTAGTGTGGGGAATGAATGCCGACGAAGATTTAACTTATAAATATTCAACGGGAGATAGAAATACATGAGAGCGAGGAACTATGGGAATCGAGAGAGATTGAGAGATATAGAGAGAGATAGATGATGGTACGCGAAACGATAGTCTCTTTAGGAAATAAAGTGTTGACTATTGTCAAAAAGAAATAGCCTATATAGGGTGTCGTTTGGAAGTTAATGTCTACAATAGAAACCTTAAAACTTTTTGATGCTTCATCACCCAAATTAAAAGAATTATGAATATCGTCCTTATGGTTATAGTAAAAATGTATTTTTGGTCCTAGCCATTTATTATGTGCGTTTATTACCTATGTAGGGAATTTTGATGTTTAATTCAGTCCTCATCTTAGATGTGTTGGGCTTTATGTGTTAGAGAAACTATGTGCTGATAGTGTTAGTAAGGTTTAGGCCTTATATTTATAGCTTTCAAACCTTAACACAAATCTGCAAAGCCCATGAATGAACTTTGGCCCACAAACACACAGTCTAACACCATGCCATATCCAAATACCCGTGCCTGACACTCTACCCGACGACCAAGGCTCGCCATCTAGCACTTGGAAGTTGGCACTCGGCATCCGCCGACTGGGTCCCGACACCCGAGCGCCATCACTAGCCGGTCCGTGTTCGGCACTTGTTGATGTAGTTTAGCTCTCTAGCACTTGTAGTTTGTTGGGATTGAAACTTAGTTAAATTAGTTTTAATCTCATTAATACTGCTGATAAGTACTGCTTCATTGCTACGGACTGAAGATGTTAATACGTCATGAAGACTGTTACTACTGAAGAACATTATTACTACTGCAAGACTATTACTACTGAAGATACTATTACTACTGCCGTTGCTGTTTCTATTGCATCAAGATCATTATGAAATTATCTTGAGATGCAAGTTTAACAATACAATTAGAATAGAATTATAATTCCTTTTTAGATGTTTCCTATTATAGATAGGTTAGCCTCAAGGTCTATATATAGATCCTTGTAAACAATAGAAAACACGTTGTATTGATTAATTCATATTTTCAATATAATTGAGTCTTAATATTCGACATTCATTATTTTTCTTAGTTGTTTATCATTATACAATATTTGTTTGTTCGACAAACTTGTAATATTAAGGTGTTCATCCGCTGCTGAACTTCCTTGATAGATCAAGATCTTTAGTCGACGTGCTTTGGGTTTATACAACCCAAACGATCCTGACAAGTAGTATCAGAGCACAGGAGGTGCTCAAGATCCATTGATCTACAAGTTTCTAAGAAGTCTCACCAAGAAGAAATCAATCTACAATCATGACACACGTATTAGTCAACAAAGTTCTTGTACTCAATAGTAATGACTTTGATCTCTGGAAGTTACGTATCAAACAACACATACTGCTATCTGACTATGCAGTATGGGATGTCATCATTAATGGTAACAAAGAGATTAACGGCTCTTAGTTAAGGTATTTAAAAAAAAACAGCTCTTTAGTTTCAAATAGTTTAGGGATAATTTTGTAGTCAAATGCTATTGACTCCCATGTGGTATATGTTTAAGCACTCATATGTATAATTACACAATCTCTTCTCAAATATACTCCACTCCCTCTTTCATGGCATATAAATATCTTAAAGTAAACTTTCTTTGTTGGTATGTTTACCAGTTTGTTTTATTACGAATTTATGATGAATTTGAACTTGCTTAAATATAACATAAAAACAAATTTGAAATGTAGCTTCTATCTCATACTTCCTTTATAAAAATATGTTCATGAACATCAACATGGAAAGGAGAAAGGATCAGTATTTTATTTTTAAGATCATCTTAGATTGAAGCTGCAATACGAAATATCTAAAAATATGAAGGTTTTGGCTCACACATATGAGTTACATACTCCTATCATATTAAACTATATTTACCTATGCTACGGCTAATATAAACGCAATATTTTCAACCAGGCTTGTATTCACAACTAAAGGTGATAAGATAAGATTGATGATTCAGTTGAGGTGTATAGAGCAACATGATTTCCTTCAATGCAGCTTTCTCATAATCTTTTGTTACTAGAATTTACCAAAATGTGTAACTATACAATTTAAAATGCAAAATGAACTATTTAATTTCATTCCCGTTCCATCGTGCGAATAAAATTTCTCGTTAATATACAATGTTAAGAAAATTTTTAATTGTAAACTACATAATCGGTTTTTCGGTTAACCGATTGTCACACCCCGCTAAAGCGGAATACAAGATGTGAAAAGCAATAGAATCCGATAGCAAGATATAGATAAACGCCAAGTTATATTAAATAAAAGTTACATCAAAGTTTTACATAGTAGTTTCAAATGTAGATTACATATCCGAATCAAAATGGGGTGTTCAACCAAACCAACCAAACCCATCCCGTTCTTGAAGTCATTCGCCCAAAAGCAATAAGTCATCAGCTAGCTTACTCGTTACCTGAAAATACGAGTCAAGTGTTAACTACGGGAGACGTAGTTAGTGAGCTACAAGTTTTAGTAAAGCATACATGTATCGACACACATAAAGATAGCGTAAAAATGTAGTTTTCAAATAGCTGTCGCATAACCATGCGTAAAGTATTAGCATTCAAGTTTGTAGGTATTGACCACATAGCGCGACTATGTGGCAATCCTAAATATTGCCCAATGATCGTTCGTTGCTAAGCCTTATGCCTACCCACTAGAACTATGCACCATATGTTGTTATCGTTGTGGTGAGGGTCATACTACCCTAATAGCGCTATCCATAAATTCTATCGGTCCTCTCCCAGAGATTAATAGCAACTAGTTATGTAGGAGTGTATGGGATTTTGATGGTGTCTCACGTCCATGTTGTACAACGTCCGCAACATGACGATCGACGTTTAGTCATTGGCAATTTAGTGTTTGTATCCTCAGCATTGTTGGCAAAAATCAGCAACAATGCCGGCAAAATATAGTTTCGAATAGTATTCAAGTAATAAATCGTATCGTAATAGTTTTCAAGTGTCAAATCGTTTCGTAATAGTATTCTAGTAATAAATCGTATCGTAATAGTTTTCAAGTGTCGAATCGTTTCGTAATAGTATTCTAGCATCAAATCGTTTCGTTAAGCGTTCAAAGTTTGTTTCAGCTTAAAAGTAGTGTTTAAGCCTAAGACTCGCATTTCACCCCAAAAATATGTTTAAAGCATTTAAAAGTAGGGGTTTGTAACTCACTGTTTGCGAAGATAATCGTAAGCAGGAACGGTCGGAACGCGTGTCGGGAATCACCGAAAGCCTAATAATACCAAGTTTTGTTCAAGTGTTATTACGTTGTTGTATAATATAATAGATAATTTTTAGTTAAACTTTAAGTGTCAAGGTCCAATTTGTCCAAAAATCTTCCGAAACGGTTATCGTTTTGTTTTAGTCCAAAAGTCCAAAATTAGCGTTATTGTTATTATGTTTTGTTTGCTAAAGTGTCTTTTATTTTCTAACATAATTTGGGCAGCGCTTCCGCGCCCAAATTCTATGTCCAAATATAAAACACTTTCCCGCTCACAAAACACATATACATACATAACGTTTTTATATATGTTCATTTAGTATATTAAGCCCAATACTAGTCACCAATGTGTTCATTTTTACCAAACTCAGTCCCATATGTCAAGTCTTAAAAGTCAGAATGTGTAACCAAGTTTCAAACGGCCAAAACGACGATTTTCAGGAAGGACAGCAGGCCGGTGCTGCGCACCTGCCCTGCTGTTCTTCCCCTTTTTGAGTTTTTCTTGGAAAATCGTTTATGTAAGTGATAGATCTTGACATGCAATCGGTATAAACCTTATTAATCATCATTATATCAGTTTATAAGTAACTTTTAACCACAAAAACAAAGATTTAACCACCATTTATTAAAATCCCGTTTTTGTATAAAAATGGTTATAAAACTTCATCAAAACTCATTTTCAGTTACTAGATCGTACATGCAAGTAGATATTTGTGTATTAAACAGTGTAGAAAAGTGATTTTACCCAAGGAAAGTGTATGGATGATGATCTAGAGTAGCTAGGAGGTGTTTTCGGCTTCAAATCGGTGGAAAAACGTTGTATGCACCCAATGAATGAACCCTTCTTGCTTAGATTAATGATGAGGACGATTTGTTAAGGTGTTTAGATGGATTATCTCAGCAATATTTCTGTATTAGGAGAGTGAGTTGAGAGAGAATTGGGAAAAGGTGTTTGTGTGTGTAAATGTGTGTGTTTGTGTTTTTGTTTGAAATGTGAGTGAATGAAGTGAGGTCTAAGGGTTTTAGGTGTGTTAGGAGTGTGATGTCTGGACCCAAGAGTGTTTGTGACACGTTTGGTGCTTTTTCCCAATGTGGTGACATGCAAAAATGAGTCATAAAGCAACAACAAAAATCTACCCAGCCGCCTGGTGCGTCGCACCGGGCCTATTTTCTGGTTTTGTTCGTTTTTCGTTTGCGCATTTGTTAAGAAATTGCGTTCGTTTGGCGTTTAAGATTGTTTTGCTATGAACTTAGGCAAGTTCATTATATGTTTTCTTGGTATTAGGATTTATATAATTTGATTCCGAAGTTGTTTTATGATTCCGATCCCGATCCGCGCTTAAAGGTTTAAAATAGAGTAACTTTCGTTTAAGAGTTTTGTGTGAGTTACTACGAGCTTAGCTTAAGAGTTATGTCTACGTAACCACATAGCACATAAAATTAATCATATCGGGCATCAAAATAAACACTTAGAGGTTATAAGTTAGCGTTCTCGACCTTAGTTTAGACGGTTGTCACATTCTCCCCATGTTGAAAGAATTTCGTCCCGAAATTTCAACTTTTGGTATTCGTTGTGGGAGAAGTGAAGAGATGAGGATACTTAAGCATCATCTGATCCTCTCGTTCCCAGGTATATTCGGGGCCTCGCTTTGCGTTCCATCGTACCCTCACTATCGGGATCTTACTGTGCCTTAGTTTCTTAGTTTCGCGATCTATGATTTCAATCGGCTCCTCGACAAATTGGAGCTTCTCATCTAGTTGTACTTCTTCCAAAGGTGTGATGGGTGTTTCGTCTGATAGGCACTTTTTCAACCTCGAGACATGAAAAGTGTTATGCATGTTACCGAGCTCTTGCGGTAGTTCTAAGCGATACGCGACTGGACCTACTCTTTCGAGTATCTCAAATGGTCCCACATATCTCGAGATAAGCTTTCCTTGCTTTCCACGGCGTATTGCACCTTTCCAAGGTGACACCTTTAGAAGTACTTTGTCGCCGACTTGAAATTCTAGATCCTTTCTACGCATATCAGCATAGCTCTTTTGACGACTTCTCGCAGTCTTAAGTCTTTCCTTAATCGTTATGATCTTATCGATCGTTTCTTGCACTACATCCATGCTAATTAGTTGTCGATCTCCCGGTTCCAACCAACACAGTGGAGATCGGCATTTCCTTCCGTAGAGAGCTTCAAAAGGCGCACATTTGATGCTAGCATGATAGCTGTTATTGTAAGAGAACTCTATCAGTGGTAAGTGGTTATCCCAACTTCCTCCGAAGTCGATAACGCATGCTCTCAGCATGTCCTCCAATGTTTGTATGGTTCGCTCGCTTTGACCATCGGTCTGTGGATGATAAGCCGTGCTTAAGTCCAATCGTCTGCCAAACGACTCTTGGAATGCTTTCCAAAATCTGGAAGTGAAGCGAGTATCTCTATCCGAGATGATTGACGTGGGTATTCCGTGACGTGTCACTACCTCGTTGATGTATATTTGGACAAGTTTTTCTACGTTAAAACTTTCCTTAATCGGAATGAAGTGTGCTGACTTCGTTAGTCGGTCTACTATAACCCATATCATGTCGTTACCCTTCGATGTTCGAGGTAACCTTGTGACGAAGTCCATTGTGATTTGTTCCCATTTCCACTCGGGAATCTCGGGTTGCTGTAGCAATCCAGATGGTTTTTGATACTCGGCCTTCACTTTCGCGCAAGTGAGGCATTTCTCTACGTATAAAGCAACGTCTCTTTTCATTCCAGGCCACCAATAATGTTCCTTGAGGTCCTTATACATCTTGCTTGACCCTGGGTGAATGGAATATCGCGTTCTGTGTGCTTCATCCATAATGGTCTTCCTTAATTCGTTAGTCGTAGGAATCCAGGCTCGATCCCTAAAATAATAGACATCGTCGCTCTTCCTTACAAAATCCCTGTCGTGGTTGTGCAAAGTTTCGAACTTTATGTTATCTGCTTTCAAAGCCTCATACTGGGAATTTGCTATACGCGTTCTCAAATCGGGTCTAAGGTAGATTCCTAATGCACGTACTCGAGTCGTCTGTTGCCTCTCCTTCCTACTCAGGGCATCTGCTACGACGTTCGCTTTGCCAGGGTGATACTTAATATCGCAGTCGTAGTCGCTAAGGAGTTCCAACCATCTCCTTTGCCTCATATTGAGTAGCTTCTGGTCTAGTATATGTTGCAGACTCCTATGGTCCGTGAATACCGTGCATTTGGTTCCGTAGAGATAATGTCTCCAGATTTTCAGGGCAAAAACTATCGCTCCTAGCTCTAAGTCGTGAGTGGCGTAATTGACCTCGTGTTTCTTAAGTTGTCGCGATGCGTAAGCTATGACCTTGTTTTGTTGCATCAATACACAACCTAGTCCTAGGTTAGATGCGTCACAATAAACTACGAAGTCTTCGTTTCCCTCAGGAAGAGTTAAAATTGGAGCGTTGCACAGTTTCGTTTTCACGATATTGAAGGCTTGTTCTTGAGCATCTCCCCAGTTGAACTTCTCGTTCTTTTGGGTTAACTTCGTTAGGGGTTTAGCTATCTTAGAGAAATCCTGAATGAATCTCCGATAATATCCAGCCAGTCCTAAAAATTGGCGGATTTCTGTCGGGCTTTTGAGGGTTTTCCAGTTCTCTATAGCTTCAATTTTTGATGGATCAACGTGAATTCCGGATCCATTAACTACATGACCGAGAAATTTGACTTCACGCAGCCAAAATTCGCACTTAGAAAACTTTGCGTAGAGCTGTTGATCCTTGAGTAATTCCAATAATAGCTTTAAGTGCCCTGCATGATCTTCTTTGGTACACGAGTAGATTAAAATGTCGTCGATGAATACAATCACAAACTTGTCTAGATACGGTCGGCATACCCTATTCATCAAATCCATGAATACCGCTGGTGCATTTGTGAGTCCAAATGGCATCACCAAGAATTCGTAGTGTCCGTATCTAGTGCGGAATGCGGTTTTCGGTATGTCATCTTCTGAAACCAACACTTGATGATAACCGGACCTTAAGTCAATCTTTGAAAAGTAGCTTGCGCCTTGAAGTTGATCGAAAAGGTCGTCGATTCGTGGAAGAGGATATCGGTTCTTGACGGTTAGTTTATTCAATTCTCGGTAGTCGATACACATGCGAAACCATCCATCCTTCTTCTTTACGAATAGAATCGACGCGCCCCATGGTTATGAGCTTGGTCGGATAAATCATTTATCCAATAATTCCTGAACTTGGTTGGATAATTCTTGCATTTCGGTCGGAGCTAGTCGATATGGCGTCCTTGCCACCGGTGCCGCTCCAGGAATTACCTCGATTCTAAATTCAACTTGCCTCAGAGGTGGTAATCCAGATAGTTCTTCGGGAAATACTTCCGGATAGTCCCTAACTATCGGTACATCCTTAAGGTCTACTGCTTTTGCCTGTTTGTCCTTTATGTTCACTAACAATGCAAAGCAGCCCTTATTTAAGTACTTGCGCATCTTCATCACCGATATAAGCTTCGAAGTTTGGCCCGGCCTATCTCCTTGTACTATCAATTCCTTTCCATCTCCTAATGGAATTCGTATCGTCTTATCTAAACAAAATATTTTCGCGTCTCTGATGGTTAACCAGTCCATTCCTATTACTACGTCAAAGCTCTTAAGTTCAATGGGGATTAGATCTACTTCGAAAGAGTGGTTGGCTAGGGTTATTGTGCAATTCTTAATTACGTCGCTAGCCTGGTATTCTTGCCCATTA
>CAJVGC010000001.1:56503569-56544203 GCA_910822075.1 Senecio squalidus | reverse complement strand
AACCTCTAAACCTTAAATGCAACCAATACAACCATAAGGAATACTAGTACTATGCTAATCAACATTAAGTTGCGTGCTGCTCGAATTGCCTTTCGTGCCATTGCCTTTGTACGTAACACCTCGGTGTACAAACCACGTATCTGGTGGGAGTGATCTCGCACGACTTGAGTGTATCCGCGGAGGTCGACGGACATGTTGCAAAGCGCTTGGATTTCTTCGGGAGTCAATCCGCGAACAGGGGGTGGCGGTGGCGTAGCTATCTGAGGTCTCGAGTGACGATTCGGTGGTTGTCGTGCTCGGCGTGTTGGTAATCGTGAGCTGCCTTCACCGTCCCGACGGAGGTAAGGTAGGGTGAGTGGTGACGATTGTTGACTCCTAGAGCGTGATTGAGTATCGTGGGAGGGTTCGGTCTCGGCGTCGGACCTAGCTATCTCCTTCCCTCTCGACATACCCTAAATCGGTAACGTGTTAGTTCGAAGATACTGCTCATGTTAGTGTTAGTAATAAGCTGAGCACATAGAGTATCTCAAGTATAGCATCTAGGTCTGTGTGGGTCTGACTTCAAGAATTCCCGGGGAGGTTCGTTTAATGTTTTACCAATCCCGTTCCGGCATAACTTAGTCCAAATTATTCATAGGTGATCAGGCTACGAATAATTCAAGTTAAACAATGCCTTCACGTTTTGGTTTAATAAAATATTTCGTTTAGAAATTGGTTATAGTTTGATTTTAGAAAAATCGGTATTCACTATAACCTTGCGCTCTGATACCAAGTCTGTCACACCCCGCTAAAGCGGAACGCAGGGTGTGAAGAGCAATAGCATTCGATACACAAGATATAGATAAACGCCAAATGTCATTAGAGGAAAAACATAGTATTCAAGGTTTACAAAGTTTTAAACAAAGTTACATATCCGAATTACAAAATGGGGTGTTTAGCCAAACCACCCAAACCCATCCCGTTCTTGAAGTCATTCGCCCCCAAAAGCATAAGTCATCAGCTAGCTTACTCGTTACCTGAAAATACGAGTCAAGTGTTAACTACGGGAGACGTAGTTAGTGAGCTACAAGTTTAAGTAAAAACATAGTTTTCAAATTGTATCGCATAAACATGCATAGAGTATTGCATCCAAAATAGTTATCACATAAATAAATGTATAGAGTAGCATTTGTGTTTATAGGCATTGACCACATAGCGCGACTATGTGACAATCCTAAGTTTGCCCAATGATCGTTGCTAAGCCTAAGCCTACCCATTAGTATTATGCACCATCGTGATGAATCGTTGTGGTGAGGGTCATTCTACCCTAATAGCGCTATCCATATCTACTATCGGTCCTTTCCAAAGGGATTAATAGCAACTAATGTCCTTGGTAGTTTTCGGGAGTTTTCAACGGTTTCTCTCGTCCATGTTGTACAAAGTCCGCAACATGACGATCGATAGTTTTAGTCATTGGCAAAATATAGTTTTTCATATAAGTTTACAAGATATCAAAGTGTTTCGTAATAGATTTCCAAGTAATCAAGTGTTTTCATAATAGCCTTGCGTATCAAATCGTTTTCATTTAGCAATCGAGAATAAAGTGTTTCACAGTTTGCTTCAGCTTATACATAGTGTCTAAGCCTAAGACTCGCATTTCACCCCAAAATGTATTAAAAGCGTTTAAAGAGTAGGGGTTTGTAACTCACTGTTTGCGAAGATAAACGTAAGCGGGAACGGTCGGAACGCGTGTCGGGAATCACCGAAAGCCTAATAATACCAAGTTTTGTTCAAGTGTTATTATGTTATTGTAATAATATAATGGATAGTTTTTAGTTAAACTTTAAGTGTCAAGGTCCAATTTGTCCAAAAATCGCCCGAAACGGTTATCGTTTTGTTTTAGTCCAAAAGTCCAAGATTAGCGTTTTTATTAATATGATATGTACGATTAGGTTGCTGAAGTGGTTTGGAATTTCTAAGGAAATTTGGGCAGCGCTTCCGCGCCCAAATTTCACTTCCAAAAATTCCAAAGTCACTTTCCCACTCACCAATCACATATACCACACAATAATATTTAAACATGTTCTTATTATCATATCAAGTCCATTACAAGTCACCAATGTTATTGTTTTATCCAAAATCAGTCATATATATTAAGTCTTAAAAGTCAGAATGTGTAACCAAGCTTCAAACGGCCAAAACGACGATTTTCGGAAAGGACAGCAGGCCGGTGCTGCGCACCTAGGCATAGGTGCGGCGCACCTGTCCTGCTGTTCTTCCATTTTTCGAGTTTTTCTTGCAAAATCGTTTATGTAAGTGATAGATCTTGACATGCAATCGGTTTAAACTTCATAATATGTTATTTTATCAGTTTATAAGTAACTTTTAACCATAAATTTGTAGATCTAAGCATCATTTTAATATAAACCCGTTTTTGTATAAAAATGGTCATAGAGCTTCATCAAAACTCATTTTTAGTTACTAGATCGTACATGCAATGAGATATTTAAGTATTAAACAGTGGAGAAAAGTGTTTTTACCCAAAGAAAGTGTATGGATGATGATTTAGAGTGACTAGATGGTGTTTTCGGCTTCAAAAACGGTAGAGTTGTTGTCTTGGTGCAAGCTCCTTGATACCCTTGGTTAATAGGACGTTTTTAATGGTGATTTTAGTGTGTTTTAATGGTGTTTTCTTGCTGGAAATCTCTGGAGTGGAAGGGTGTTTGATGGAGTTTAGAGAGAGAGAGAGAGTTGAGAGAAAAGAGTGGAGTGTGTGTGTGTGTGTTATGTAAAAATGAGAGGAAAGAAAAGGGTATAAACCAGATTCTGTGATGTTTGAGGCCTTAAAACGAGTTGGGCTTATGGTTGGGCCAATGTATCATTGAGTTTGGGTCTTAAAAATCAAGAAAATCCGTCCAGCCGCCTGGTGCGGCGCACCAAGGCCTAGGTGCGGCGCACCGGGCCTATTTTCTGGTTTTGTTCGTTTTTCGTTTGCGTATTTGTTAAGCAATTGCGTTCGTTTGGTGTTTAAGATTGTTTTGCTATGAACTTAGGCAAGTTCATTTTATGTTTTCTTGGTATTAGGACTTATATACTTTGATTCCGAAGTTGTTTTATGATTCCGGTCCCGATCCGCGCTTAAAGGCTTAAAATAGAGTAACTTTCGTTTTAAGAGTTTTGTGTGAGTTACAACGAGCTTAGCTTAAGAGTTATGTCTACGTAACCACATAGCACATAGAATCAGTTATATCGGGCATCAAATAAACACTTAGAAGTTATAAGTTAGCGTTCTCGACCTTAGTTTAGACGGTTGTCACATATATAGATAAACGCCAAGTTATATTAAATAAAAGTTACATCAAAGTTTTACATACTAGTTTCAAATGTAGATTACATATCCGAATCAAAATGGGGTGTTCAACCAAACCACGCAAACCCATCCCGTTCTTGAAGTCATTCGCCCAAAACCAATAAGTCACCAGCTAGCTTACTCGTTACCTGAAAATACGAGTCAAGTGTTAACTACGGGAGACGTAGTTAGTGAGCTACAAGTTTTAGTAAAGCATACATGTATCGACGCACATAAAGATAGCGTAAAAATGTAGTTTTCAAATAGCTGTCGCATAACCATGCGTAAAGTATTAGCATTCAAGTTTGTAGGTATTGACCACATAGCGCGACTATGTGGCAATCCTAAATATTGCCCAATGATCGTTCATTTCTAAGCCTTATGCCTACCCACTAGAACTATGCACCATCTGTTGTTATCGTTGTGGTGAGGGTCATACTACCCTAATAGCGCTATCCATAAATTCTATCGGTCCTCTCCCAGAGATTTATAGCAACTAGTTATGTAGGAGTGTATGGGATTTTAATGGTGTCTCACGTCCATGTTGTACAACGTCCGCAACATGACGATCGACGTTTAGTCATTGGTATTTTAGTGTTTGTATCCTCAACATTGTTGGCAAAAATCAGCAACAATGCCGGCAAAATATAGTTTCGAAATAGTATTCAAGTAATAAATCGTATCGTAATAGTTTTCAAGTGTCAAATCGTTTCGTAATAGTATTCTAGTAATAAATCGTATCGTAATAGTTTTCAAGTGTCGAATCGTTTCGTAATAGTATTCTAGCATCAAATCGTTTCGTTAAGCGTTCAAAGTTTGTTTAAGCTTAAAAGTAGTGTTTAAGCCTAAGACTCGCATTTCACCCCAAAAATATGTTTAAAGCATTTAAACGCAGGGGTTTGTAACTCACTGTTTGCGAAGATAATCGTAAGCGGGAACGGTCGGAACGCGTGTCGGGAATCACCGAAAGCCTAATAATACCAAGTTTTGTTCAAGTGTTATTACGTTATTGTATAATATAATAGACAGTTTTTAGTTAAACTTTAAGTGTCAAGGTCCAATTTGTCCAAAAATCGTCCGAAACGGTTATCGTTTTGTTTTAGTCCAAAAGTCCAAAATTAGCGTTATTGTTATTATGTTAAATATGTTTTGTTTGCTAAAGTGTCTTTTATTTTCTAACAGAATTTGGGCAGCGCTTCCGCGCCCAAATTCTATGTCCAAATATAAAACACTTTCCCGCTCACAAAACACATATACATACATAACGTTTTTATATATGTTCATTTAGTATATTAAGCCCAATACTAGTCACCAATGTGTTCATTTTTACCAAACTCAGTCCCATATGTCAAGTCTTAAAAGTCAGAATGTGTAACCAAGTTTCAAACGGCCAAAACGACGATTTTCGGGAAGGACAGCAGGCCGGTGCTGCGCAGCTGGGCATAGGTGCTGCGCACCTGCCCTGCTGTTCTTCCCCTTTTTGAGTTTTTCTTGCAAAATCGTTTATGTAAGTGGTAGATCTTGACATGCAATCGGTATAAACCTTATTAATCATCATTATATCAGTTTATAAGTAACTTTTAACCACAAAAACAAAGATTTAACCACCATTTATTAAAATCCCGTTTTTGTATAAAAATGGTTATAAAACTTCATTAAAACTCATTTTTAGTTACTAGATCGTACATGCAAGTAGATATTTGTGTATTAAACAGTGGAGAAAAGTGTTTTTACCCAAGGAAAGTGTATGGATGATGATCTAGAGTAGCTAGGAGGTGTTTTCGGCTTCAAATCGGTGGAAAAACGTTGTATGCACCCAAAGAATGAACCCTTCTTGCTTAGATGAACGATGAGGACGATTTGTTAAGGTGTTTAGATGGATTATCTCAACAATATTTCTATATTAGGAGAGTGAGTTGAGAGAGAATTGGGAAAAGGTGTTTGTGTGTGTAAATGTGTGTGTTTGTGTTTTTGTTTGAAATGTGAGTGAATGAAGTGAGGTCTAAGGGTGTTAGGTGTGTTAGGAGTGTGATGTCTGGACCCAAGAGTGTTTGTGACACGTTTGGGGCTTTTGCCCAATGTGGTGACATGCAAAAATGAGTCATAAAGCAACAACAAAAATCTGCCCAGCCGCCTGGTGCGTCGCACCAAGGCCTAGGTGCGGCGCACCGGGCCTATTTTCTGGTTTTGTTCGTTTTTCGTTTGCGGATTTGTTAAGAAATTGCGTTCGTTTGGCGTTTAAGATTGTTTTGCTATGAACGTAGGCAAGTTCATTATATGTTTTCTTGGTATTAGGACTTATATAATTTGATTCCGAAGTTGTTTTATGATTCCGATCCCGATCCGCGCTTAAAGGTTTAAAATAGAGTAACTTTCGTTTAAGAGTTTTGTGTGAGTTATTACGAGCTTAGCTTAAGAGTTATGTCTACGTAACCACATAGCACATAAAATTAATCATATCGGGCATCAAAATAAACACTTAGAGGTTATAAGTTAGCGTTCTCGACCTTAGTTTAGACGATTGTCACACCGATCTTCTAGGTTTTTATATTATCGCTTAACCGATATTCGGTTATATGTATACCCACTTAGCTAGTAATAAACTCTATATTTTCTCATTTACAAATAAAATTACATTTTGCATAGTATTAACAACCTTCCTATTTACATTTACAACAAAAATATATGGTGTATTTACCTATTTTAGCTTTAGGCTTTTGGTTCACATAAATATAAACCATATATATTATGATATAAACTAAACTCCATAATATATAATTAATTACATTCATTTATTAATCCATTAAGAAGTGTAGTAAAAATGACCTTATCGAGCCTCACACCACCCTTTTTAATAGAAAGAGCTAGAACATAGCACCCAAATATTAGAGTAGCCATCGATAACGATTTTAGTTATGGATATGTCCGGAAAAACCCTCACCAACTTAACTATCGGTGATAGCGGCCTCATCTTACAGATTACGTTGTACATTCTTGTTGGGTCATCAAAAGTCCAGATCTTTTGATAGACGCAATTCGGATGATTATCATCTAGCATCTTGCGCGTAATGAGATCGTGAATCATTCAACTAAAACGTCTCTTTGACGTATTTGGTTCTAGTAGATTTACACATTTGTTTTTATAAGAATCATAATCTTCATGCTCTCACCAAGCTAATTTTACTTTCTTTCTTGAGAAATTACAACAACGGGTATTGCTTGTTGTTGGGGTAACTTGTACATTCGGATTTAGCATGCATCATTACCATACTGACCAAGTGTCAAAACATATATATTAAATATAATATATTTATTGTGCTTATAAATTGTCAACCAAGTAGTCTATTTCAAACTATATATAAAACATAAACAATTCTTTTCTTCATCATTAATCACACTCTCTATTCTTTAATTACCTTCTTAAAAAAAGACACTTGTTTTTCTACCAAATGTTGAGGAGAATATCATTACATCAAATTAGGATTTTCAGGAGAAAAAGTTTTCGAGCGTTCCATTAAGTCTATTAGAATGTATTTTTTTCCCCTAAAGTTTGACCATAACCTATAGGGACAACATCATCATTTATCGGGACAGAACGTAATTCCGAAAACTTCACTAAGTGACAAAACGTGAGTCTTATGTTTTGTTTGAGTTTGACTACTATTTATCGGGACTACTAGTGGTCCCTAAAAAAACATGACGAAAACAAGTTCGAGGGAAAAATTGGCGCTCAAACTTTACGGGACTACATGTTTGGGCCGATAAATGTGTTGGGGGGAAAATTTTCAGGGGACTACATCTTTGTCCCGATAAACAAATCTTACGGAACAACCCCTAAACATTTCTAATTCGACAAAGCTTTAGGGACTACGGTTGTTGTCCCTAAAAATGGCACCAAAATGAAAAAATGAAGAGAATTTTGTCGCCTAAACTGAATTTTCAGGGGACTACATATGTAGTCGCGATAAGGCTTATGACAAAAAAATAACATGTCTAAATACTTTAGGGGACAACATGTAGTCCCTAAAAACGCTAAAATGTAGTCCCCAAATGTTTACCGTCTAAAATTTCCTCTAAAAAGGGGAGAGCACTTATCTTTACAAAATCTTTATATACATCACCACTACCACATCCAATTCTTATCCAAATGGAGTGCTCATGTGGAGGTGGATATGTAGTGGTGAGACGATCACATCGACAAGGTAGCTTTGGTAGACTTTACTTTGCGTATCCCGATTCAAAGGTCAACAAACAACTTCTTTTTGATATATGCCGTATATAAATAATTTATTTTTTAAAATGACATTCTTTATAATTTTTTTTACCGTTTTACATCCTTTTGAAAAAGACTACGGGTGCGGATATTTTGTATGAATGATGAGGTCACTTTTGAAAACATAATTCCTTCTTGAGACAAACAACACCTTCAGATTCTTCTTCGTTTGCAAGTTCTTCTTCAGGATCCTCTAGAGCTACACTTACTCCGAAAAACACAAAGTGCTCAAACTGCAAGCTGTTAAAGTTAAAGATAAAGGCAATGGAGGCAAGACAAGCCATGGAGAAGAATCTCGATGACCACCCGTGTGAGTCAGCTGCAATACTTCATGATCTTTTAAATAAAATGGCCAATCTTCGTGTGTAGTTGTAGTTAGTGTTAGGTTAAATGTGCTAGAATAAAGGAGATTGAGGGGATGCCCCGATTTCCATGTTTTAACCATCTTAGGATGTAATGGTTTATGTTTTGTCGTTTATTTTAATAAAAGTTCTTATGTTTATGGATATGTATGGCAATAAACACACCTTAAAAGCGTAAGTAAACACACTACAACTTAAATCACATACATGAAGAAACAATGCATAAACCATTTATAATTATGCATTTAGTACAAATGCCAATGGTGCAAACATAAACACAACTTAAAAGGGGAGATAAACACACATTCACTTAATGTGTTGAAATACACATTTTTATTCGGGAACACATAACACGAGGTCGTTAAAAGGCCACATTCCCCTTCAACTTTTCAATGAAAAGTAGCTTGTCATCAGCACCCTCCTCTACCTCCCTTTTAAAGTCCGACAACCTTTGAAGCCATTCACCGTCTCTTTCTGTTTACTCTTGCAAATACTCAATTGACTTATCATTATTGATAACCCAACCAGGAGAAGCTTGGAGTTCTTGAATAAAATCGTTGTATTCGTCAATGGTGCTAGTTAACCTAGCACTCACATTGCTAATCATGTGTGCAACCATGAGGTCAACATCCTTTGCCCTGAAGAAATACAAACTCAGAATATCAAACCATTTATGAGATTGGGCCGAATCTCTCAACAATCCTTCTCAAGTTCCACACTTGTTTGTTGTATTCTTGTTGTATGCATATTAATACAACTCGCATGCCTTATATACATAACATTTTGAAATCCACTAGCCTACCCTTTCAATGTAAGCAACACACCTACCTTTACATCTATGTTATATATAACAACTAGTTTTAATACCCATACGATGTACGGTAATCGAAAATATATTATAATATTAATAAAATTAATAAATTGTTTTTATAAATATTAACACGTGTTATTTTAAGAGATTGTCACATATAATACATTTAGCTTAAATAAAGTTAGAAAAAGTGTCCCGTTTCTATGTTAGAAATCACATAATTGATTATTGTAAAATAATAATAATAATTATTATAAAAATAATAATAATAATAATAATAATAATAATAATAATAATAATAATAATAATAATAATAATAATAATAATAATAATAATAATAATAATAATAATAATAATAATAATAATAATAATAATAATAATAATAATATATTAATAATAATAATAATAATAATAATAACAATAATTATAATCCAATATCTATAAACTTTATCCATAAAAGAAAATAAACACATGATATATTACAATTTGAGTATAACTCAAAAATATATGACCATATGAAAACGTTTTAAAAAAAGTATAAATATGTAGTATTATATTTATTTTATTAAATATGGATTATCTCTAGATAATTAATTAAAAATTATTATTAATAATAATATTAGACACTTTGATTAAGGTATTTAATTTTGATTAAGATAATCTTAAATTTTTATTTAAACCATCGAATTATTGTAATTTTCTTTTGTATTATGTATCATCAATCCATTACTCCCCTTACAAATAATATCATCCATTGATTACAACTTGATGCAACGTCTAACAGCAGTCTAAACATTCACCATCTCTAGTTCTCATATTCAATTCCCCTCTTATAACTTCACAAATCACAAATCATTATCTCAATTTCTTCTCAATCAAAACCATGATTCTAACAAAATCACAAATCACAAATCTCAAATCGATGGAACAATGGTTTGGCCCGATGACATCATCCTTTTGCAGCCCGTTGGTCGTATGTAGTCTATGTGTTTGCAGCCCGATGACATCTTCCCTTTGCATCCCTTTGCAGCCTGATGACATCATCCCTTTGCAGCCCGTTCATCAATTAGTTGTTGTTGCTTGTTTATCTTTAGCTTCTAAAGTTCAAGAGATCCAAGCCCCTCTTTTGTTAGATTTGCAAGTATTTTTTTTTTCTTTTATGTAGTCTTTGTGTTTGATGAAATGTTTGACTGAAAGTTTTGAAATTTGGGTTTTTTTTTTAAATGGAAGAACTGAACTTTGTGTTTGAATCAAAGACTATTATGACGATGGAGCTTTTGTTGTTGTTGTCTTGTTCTTCTTGGACAAACTTTATCGTCTTGACCTCTACGGCTTTTGTTCGGATTTGTATTATAAAAGATTGTTGGTCTTGTTGTTGGTTTGTTAGTTTGGCAAAAACTGTTGGGACATCTTGTAGTCCCGAAAACCATGTCCCTAGAGGTTTTGAGCAAAATTGTTGGGACATATTTTAGTCCCCAAAGTCATGTCACAAGACGTTTTGGAACAGTTTCAAGGGACAAGGCGTAGTCCCGAAAGATCTCGTCCCAACAAAAACCATCGACGTGGCCGGTCAACGCGCAGTCCCGATAAATCAAAATTGTAGTCCCGACAACTTAATAGGACGGAGCAGTTGGGATTACGCTTCTCGGGACTACATGTAGTCCCGATTTCGAGACTACAAACAGGGTTTTTCGGGACTGCATGCATAGTGTCAAAATCCAGAAAATGTTTATGCTTTATTTATCCACTTTATTGTTAATCTTATTAATCGAGTTGAGCAAGGATGAAAACTAATAAGATATATGTCTATCAAATGTTGAGCAAAGATAAAATTTAATAAGATCAAAAGAATACACAAAACACTACTAGAAAATGTTTATGTTTTATTTATCCACTTTATTGTTAATCTTATTAATCGAGTTTTAACTAATAAAGACACGTACAGGATCAGATGTAAACGTTTTAGTAGAAGCTTCTAATGCAATTATGCAAAATAAATATTGTTAAGAGTAAGTTAAGCATACTATTTGGTGGTTTATGGACGATTAGTTTGTAGTTTACTAAATGATTCATGATGGTACGTCCTTAAAACTATTAACTATTTTATCTAACAAAGACGCATACACATTTAGGATAAACGTCTTAATAGAAACTATTAATACAAATAAATCTAGTTAAGAGCAACATAAACATATTATTAGATGGTATAGGGATTAATATTTTAGTTAAAACCTTTTGTTTGAGATAAAGTTTATTATTTGGCCTTAACCTATTTACTACTCTACCATTCTTCTTTTATTGTACTTAATAATGTATCTTATTAGAGCACTCGGAGTGATAATGAGTGACAATGAGGTTGTGGTGGGTTGTGGGGAAAAAGGTGATGACGTGACAGTGAGAATAAGGGTTGTGAGTTGTTATGATAGGGAGGGTTGTGAGATTATTTTATTATTATTAATTTTTTTTCTTAAAAGATAAATAAATAATTAAAAGAATATAAAATATTAAAACTTAATAATTAAAACATTAAATAACATAAATAAAAAAAAATTACAAATAATTAAAACATAAATAAAAAATTACAAATAATTAAAAACTAAACTAATTAATCCCGTATTTTTCTCGGATTTTAGTTTTCTCGTCTTCGACCCAAGCCGCTTCTGCCGGAGGCATCCCCTCCGTGCTTTGTCGAAGAAACATCATATCGTCTCTTCGTGCACTAGAGTAAGCCGCTTCTTCTTGTCGCATAGCCGCTTGCTCTTGTCGGTGGAGGGTTTGCGCCTTTTTTTCCGCGGTTTTCTTCTTCGTCTTCGTAATGCTTTTCAAGTGTGACGCGATGAGCCCGCAAAGCGTCGAGGACGAAGATGTTTGCGCCTTATCGGAGGCGTCGGATGATTCCTTTCTTTTGCTACCTCTCTTTTTCCCTGGAGGTCGTTGTTCCACATCATCCGCAAATATGTCGTCCCCGGCACCAACGTCGTCGAGGTTGACGGTATCGAGTGGAGGGTCTATCTTGACAAATGAGCGCCATCGGCTGTGATCCCTCCAGATTTCCCAGGCCTTGTCATGCCTAAACGTCGATTTCTCGCACTCATAGTACATTTGCCGAGCCGCTTTGTAAACCGCATGGTCGTCGGTCCCGCTTCCTCGACATCTTACCGCCTCGGCATGGTGGCCGATAAAAGCCTTGACCAAGGCACTCATCGCCGTAAACTTGGAGTTTAGGGACTCCTTGCCTCTCTCCGGCAATCCTAGCTTCGCCGCCTCGGTCTTGTAACCCTCAACGATCCGTATCCAAAATCGAGGTCCGGGTTGGGCGTTTCCTAGCCTCTCATCTTTCGAGACCGAGCACCACATCTCCGCCAAAAGTTCCTCCTCTCTCTCCGTCCATGCAACCTTTACGTACGTCTTTTTCTTTTTTGACGTGGACCTACGTGCCTCGGTTACTTCGACCACATCGTCCGTTTCTTGGACGATCTCTTGGGTTTCTGGGACGATCTCTTGGGGGGTTTGTGTTTGTTGGGTTGGAAAAGTTTGGGGAAGAAAACTTTGCGTTTGTGAGAGAAGTTGTTGATGCATGGCGTATTGCTCGGGATTGAACATTTGTTGTGGGTATTGTCGTGGAAGAGGTTGTTGCGTTAAAAACGTGTTAAGAATATGTTGGGATTGTTGTGGTGAAAAGTTTGGTATTTGGGGAGGATATAAGGCGTTTGTTGTGCCGAAATAGTTGGCGAAACCGGATGGTGTTTGCGATTGTGGCGTCGAGGGATTGTTTGTGTTTGTTTGGGGAGCGTTTGATGAAGACGAAGACATTTCGTGATTATTTTGAGTTTGGGTATTAGATTGAATTGGATTAAGAATAAGATTGTTGAAAGAAGGTGTGATTTTTTTGGTTAGATTGTGGGGGTATTTATAGGTGAAATTGGTTGGTTTAAGAAAAAAATAAAATAATAATATATATATATATATGTATATATATATATATATATATATATATATATATATATATATATATATATATATATATATATATATATATATATATATATATATATATATATATATATAACGGATATATATACGTTGGAGGGAAAAAAAAAGAAAAGAAAAAAAAAGGTGGATAACGGCTCGTTGTAGGCACAACGGCCGCCTCACAACGAGCCAAGAACGAGAGGAGACGGAGTCACAACGAGTGACAATGCTCGTTGTGAGGCGAGAACGAGGCGAGGCCTCCCCCACTCCGGATGCTCTTACATGACATGTTATAAGTTACTTGTCTCTAATGAATCCAATAGTTCAAACGTCTTATTACAAACCAGTGTAATATTCCTAACTAATACCGATTTGTCTAAAAATTATCAATAGATCAAAGTACATCTGGTCCCATGTTCCGTTCTTCTTACTTGACAAAAACTTTAGTGTAAAATATGTGAATGATTAATTAACCGTTTATCTTGTAGTTTCATGTATAGTAACATAGTATAAGACCGTTAAAAATCGCGATCCTGCTTGTCGGATACTACGATATTTCAATCCGACAAGTCAAAAACGATCGTGTTTGCATAGGATCGGTGCCGAGATAAGATCATAGGATCGCTAGCCGATGTGACCTTATCTTTTTTATTTTTTTCTATTTTTTTTCTTAAGGTTAATTTATTTGACATTTCATTTGAAATTTGAATTTTGTAAGTTTCTAATACACACGTATATAAGATCGAAACATAACATTATATCATTAAAATTGTCTCCGTAGTAAATTTAATCATCTTTATATCATTCAAAATCATCATGTTAAAACTCTTTATTATAAATATTAATAATAAATTAAAAGATTGAAATTAAAAGATTGAAACTAATTAAATTTATTATTTTAAACTCTACACTTTTGATAGTAATAAAATTTATGACTTGCTAATAAATATATATATCAAAGGGTAATGTTGTAGTTTTTCTTTAGCCATTTTAAATTTGTTAAAAAATTGAGACTAATTAAATTTAATTATTTTGATATCTACACTTATGATATTAATAAAAATTATGACTTGCTAATAAATAAATATATTAAATGGTAAAGTTGTAGTTCTTTTTTTCCGATTTAAATTTTAGACACATTAACTTGTATTTTATATTTCACAATTGTAGTTAAATTTCATATCTTACTTATAATAAATCAAAGTACAATGAGTGACATGTCTCATTTTTATTGGCTAATAAAATCAGTTTCCCACCTTAATTTTTCAATATTACATGTGTCAGTTAATTCCTACTTCTTATTTTCTCATTAAGTTTGCTCAATTTTAAAAGATAAAAATTTCAAAAGTAAGATGTATACCTGGTGAAAATATTCCTCAATTATTTTGGTCCAATATTATGAAACTGATATTCGCAGTTACATCTTTTTATTCTTAATTTTCTTTATTGCATATACCATTAGACACGATATCTCTTTGTTTATCTTTTTCATTTCAGGTCTGTTCGATCATTTTCGTTAATATTCAAGATAAATTGTGCATTTCTGTATGATTAATGTAAACTTACAACTAATTGTCCTATTTTGATACAATAAGCTAAAGTGTTTTATGTTTAGTGATGTGTAATTTGTTTTGAAAACTAGTTTTGCTTCGGTAAACACATTGTAGGCTTTTCTTTTCGGGCTCGCTTGACCCGTTAGAGATTATACATATTCTAATCAACTAAATTATATAAGCGAACTAATCAAACTATCCTTCCTTGTGATGACAAGATCATTCCTTGCACACAACATTCACAATAATCTCTAACCCCCGTCCCTCTTGGTTATGGTATCTCGGCACCTCTACTAAGAAACGGGCCCCTTTCAAACACAGAATCTACCACTTCTTCAAAGAATGATTGCTGCCCATGATATGCGGACACTGCAAACTATTTGGCGTGTGGACTACGAACTATAGAAAACACCTTTCAACAGACGGAAAGTTTCCATAGAGATATAAACTACTATCACTACTAAGGACCTTTTATGTTGAAGACTTTTTCATATCAGTTAATTCGTAGATTTGTGGGAGGTCAACTAGCAGATGAAATACTCTGATCTTGTCAAGAGAACATCACGCCGCCAATATTACAACTCGGAAAGAGAATGAGGCCATATAATTTTTGGCGAACTAAAGATACATATGATTTAGAGCGAAGATGTGATGCTTGCCGAAGGTACAAGAACAACTTGTCCAATAATGAGATGCCCTGTACCAATATGCAAGCCTGTGAAAGCTTTGATGTATGGGGACAAGACTTCATGTAGGGGTGATCAAGAACCGTACCAAAACCCGAAAAATCGAAAAAAACAAATCGGAAAACCAAATCAAGAGGTAAAACCGGCAGTTTGGGTTTAAATTTTTGAAAACCCGATTTTTTGGGTTGGGTTCGGGTCTTATGTTGAAACCAGAGCGTTTGGAACCGAACCTTCTAGAGTTACATATATACCATTTTTATATTAGGTTAATATATTATATAGAAAGTTAATTTTAGAGAAATCAAAGAAGATTTGTGATAAAAGAAGATATGTTAAAAAGTATGCATATTAAATATGTATGTAAATAAATAAGCAGTACAGTTTTGTAAATTTCACAAATTAAAATCAAAATTGAAATTGTTAGGTAATACTGGTATAGTATATAATTATCATGTTTATAACCATAAATCTCACAATTTTGGTATCGTTAAGGAATTATTAGCAACAAGAATTCATATATCGATTTCAACATAAATCCTTACTCTTATAGCTTATATATTTATGATCTAGTACTTTGATGATCTCCATACAATAATAAGAAAGATATTCCGTACTTGATCCATCAGAAAAAGAAACTGTTTTACTTTTAAAAAATCTAAAAAAACCGGGAAAAAACCAAACCAAACAAAAAAAAACCGAAATCGGAAAACCCGAACCCATATAAAAATCGGACCGACCGGTTTCTTTTTCTTAGAAACCGAAAAATCGATTTGGGCTCGAGTTTAGGTTAGAACCGACCCAACCCGGTTCATGCACACCTCTAACTTCATGGTCCAATTCCCTAAATCGCATGGGAAAGAGCATGTTTTAGTCGAACTTGATTATGTTTCTAGATGCGTCGAGCGACAAGCATTTCCCATTAATAATGTGAGGGTTGTCGTTGTTGATTACGTTTCTAGATAATTTCTATTTTGAATGACATATCCAAATTATTCTAAACGTGTTTTGTTATAATTGCCTCTCAAGATTTGTTTCGATCTCTCAATTTTTTAATTTTCGCTTCAAACTTGTGCTAATCCACCATAAATAACCGATGAAGCTTTTTTTATCAGTTCCTATTCAATGTTGCATTTACGCAACTTCAGTTATAATTCTTCTATTCATTTGATTTATAACAATCACTAAAAGAATAAAGGCATTCGGCGACGACATTTTTAGCAACGATAAGAAATCGTCGCTAAAAGGTCACTAAACGACAAATTTTATCAACTTTTTGACTTTCTGAAACTCTATCCTTTGGCGACCACTCCTTGGCGATGACTTGGATTTAGCGACGACCGAAAAATAATAATAATTCCCGCCAAAACTTACGGCGACGACAAATCGTCGTCGTAAGCCTAACTGATTATTATTTAGATTATTTAAATAATTTTTTAAATTTTAAAATAATTAATAAATTTACTTAGACTTACGACGACGACGCCGTAAGTCTAAGTAAATTAATTAATTATTTTAAATAATTTAATATATATAATTTATATTTAAAAAGTGAAAATAATAAATTATTTTAAACTATATTAAATAATTTAATATATATAATTTCTTTGAATTAAATTATTTTAAACAATATTAAATTATTTATATTTAAAAAATGAAAATATTATTTATAATATATCAAATTAAGTAATATATAATGTTAATTTTAACTAATAATTTTTCCTTAAAATAAAATTATTTAATAATAAGAAATTAAAAGTAATTATATTATTAATATTAATATTAATATACTTAAATTAAATGTAAAAACATATTTTTAAGGATCTAATATCAAAGTAATACGATTAAAAATCATTTACTGTTATAACGGAAAGTTATAATACGACATGTTGTGGTATAAGTATAACTTTAAACCATAACCCCCTAATGCTAGACAAATCCTAAACTCATATCCCTAAACCATCGTAACCTAGAAACTTAAACTCGAACAACATTCATCCACTATCGACTATCGACTATTAAAGCTAACATGAGTAAGGAAAAGTTGTATAGACCATTCATCGACTATTAGAACACCATTCATCAACTATTAGAGCTAACCTGAACAACATTCATCGACTACGTACTCACTATACCTAAATCCCAAACCTTAAACCATAAACCTAAACCCTAAATATATAGTATCAGACATACATGACATCCGATTATCAATGATTTGATCGATCATTACATTACTTGTAACAATGTCAATGTATACTATCACACATAGAGCTATTCAATCGACTACCCAACATTGATCATCTACAATCGCAAAAACCAGTCGATATCGTTTTTCCACAGTTTAATAACTTATACGTAATATATTTAAATTAATAAATTATACCTAATATAATTTAAATTTATTTTCATTACTAATATTATTTAAACGTTTTCGTTATTAACATAATTATATAATAAAAAAAATTATGGAACTACTTTTGGCGACGATTTATCGTCACTATATGTCAGTCAACGAAAGTCATACTAATTGGTTTTGCCCGCCACACTTTTGGAGTTTTCCCGGGTCACATTCGGTGACGATTTGTCGTCGCTGAAAACCACATGTCGTCGCCGAAACTACTGGTGTAAATTAATAATAGGTTTGTATCTCTTTCAATTTCCACAAAACACCAAAACGAAAATCACACACACACAATCGCCATTTTCGGATTTTTTTTACTTCAATTTGGGTTTCCTCCACCGCCACAACCACTCCACCATTCCACTGCCACCACCAAACCGCCACCACCACTCCACAATTCCTCCCCCACCACCATCACCACCATTCCGCCATTCCTCCACCACCATCTAGGTTTGTTTCCTTTTCTTTTTCATAAACTTAATTAATGTAATTTGGTAGATTATTAATTTGGGAATTATTTTGTTAGATATTTTTCACCACTATCTGGTTATTGACTTTATCTAAAATCTCTATTAAAGGTTAGTATAAAAATTAATTTGGGTTTTAGTTTTGCTAATAAGAATTTGTATAGTTAGTATGTATATAAGTTTGTATAATATAGTATGACTGAATGTATAGAATTGTATGATTTGTATGTATAAAATTGTATGATTTGTATGTATAAAACTGTATAGTTAGTATGTATTGTATGATTTGTATGTATAAAATTGTATGATTTGAATGTATAGAATTGTATGATTTGTATGTATAAAATTGTATCATTTTTACTTAGTAGTTCTTTGATAAATTGTATAGAATTGTATGGTTTGTATGTATATAAGTTTGTATAATGTAGGTTTAGTGATTAATTTCAGAGTAATGATACCTTAGGTATGAAATTAATCGATCCCGTAGAATACCCGTCCGAAATTAATTTATTAGAAATTAATTCGGAAAGTCCCCATTTTGTGACTGTTTTTTGAATGTTTTGTCTCATTCAGGATATTGATGTGTATAATTGATATACTATTTGAGAAAAATTTGGTTAACTTTTTTCCTTTACTCCTACGAATATGCGTTCAATACACATGTTTGGGGAGTTAAGGAGAAATGCTGCCGAATTTTTCTTAAATAGTATATCAATTATGCACGTCTATATATGAGCCAAAATATTCAAAGAGTGGGTTAGGTTGCCTTTTGTAGTTGGACTACCCCGCTTTGTAGAAATCGTAGTGATGTTTTTGACAACTTGATTAAATTATATAAAAAAAGTATATAGTTCTTACTACAAATTTGAACAAATTGTACATCTACATAAATGACTATTGATAAAAGTTGGATTTTTATTAGAAATCGTATTTCCGCAGAAATGACTACAAAATTATGTTTTTTATATGTTGGTTCTATTATATAACTGTTACTTACTACACATATCATTGTTCTGTTTATTGTTCTTGTTCTATACAGATGACTTCAGTCGCTCATGGACGAGATGTTGGTGCTGATCCACCCGGTGGTAATTGGGATCCACCAAGGGGTCACATTAGTAAGAAAATAGTACTTGTTGGTTTAATTATTAATGAATTATATTTTCTTTTTGGTTTTAATCTATGGAAGGCAAATAAGAAAAGGCCTTTGGAGATTAGGTTTGATACGAATGATCAGAAGACAGTAAGGCGAATTGGGCCATACGGACAATATCTGATTTCATTGATCGGTTCCATGCTGAAAGACAACGCATTTCCCAAACATTACGATAGTTGGGCAAAGGTGCCAATGCCTTACAAGATGTTGATTATGCCCGAAGTAGAGGTTTGTTTTGGTTTTTATTACATTTTTGAATATTTATTAAATCTATACATTTTAACTATTTTTTTAAATTGTAGAAATACTTCGACATGAAGATATTGTATGATGGTGCTGAGGAGAAGGCTCTTGCTAGAGTCGGGGTGGAATGGACCTGCAAAGAAAGATATAGGGATGCAAAATATCAATTCAAGAAGGAACATTTCATAAAACGAGGTGGGTACGAGAAGGTTGATTATCTTAGAGAAAATCCCCCACACGGGGTTGATTACGAGGACATTTGGCTTCCGTTTATAGACCGGGTGACAAATCCGAAGCACATGAGCGTTGCAGAGGAAAACGCCGTTAACAGGAGCAAGCAAAAGTTTGCAAGTAAGCATGGAAGTCAATCGTATGCGATGAGGAGGGACAAAAGGGTAAGTAACTTTTTAATTGTTAGTTTTAATACTATTCATATTATTTGTGTTTAATTTGATATTATATTAATTTATTTCATTTGTTTGAAGCGCGAGGAACAAACCGAGAAGAAATATCCAAGTCTTATCGATAATTACCAAGAAATGCATACGGATAAAAGAGATGGCACTTGGACCTCGGATGAAGCGTACGATTTGCATGTAAGTAATTAGGGTAAAATGATAAAACAAAACGGGTAAAATTGGTCAAAGTGGACAAAATGGGTTAAATGGATAAAACGGGTCAAAGTGGGCGAAATGGGTTAAATGGAAAAAATGATAAAGATGGCTAAAATGGGTCAAAGTGGACAAAACCGGTTAAATGTATATAACGGGTCAATGTGGGGGAAGATGGGTAAAATGGGTCAAAGTTGAATGTATATACGGGTCAATATGGGCGAAATAGGTAAAATGAGAATAAACATGGTTAAAATTGGTCATTTGAGTCAAATGGGTCAAGGTGGGCGAATTGGGTGATATATTACTAACCAAATACTACTAACTTATAATTATTCTTATTTGGTTTCTTTTTAAAAGAAAAATGTTGGATTTGAGGACTAACTCACCGTCGGGTACAAGCGAAGAGGAAATATTGGAGGAGGTTTTGGGAACTCGAAGTGGACACAATCGACGTCGGGGAAGAAAATTACCGATTTCTATCACGAGGGGATCTTTGATGACTCCATCTTCGAGAGAAAAGGGAAAGCGAAAATGCAACAAGAAAATTTGGTAAGTATGAATGATTTCACCAAATACATGCAAGCAATACAAGCCACAAACCCGAACTTTGTTATCCCCGAATTTCCAGTCAATAATCAAAACGAGGACGAGGAGGACAACGATGAAGATGATTATTAAATGTGTGTGTTTGAATAATTTGGAACAATTTTGAGCGTTTATGTATGTTTCGAGCGTTTTATGTATGTTATCGAGAATATTTTGGAACAATTTGTTGAATATTTTATGGTTATGAGAATTTGAATTATTTGATTATTCATTTATTTTTTAAATTTTGTTGGGAATAAGCTGTTTGGAATAAGCTGTTTGGATCGAAATAAGCAGAAAGCTGAGAAATAAGCAGAAAATAAGATGCTGTTTTTTTTTTAGCTGAAAGACTTTTGGCAACGATTTATCGTCCCTGAAAATCGTCGCTAAAGGTCTATTTAATAAATATTAATTAATTAAATAAATAATAATTAAATAATTAAATAGATAATTAAATAAATAATATTAAATAAATAAATAAATAAATAATTAAATATTTAAATAGTTAAATAAATAAAAATTCAATCGGTTTGAAAAAGTCAAGATAGGACCCACAAGTCGTTGCCATTTGATAAGAGAAATCCTCGCCAAAAACTTTCGGGGACGGAACTTTAGCGACGACAATTCGGCGACAATTTGTCGTCGCCAAAGTCTTCTGGCGACGATATTTGGCTTTTGGACGATTTTTTGTCGTCGCCAAAAGTGCTGATTGTTGTAGTGAATATGAGGTGATTTCCGTTATTCAAATGTGAGCATTTCTCTATAGGTATGTGTTTTAGTGATTTTTATTTGGTGTATATGTTTGTGAGTGTTCTCATCTAAGACCTTGGTAATAGATTAATGGTCTTATATTATGATTATCTTTACACCATGTATTTCGTTGTTTAAAGGTTGGTTTAATCCTTTTATTCCATTGTCCCAAAATATATGCATTTTACTTGGTTAGGAACACTTAATAATTCAATAATACAAAGGGGTAACTTTGTCGTTCTAGAAGTAGAATTTATATCATATGCGTATCAAAACACGTTTTTCCCCCTCTAAAAGTGTATAATTAAAAGCTCATTAGAGCACCCGGTATAATAATTATGATTCTGGTGATTCTGTGATTACTTTTGCTGACGTGGGAGTGAGAATCATGATAAAAAAAAAATAATGCAAAAAAAATACAAAAAACATACAATAAAAAACACATAAAATACAAAAAACATACAATAAATAAGATAAATATAAGATTTTATTAAAATAAAAAACAAAACTCCAATAATTAAAATAAAAATACAAAAACATACAATAAAAAAAATACAATACAATAATTAAAAAAAATACAAATACATAAAATAAAAATAGCTAACGTTGTCGATAGTTATCCGGAAGTGTCGAAATGTAGGCCACGAGATCATCGCGGAGTATGTTGTGTGTAGTCTTGTCTCTAATCTCTCTGTTAATCCGGATACGTTCGTTGACTCTCTCGTTATAAGTTCTCGGAACACCCGTAACCTAAGGAGCATACCATTCTTGGGCATCACAAATCGACTGGTCGTTGTCTTCAACAATCATGTTGTGTAATATGATAGCCTCATACATAACTCTTCTTAACTTGTTCATCTTGTAAAATCTCGCTGCATGTTTTATAATCCCCCAACGACCTTGAAGAACACCGAATGCCCGTTCGATATCCTTTCTCGCACTCTCCTGAAAACGTTTGAATTTTTGACGAGGTTCATCAAATGGGTACGAGAAAGCTTTAACAAATTTTGACCACTCCGGATATATACCGTCTGCAAGGTAATATCCTTTATTGTACTTGTGGCCGTTTACGGTGAATCTGTAGTCCGGAGATGAGGCGTTGAGCATATCATGAAAGAACGGCGATTGTTTAAGCATGTTGATGTCATTGTTCGACCCTACGACACCGAGGTAAGCATGCCATATCCAAAGATTGTACGACGTAACAACTTCTAGCATAACCGTTGGATAACCATGGTCACCTCGTGTGTATTGGCCTTTGTATGCATTTGGACATTGATCCCAACGACAATGCATACAATCGATGCTACCAAGCATACCCTTAAACCCGTGAACCTCATCGTGTTTTTGATATAAACGATTAACATCATCTTGTGTTGGGGCTCTTAGATAAGCGTTTGTATAAACATGGATTACACATTTTAAAAAATTATCTAAGGATTCAGATGATGTTCTTTCTGACATTTGTAAATATTCGTCAAAAGCGTCTGGAGTAATCCCATACGCCATCATACGAATAGCGGACGTGCATTTATGTAAACAACTAAAACCCATTTTACCCGTACAATCGGGGTGTTGTTTGAAAAATTTAAAATAGTCGGGCAAAGGTTATACGGAGTAATTAGATATACCTTCGACTATTCTGAGGAAAATAGGTCTTTTCATACGAAATCGTCTACGGAAATATTCATCCGGGTATGTGCTTTCGCCGAAGAAGTAATGTCGTAACACATTTTCTTTTGCTTCGGTCCGATCGCGGTTGATATAACGCCTTTTACTTTTCTTAGTCTGGCGTGAACTTTCCGCCTCATTTTCTTCCCTCTCCATTTGTTCCATAGCTTGTGCCGCCTTGACTAGAACTTCGATCAATTCGGAATCGGACGATGAAGAATCCGTAACATCGTGATCGGTTGACAAATTTGTACTCATTTTTTGTTGTATATAGTTTTTAGAAAAAGATTTATATAGAATGAGATTGAGAAATGGTGTGATTTTTGGTTAAGTTGTGGATGTATTTATAGGTGAAATTGTTTTTTTTTTTTTTTTAAAAAAAAACAAATTTAAAAAAACCAACGATTAGAAATCTAGCCGTTTGGTTTAAATATATATATATATATATATATATATATATATATATATATATATATATATATATATATATATATATAGAGTTGGTTTCATTTAAGAACCATGTAAATATTTAGGAACCATTAGGAACCAATATTCACCAGTGTATATATATGATATTCATCAGTGTATATTTAATATGATATTCACCAGTGTATATACATATAATATTCACCAGTGTATATACATATAATATTCACCAGTGTATATATATATATACATATGCTTTATATACACTGGTGAATATCATATATATACACTGGTGAATATTGGTTCCTAATGGTTCCTAAATATTTAGTGGTTCCTAAATGAACCCACCTCTATATAGATATATATATATATATATATAGTTTTTTTTTAAAATCGACCGTTTAAAAAAAAAAAGAAAAAAAAAAAGCACAATGGCTCGTTACTGCGACAACCATGACAAGAACGAGCCCCCACAACGAGTGTGAGCGGTATAATAACGACGCCCTAGCCTTCTTCTGGAAGCCACAACGAGCCAGAATCGTTACCACACTGGGTGCTCTTAGACCTTATCAGATTATACAAAAGCTAAAATATGCACTCCCAAATAACGTGTAATTTTTTGTTCGCATCTCGTGTCGGGAAGAAACGATAATAAAAAGTTCGACAAAAATTAAAGTTTAATAATAAAACACATAAATTTTAAGCTGAAAAAAGATACCAACAAAACTGAAAACTAAAAACAATGTAAGGTCTAAAATGGAAATAAACATAACAGAGGGTTTAATTTAGTGTTTAAAATTGCTTATTTTTTATTCGTATTATCTAATTTAAAACGTTGAATGCAGTTTAAGTTTTTAAGTTAAAGTGTGATTTGTCTTAATTTATAAGAATAAACGTATTAATTTTTGAGTTCAAACTTCGATGCTTATAAAAAAAAAAAAAAACATCTTTAAGAACGAAAAACCTCAGAGTGTAAAAATTGAAATATTGGTATACTTAAAGGGCTAAAGTCAGAATAAAGTTTTGATAATTGATATTTTGATAATGGGGAATGGAATCTATTCTGGACACTTGCACTCCATCAATGATCAAAGCTTTGTTAATGGATAAAATTCCCCAAATCTCTTTCTCCGCTTACTAATTACGCCATTAATTCAATGCTTCATAACCAAAGTCATAAATTATGGTTTTATCGAATTTATTACATTAAATTAGTCAAGGTCAGATGTTAATAACCATCTAACCAACATAGTGGACGATTTGATATTTGGTTCGGTTTTCAAATAGTATAAACATCTCTTGTTCTATATGTCCATACTTTGCGTCGTTAGCCCAAAATATTGTATTTTAGCTAGGTTCGATTTTTGTATTGAATGTTCGATATATAGCATGATAGATTATAACACTTTTAACTTTTAATGATTCCGGCACCCTCAAAATGTATGTTCAAGCTTCGCCACTACTAATACATATAACCTCATTATGTTTTTATTATACCTTTTCTTATTCATACAATCCATTTTCTTTTGTGTAAGTCCAAATTCTTTTTAGTACATGTAACCCATATTATGAAAATTCATTATTATTCTTCGTATAAGGCCCTCAAAATGTCCGGTCCGGACACGACATTAACATTATCATTTGAAAAATATTTTATTGGTCCAATTTTAAAGTTAATATTATTTTCTGACATACCAAAATAGAAAGATTGGAAACTATTATAAATAAAGCAATTTAAGAGATTGTAAACACTTTGTAGAATGCAATGGGTGACTGCAATGGGTGACTGATAACTTGAACGGCTATTAGAGAAACGGAAGGATTTGCATATTACTTTCTTGGTGATAGATTTTTGTTGGGGAAAGTATGGACTCAAATACGAAACCATGATTCATGAATAAGTTGCTGTCTTGGACCAATGATTTATCATCCTAAAATTCCTCTTAACTCATCCTCATTTTTACAGTTTGTAGAAATTGATAGGATTTGATACTCAGAATCAAACAAACGAATTTATTGATAAGATTCACCAAATTGATAATCGTGGTTACAAGATTATCATAATCAAATGATTATGATGAAAACAGAGACTGAATCAAGAAAAGACAAGAACCCTAAATGGGTGTCGTGGATAATGAACATAAGCACTAGAAAAATGGTTATTTCAGTGATGATCCAGATCTCTATGTGTGTGTGGGTGTGTGTGTATTTAATCACTAATGACAGCTATGACCCTTCTGTCCATCTTTATGACCATAAAGGTCCTTCCAAATATATTTTTGAGTTAATTGCATGAATCCCCCTTGAGAGGCACAATCATAACATAGTAAGTCCTTCAATAAACAAGTTTTGTTAATAAGTGAAAATGTAAAATGCAAAGGTTGGAACAATATTACCTTTTCAACATGTCTCCTCAACCTTAGCATTGAACAAGTCCACAAGACCCAATTTAGAACTTAGGTAATTGTGTTGTGGGGCATTTAGACCTTTTGTGTAAATATCAGCAGTTTGTTTAGTGGTGTCAATTTTTTGCAATTCCAAAACACCACTACATACCTTTTCTCTAACTACATGAAGATCAATTTCAAAATGCTTGGTTTTTTCATGAAGGACGGGATTTGTGGCAATAAGCATTGCTGCTTTGTTGTCACAATACATTTTAACATGGATGATAGTTTTGATGTGTAATTCTTGAAGGAGATTTAAGATCCAAATGATTTCACAAGTAGCAGCAGCCATAGCTCTGTACTCTGCTTTAGCAGAGGATCTAGAGACTGTTGGCTGCTTCTTGCTTTTCCAGGATATGGGACTTCCTCCAAGAAAGACACAAAAACGACCTTCTATCAATTTTGCATTTAGCCCAGTCAGAATCAACAAATACTTTGAGGTCAAGAGTGGGAGATTTAACTATGTGAATTACCATTCATGGGGCTCCTTTTAAGTATCTTAGGACTCTTAGGGCATGATTAAAGTGCTCAATTGTGGGAGCATGCATGAATTGAGAGAGGTATTGAACAGCAAAACAAATATCTGGTCTAGTTAAGGTTAAGTAGATGAGTTTGCCTACTAACCTTTGATAAAAAGATAGGTTTTATAACTTAGTACCAGTTTGTTCAGTTTTAGACTTATAGTTTAGTTCTATGGGAGTAGTGGCAGGCTTACACCCAAGCAAACCAAATTCAGAGAGTAATTCAAGGCAATATTTTCTTTGGGAAAGTCATAGACCTTTGTCAGTTTTAAGGACTTCAATGCCAAGGAAGAACTTTAACTCTCCTAAGTCTTTTATCATAAATTTTGAGTTTAAAAAGGATTTTACTTTGTTGATTTCACTCAGATTGTTACCTGTGATGACAATGTCATCCACATATACAAGTAAGGCCAAGAAAACATTGTTTTCAGTTTTGAGGTATATGGAGTGGTCACATTTGCTTTGAGTGAAACCTATTTCAGATAGACATGAGGTGAGTTTCTCATTCCATTTTCTTGGGGCTTGTTTTAGCCCATAGAGGGATTTAGTGAGTTTACAAACCTTTTTGTCATTTTTATCAAAGTATCCTTCAGAAAGAGTCGTATAGACATTGTCACACCCCCAAATCTTGTGTTCCCGAGACTCGAGGTGTTGACTTCATGGGTCCCAGATATCAATGATATGTAGGCGCACGACCTCTATATGAGTCGTTTTAAAAAAAAAACATACATTCATTGATATTGAAAATCAGAGTTTGACATGATTAAGGAAAAGTGTTACCAGAGTTCACAAAACAAAGATTTACATTACATAACTTAAAAGAAAATAAGTAATGCAAGGGAAATCTCCCAAAAGCGTGAGTTTGAAATATGCGACTCTGTCATATCCCAAAATCCCTCAGTCGAAAGCCCTTTCGACTAAGCACCTGAGACATACATGTTAAAGTCAACATAAAGTTGGTGAATTCATAGGTTTAGTTTAGTAATAAAGGGGACCACAAGATTTCCGTTTAAGTAAAGTCTTACAGTTGCACCTAAGCTCATGACATCGAAGCGTAACAAAGTTCCTTACCCCATAAGTGTTCCTATGTTATTGCCAAATAACATATATAGTTTCAAAAGTAAAACACCCTAATCGAGTCCACGAGTTAGTTGTGGTAGACGTGGGTTACATCGTCTAGCCGTTGGGTGAGGGTTGTCAAACCCTAATAGATCTATCCAATACCATCACGCTTAAGTACTTAACTAACGATTCATGATAGGGGAATTTCCTTTGGGTTAGTGGTAACTTAGGCAACTAGTAAAGGTTTTAAGTACTTGTGTCCATAAGTAAAGAAAAGCATGTAATCTCACCCCAAGTATGTTATAAAAACAAGTAAAAAGCGGGGCTATGAACTCACCTTAAGTCCGTGAGCGTATATAGAGGTATGTAAGCTAACGTGTGTGTAAGGCTCGAGCCAATCGTGTCACACCCCGCATAGAAATGGCGGAACCGAGGTGCGCAGTGTATACGGTATCAGAGATTCAAAGGTTACATCAAACATAAATAAACCATACATCGTCAACATAGATAAAGAGTTGAAAGAGAATACTTATTACAATCATCCGAATATAACAAAATACGGCTACAGAGTTGGGATACTAAGGAATTAAATAGAGCAAAATAAATTCCACGCATAAGATCCACGTAGCCAATAAGCATAGCATCAAAAAGAGGTAACCTCAAATCCCTGAAAAGCGTTAAAATACGACGTCAACATAAAGTTGGTGAATTATTCGCAATAGTAGTTGAAAACATAATAGTAGAAAGGTTTTCAATAGATTTTGACCCAAAAATGACACGGTTTGAAGATAAGTCATTTGAAAATGATGTTTTAAAATATACGTGAAGTATACAAAACCTTTTGATAAAATATTTAGATTATTACCATACGGTACCATAATCATTTCATAAAATCATAATCATTTCATAAAATCATAATCACATCATACGCAGGCTCTAAAGGACTAGAGACACGGTTTACTAGGGGACGGAAGTCACTAGGAATAAAGCTTCTATCGGTACCCGAATCAAATAAGATAAAAGTAGAATAATCATAGACAAGAAATGTACCAGTGACTACGGTAGGATCCTGATGAGCTTCGGAAGATTCCATGGCGAAAGCCCGGCTCTTAGCAGGATTTCCTTTCGCACTAGTACCAGCACCAGGAGTAGGAAGGGAAGTAGATGATGCAAGCTTGGGACACTGCCGACGGCGGTGACCCATTTCTCCACATTCATAACACGCTCCAACAGCTATTCTACAAAATTGCTCGGTGTGGCCTAACTTCTTACAGCGTTTACAAACCCAACACGCTACATTTGCCGCATGCGCACTACCGCATGTACCACACTTAGGGCGCACGCCCTGATAACCAGCTCCAGTACTCGTCAACGCATATACTTGAGAAGCTTTAGGTCTCTGATAATGATTACGGCTTCTCTTCCTCGAATTACCCATATCTCTTCTTTCAGAGTTTCCAAAATCTCTTCGGCTCACAGCTGGCTGGAGAGTACCACCACGAATCGCACTTGCGGTTAGCCGATCAGCAATATCAACCGCATCTTCAGTACCCTTAAGTTGTGCCACAATCACGGGTATAGCTGCAGCAATCTGCTCCGCGATCATCTGACTGATGTTCGGAGTAGCGGTGTTAGCATTGGGAACAGCAGTGGTATTCTGAACCGTAGCACCCGCTCTAGTACTGACGCGACCTCGCCTTGCCGACCTTCTCGTAGCAGTGACGGCAGGAGTAAACCTAGTAGAAGTTCTCTGAGGCGGCATCTTCTACGAACGTCAAACGGAATAAATAAGAACGATAACTGTATGTGCGACTAAAACAAGCAGGCCTCAAAACATAAAAAGCAAAATAAAAGCACATATAGCATACGAATCACATACAGGCCCACAAAAGAAAGAAATGCGCACATAGAGTAAATCAGATAGGTCCAAAAGCCTAGGTCATAGTCTAAGTGATTCCGTAAGGTCACTTAGTTCGCTATAACCATTGGCTCTGATACCAACTTCTGTCACACCCCGCATAGAAATGGCGGAACCGAGGTGCGCAGTGTATACGGTATCAGAGATTCAAAGGTTACATCAAACATAAATAAACCATACATCGTCAACATAGATAAAGAGTTGAAAGAGAATACTTATTACAGTCATCCGAATATAACAAAATACGGCTACAGAGTTGGGATACTAAGGAATTAAATAAAGCAAAATAAATTCCACGCATAAGGTCCACGTAGCCAATAAGCATAGCATCAAAAAGAGGTAACCTCAAATCCCTGAAAAGCGTTAATATACGAAGTCAACATAAAGTTGGTGAATTATTCGCAATAGTAGTTGAAAACATAATAGTAGAAAGGTTTTCAATAGATTTTGACCCAAAAGTGACACGGTTTGAAGATAAGTCATTTGAAAATGATGTTTTAAAATATACGTGAAGTATACAAAACCTTTTGATAAAATATTTAGATTATTACCATATGGTACCATAATCATTTCATAAAATCATAATCATATCATAAAATAATACCATACTCAATTTATAAAAAAATACCATAGTCATACCATAACATATACCATAGGATACCCTACTGGTTAAATAACAGCCTTCGGTAAATACGATACACCTGACCCACAACAATAGATACTGGCAACTAACCCCACCTAGTGCATTACGCTAGGTTATCCTCGATAATAATACCCGGTCGTAAGATTGTTAACATGGACAGGGCACGCCATCATCCAAAATAGTGTTAACAATGAGGGCTTGTTAGACCCATATAGCGCTATATATACTTCCGGCGGCACAAGCTAACAGGTGTGTATACGGGGCCTCGTTCTGCCACAAAGGCAGAACGAGTTGGGTAATGCTAACCTAAGGCATCCATATCCAAAATACATACCATAATACATACCATAATACATACATACCATAAAAATATATTTGTTTAACGCTAATCATGCCCAAAATGTAAAAGCGGTAAAAAGGGCAACGAATAACTCACTGATAGCAAAGCAATCCAAATCTCTATATGTCGGGAAATACTATAATACCGTCAAGCTCCCACGTCTAAGTGCCCTATACATCACGTAAATAAACATGTCTAAGTATCTCTAAGTCTAGTAGGGTTATGCCTTAATGATTAACGTTTTATACGGGTTTTAAAATAACCGAAAGGAATATCAATATAACGGAATCACAAGTGTTTCGGAAAGTCAATGGGCCAGATACGTGATCCTCATACTTACGTGCACTACAAGTCACGTAAGTATCAAGTTACGTGTTATACAAGAGTTACGGGACAAAACGAGAAGTTACGGGACATCAGGACCATAGTTACGTGAATAAGGATATCAATTACGTGACTTCCAAGTCAATTACGTGACTTAGAGACCAATTACGTGAATATGAAGGCAATTACGTGCATAAGGGACTAATTACGTGAACAAGGGACTAGTTACGTGAACAATTACGCGACAGAGGGACTAGATATGTAAATTTCAGAATTACGTGACCAATGACCACAGTTACGTGACTTGGGGGTCACGTAACTCTCTAATTACGTGAGGGGAAGTCTAATTACGTGAGTGTAACTATCAGATGATCAGTTACGTGCATGTAACTACAGTTACGTGCATGTAACTGAGTTTTTACGAAAAATACATTCGGAAATCGATTCTGAGTGTTCTAGATGTCTATTTGACCCCAAATTGGAACCCTATGTCCAGAATATGATAACTTACAATAATCCACAATAAAATCTAAGTTTTGACGGTGGGAAGTGGTATTTTCGGGTTTCAATCGAAATAACAAAGTTTAGAACCAAAATGGAGAAATACTTACCCGATCGTAATGAAACTTGGAGGATAGATAGAGGTGATGATGGTGATCAATAATCCGGTCTCGGATTTGAAATTGGACGGTTGGATCGCCGGAAAAGTTAGAGAGAAGGTGGAGGTTTATGTGTGTGTGTTGTGTGTGTTTTCTAGAGAGAGAGAGAGGGTGTAGGTGAAATGAGGATAAGGACAAGAGAAATCAGATCTAGATAGGACAAAAAGTTAGGTGAGGGACGATTTTTGTAAATAAAATCTGAAAAGGACTAAAATTGTAATAGAATTTCTCGCGTAGGACTAGTTTTGTAATAAAATTTCCGAAAAGACTAAAAATGAAATACTTTTAAAACGTTAATCTTAATCATATAATTAAGGCATAATTCCCCTAAACTTATCATAAGAGCATACTAGACTTATACTAAAGGCACTTAAGACTACACGTTCCCGACATAAAGATTCGAATCACATTCTATATACCCGATAAACGTAAATACACTTAAAATACAAATACGATACCCATAAAATACGAGAAATACGAATACAATACTCATAAAATACGAATACGATAGACATAAAAAGAAATACAATAGGATCAAACATAAACATAAATAAATAAAACGAATACGAATCGATAGAATAATACTTCGAAATTCGCGAATGTCACAGTCTCCCCAAGTAAAAAGAATTTCGTCCTCGAAATTAACACTTGGTACTACTTCCGGGAGAGAGGTGAGGATACTTCCGCATAATTTCATCTTCGCGTTCCCACATGAACTCAGCTCCAAACGGGAATTTCCAACGAACATTGACAATCGTAAACTTACTTCGTCTACGACGCTTAACATCACTAGCAACGATCTCGATCGGTTCTTCAATGAAATGAAGCTTATCGTCAATCTGAAGTTTCTCAAGCGGAACTAATAGCGTCTCGTCAGCCAGGCATTTCTTCAACCGAGATACATGAAATACATTATGTACGCTGCTCAGTTCTGCCGGCAACTCTAATACAAACGTACGAATCTCTCCATCGGATAATTTCCACGAATCGGTAGGAAAAGAGCAGACTTCGACAATCGATCAACAATAACCCAGATACTGTCATAACCATTCGAAGATCTCGGAAACTTCGTAACGAAAATCCATAGTAATACGCTCCCATTTCCACTCGGGAATCTTCGGTTGTTGGAGTAGTCCAGACGGTTTCTGATACTCAATCTCCACTTTAGAACAAGTCAAACATCGGTTAGCATACTCGGCGATTTCACGTTTTATACCCGGCCACCAATAAAAATCCTTCAAGTCATGATACATCTTGTCGGAACCCGAATGAATGGAATAATTAGACTTATGGGCTTCGTCCAGAATCAACTGACGGATACTAATCGGAACCCAAATACGCTCGAGGAAATACCGAACTCCATCCTCCTTCGGTTCTAGTTCCAACGCCAACTTATACAATCTTTCTTCTTTAACCTGGTCCTCAGTCATAATATCTTCCTGTGCTTGAATAATCCGAGCCTTCAAGCTCGTCTGAATAGATATCACCATAGAACGAATACGGACTGGTTTGACTGTTTCTTTACGACTTAGTGCATCAGCAACAACGTCCGCCTTACCAGGGTGGTAGCGAATGTCGCAATCATAGTCGTTCAGTAACTCAACCCAGCGTCGCTGTCTCATGTTCAGCATCTTCTGATCGAATATGTACTGAAGACTCTTGTGGTCGGTAAATACAGTACACTTGGTCCCATACAGATAATGTCCCCAAATCTTCAATGCAAAGACGACGGCTCCCAACTCTAGATCATGTGTCGTGTAATTCTGCTCATGGATTTTCAACTGACGCGAAGCGTAAGCTATAACTTTACCATTCTGCATAAGCACACAACCCAGATCCTTGTGCGAAGCGTCGCAGTAAACAACAAAATTCTCGGAACCAACTGGCAGACTAAGAATAGGAGCGTCACACAACCGCTGCTTCCATACCTGAAAGGCTTTCTCCTGATCGGAACCCCAAACGAATGGTTCGCTTTTCTGTGTCAACTTTGTCATAGGTGAAGCGATCTTGGAGAAGTTCTCGATGAATCGGCAATAATCCTCAGCAAGACCCAAAAACGAACGGATTTCGGTCGGTGACTTCGGTGCAACTCAACCCTTAACAGCTTCAATCTTAGCAGGATCAACATGAATACCCTTCGCGCTAACTACGTGGCCAAGGAATTGAACTTCGGATAACCAGAACTCGCACTTAGAAAATTTCGCATACAACTTTTCTTTTCGAAGCACTTCTAGAACAAGACGCAAATGCACTTCATGTTCCTTACGACTTCGGGAATAGATAAGAATGTCGTCAATGAATACGATAACGAATTTGTCCAGATACGGACGACCAATACGGTTCATTAGTTCCATGAATGCTGCAGGGGCGTTTGTCATACCAAACGGCATCACCATGAATTCGTAATGACCATACCGAGTACGAGAAGCAGTCTTAGGTATATCATCTTCTTGAACTCTCAACTGATGATAACCAGAGCGAAGATCGATCTTAGAGAAATAGCAAGAACCTTGAAGTTGATCGAATAAGTCATCAATACGAGGAAGGGGATAACGGTTCTTCACAGTCAACTTGTTTAACTCCCGATAATCAATACATAAACGCATGGAGCCATCCTTCTTCTTAACAAGGAAGACAGGAGCACCCCACGGGGAGAAACTAGGACGGATAAAACCCTTATCGACCAGTTCCTGAAATTGTTTCGATAACTCGAGCATCTCGGAAGGAGCCAAACGATACGGAGCTTTGGCAACAGGTGCAGCTCCAGGAATAAGATCAATACGAAAATCGGTTTGTCTCAGGGGAGGGACTCCAGGTAAATCGTCGGGAAAAACGTCAGAATACTCGCGAACAATCGGTACACCATCAATCTTTATCGCATAATCTTTCTTCACCAAATGAGCGAGATATAAGGAACAACCTTGACGGACATACTCGCGAACTTTCAGACTTGAGATGACTTTAAGACGCTTCCCAGCCTTGTCTCCGTGTACAATCAACTGGTCTCCATCCGGCTTCTGAATACGTATAAGCTTCCCATATAGCGCTATATATACTTCCGGCGGCACAAGCTAACAGGTGTGTATACGGGGCCTCGTTCTGCCACAAAGGCAGAACGAGTTGGGTAATGCTAACCTAAGGCATCCATATCCAAAATACATACCATAATACATACCATAATACATACATACCATAAAAATATATTTGTTTAACGCTGATCATGCCCAAAATGTAAAAGCGGTAAAAAGGGCAACGAATAACTCACTGATAGCAAAGCAATCCAAATCTCTATATGTATGGAAATACTATAATACCGTCAAGCTCCCACGTCTAAGTGCCCTATACATCACGTAAATAAACATGTCTAAGTATCTCTAAGTCTAGTAGGGTTATGCCTTAATGATTAACGTTTTATACGGGTTTTAAAATAACCGAAAGGAATATCAATATAACGGAATCACAAGTGTTTCGGAAAGTCAATGGGCCAGATACGTGATCCTCATACTTACATGCACTACAAGTCACGTAAGTATCAAGTTACGTGTTATACAAGAGTTACGGGACAAAACGAGAAGTTACGGGACATCAGGACCATAGTTACGTGAATAAGGATATCAATTACGTGACTTCCAAGTCAATTACGTGACTTAGAGACCAATTACGTGAATATGAAGGCAATTACGTGCATAATGGACTAATTACGTGAACAAGGGACTAGTTACGTGAACAATTACGCGACAGAGGGACTAGATATGTAAATTTCAGAATTACGTGACCAATGACCACAGTTACGTGACTTGGGGGTCACGTAACTCTCTAATTACGTGAGGGGAAGTCTAATTACGTGAGTGTAACTATCAGATGATCAGTTACGTGCATGTAACTACAGTTACGTGCATGTAACTGAGTTTTTACGAAAAATACATTCGGAAATCGAATTCTGAGTGTTCTAGATGTCTATTTGACCCCAAATTGGAACCCTATGTCCAGAATATGATAACATACAATAATCCACAATAAAATCTAAGTTTTGACGGTGGGAAGTGGTATTTTCGGGTTTCAATCGAAATAACAAAGTTTAGAACCAAAATGGAGAAATACTTACCCGATCGTAATGAAACTTGGAGGATAGATAGAGGTGATGATGGTGATCAATAATCCGGTCTCGGATTTGAAATTGGACGGTTGGATCGCCGGAAAAGTTAGAGAGAAGGTGGAGGTTTATGTGTGTGTGTTGTGTGTGTTTTCTAGAGAGAGAGAGAGGGTGTAGGTGAAATGAGGATAAGGACAAGAGTAATCAGATCTAGATAGGACAAAAAGTTAGGTGAGGGACGATTTTTGTAAATAAAATCTGAAAAGGACTAAAATTGTAATAGAATTTCTCGCGTAGGACTAGTTTTGTAATAAAATTTCCGAAAAGACTAAAAATGAAATACTTTTAAAACGTTAATCTTAATCATATAATTAAGGCATAATTCCCCCAAACTTATCATAAGAGCATACTAGACTTATACTAAAGGCACTTAAGACTACACGTTCCCGACATAAAGATTCGAATCACATTCTATATACCCGATAAACGTAAATACACTTAAAATACAAATACGATACCCATAAAATACGAGAAATACGAATACAATACTCATAAAATACGAATACGATAGACATAAAAAGAAATACAATAGGATCAAACATAAACATAAATAAATAAAACGAATACGAATCGATAGAATAATACTTCGAAATTCGCGAATGTCACAAATCGAGTATCCGAGTAGGTCTAACCTTGACCTAAATTGTTTTGAAATTAAGTTTCATAATTCTAGTCCAATGCACATGAAAGGGGAAAGGCAAATGTATGCATGATGTAGGTTTTGTTCGGTTTGAGACTTAATAGTAATATAGTAACACCAATCGGGCCATTATATAACAAAGATCATTCTATAATCGCATGCGGAGCAGGACAATTGTCACACCCCGCTAAAGCGGAAACACGGAATGTGAAGAGCAAAGATATCATCACACGAGTTATAACTAAAAACGTACGGTTTCAAGTCATTACGAATAAAACAAAAGTTTACAACTTGAAGATAACCAAGCAGTGATAAATACATAACATAAGAACAGAGTAAATAGTTTAATAAAATTCCCAAAACATATTCAAAATAGGTCTTCTCCCGATTCTTGACTTCACGTGACATTCCATACCCATCCCCATAATGCACTTCGAATCTTACATTTGGTTTCCTGAAACAAGAGATAAAGTGTCAACTACATTAAAGTAGTGAGTGAGTTACAGTTTTCTAGTCCTCGACCAAAAGAGTTTTGAGTTAAGTAAATCTATACTTAAAAGTTTCTAAAAGTAGAAGAATACTTAAAGAATAGTTCGAACCAAAACAGTTGATTAAAGGATAGTTGCGGAAGTCGTATAACCTTATACGCGCAAGATAAGTAAAACTATTGATTGAACTCATGTATAACGACTACTTGGCATAATATAACTTAAGTGTTCACACTAAACCGAATTACCAACCGAGAGGCCCCTTACCCCGACTACTTACGGGGAGTCATTTCTGATCAAGTAATATGTACTTAAGCTGCCGCCTAAGCAAGGAACGGTTATTTCCTAAGTATCGATACTCATAATTACTAAACGGCTTATCAAAGCTAATAGTGTGTTGCAAGATGGGCACTAATGTTTCATTTTTCCAACTAGTAGTAGTCACTTATGGTTAGTTATATCCCTCAAGAGTCACGTTAGTTATACGATCAATCAAGTACATAAGAGTGCCGAGAGTGGCATAAATAAGTTTAACATAGTTTGAACCAAAAAGCCGAGTAAAGGTGGCGAACCATTAAGCCGAATAAAGGGTGGCAAACCATTAGTTTATCATAGGCCAAACGGCCATAAAACTAAATAAGCATAAGTTTCACAATTGTACCAAAGATCATAACAGTTCCAAAGTTTATTTAGATCTCTTGTTTCCCCCAAAAGTTATTTGAAAACAGTAAATAAAGTGGGGATGTAACTCACTGTTTGCGAAGAAGAGCTACGAGTGCGGAGGGTAATCGAGACGGATCGGAAATCACGGGAATCCTAATGAAATACCAAGGTTTAATGAGTATTAATGTTTATATGCTTTTATTTTAAGTGTCGGGTTTAGGTCTACTGAAAATCGGGCAGCGCTTCCGCGCCAAAATCATTAATTCCCATTTTTGTACACTTTCCCGCTTAACAACTTCAATAACCATATTTCATATAATTTCAAGGACAACGTCATATAAAACTTGTTCATTTAGTTCATTTATATGTAAGTTAATCACATTACAGGTTATGGTCATAAGTTTCAGTTCCGAACATAAGTTTAGGTAACACGTTTAGAGTTACGATTGAACACGTTTTAACTTAGCGTTTGGAACCTGTCTGTCACGTGACTGCGCCGCGGTGGGGGGGACTGCGCCGCGGTCAGAGGTTTTACCTTGACCGCGCCGCGGTGAAGCGACTGCGCCGCGGTCACTGTGACAGGTTCTTGGTCAAGCTCGTTTTTGAAGAAATTTGATGTTTTTAAGTTGGATTTCGACATGCAACCAAAGATATACCTAAATAATGGATGTTTCATGGTTTATATAGTGTTTTTAACCAAAATCTATAGATCTAACCATGCATTTACAAAAATCCCGTTTTTGTTCATAAATGGTGGAATATTTTCATATAAACTCATTTTTAGGTAATGGATGTTACATGCAACGAGTTAAACTTATAAAAACAGAAGGTTGGAAGGAGTTTTACCGAAAATAAAATGGTTTGAAGGTGATTGGAGAGAATCCTTGGAGATTTTGACCCAAAAGCTTTGAAAATGAACTTTAACCCAAGGCAATGCTACACCCTTCTTCCTCCTTACTTGATGAACGTTTTGATGTGTTTTTGTGTGGTTAAAATATGTGTTTTTGATGTGAATATTTCTGTAAATGAAGGGAAATGGTGATGGTGTTTGTCTAAACTTCAAGTGAGAGAGAGAGTTTGTGTGTGTTTGATTGTTGTGTGTGTGTGTAAATGTGTTTGTGTTAGTGTTTTATATGATTCAACAACAATCACTGGACTTTAAGAGGGCCCTTAACAAGTTTAGCCCGGGCCAAAGTGTTGGGCTCGGGTTTTGGGTCCGTTTGGGTAAGTTTGAGTTAAACCAAAAATGTGGCTGTCTGCACACTCCACCGCGGCGCGGTGGCCTCTCCGTGGCGCGGCTGGGGTGGCAGGCTTGCCTTTTTCGTTTTTCGTTCGTTCCGTTGTTAAGCGTTTCGTTAGTTAAAAGTTTCCGTTCATTTAAAATAGGAACTTAGACAAGTTCACTAAGTATTTTCTTGGTATTAGGATTCATTTTGTGATTCCGATTTCGATTCTACACACTCGAGCTTACGAGACAAGTAATAACAAGATAAATTCGAGTTAAGTCAAAGATAGAGAATGCGGTTTTCACCTGAAATAAGACGGTTGTCACATTCTCCCCGGGTTGAAAAGAATTTCGTCCCGAAATTTAGTTCGCCTCATCGGAGGAAAGATCTCTGAACAGATGTGGATACTTCTGACGAATCTGGTCTTCACGTTCCCATGTGAATTCGTGACCTCGTCGGGAATTCCACCGAACCTTGACAATCGGAATACGACTTTGCTTGAGTTGTTTGACCTCTCGATCTACAACCTCAAGCGGTTCTTCGATGAAGTTAAGCTTGTTGTCGATCTGGACTTCGTCCAGTGGAATGACAATGGTCTCGTCCGATAAACACTTTTTCAAGTGCGAGACATGGAAGACGTTGTGAACGTTGGAAAGAGTTTGTGGGAGTTGAAGTCGATACGCCACTGGGCCGATACGCTCAATTACCTCAAAGGGGCCTGTGTACCTCGGGCTTAACTTGCCGCGTTTCCCGAAACGGACTACCCCTTTCCACGGCGATATTTTTAGGAGTACTCTATCGCCCACTTGGAATTCTAGGGGTTTCCTTCGGTTATCGGCATAGCTCTTCTGCCGAGTACGAGAGGTCTTCAGCCTTTCTCGAATGGTAGTGATTTTGTCAATGGTTTCCTGGACGATGTCGAGCCTTGTTAGTTGTCGATCGCCAGCTTCCAACCAGCAAAGCGGCGACCGGCACTTGCGTCCGTATAAGGCCTCGAACGGGGCACACTTGATGCTGGCATGGTAGCTATTATTATAGGAAAACTCGACTAATGGCAAGTGAGTGTCCCAACTTCCTCCAAAGTCAACTACACACGCTCTCAGCATATCCTCAAGTGTCTGAATCGTCCTTTCACTCTGACCATCGGTCTGAGGGTGGTAAGCAGTACTGAGGTCTAGTCGCGTCCCGAGCGATTTCTGAAGCGCGTTCCAAAACCGGGACGTGAATCGACTATCCCTATCGGAAATAATGGAGAGGGGCGTTCCATGACGAGAGACAATCTCGTTAATGTAGATCTGTGCGAACTTCTCCATTGAATGATTCTCTCTTACCGGCAGAAAGTGTGCGGATTTAGTCAATCGATCCACAATCACCCAGATTGTATCATTCCCCCTTGCCGTACGAGGCAATTTAGTAATGAAGTCCATGGAGATCTGCTCCCACTTCCACATGGGAATCTCCGACTGTTGCAATAGCCCAGAAGGTTTCTGATATTCTGCCTTGACCTTCGAGCAAGTGAGACACTTAGACACATACATGGCTATGTCCTTCTTCATGCCCGGCCACCAATAGTATTCCCGTAGATCCTTGTACAACTTGTCGGATCCCGGATGAATAGAGTATCGGGATCGGTGGCCCTCGTCCAAAATGAGCTTGCGAAGGTCTTCGGCTCTCGGAATCCATGCTCGATTCTTGAAGTAGTGGATTCGGTTTGAAGTTTCAAATCCCCTTTTCATGAATTGTGCAGGGTTTTCGCCCTTAAGGTTCTCGTGTTTCATGCTTCCTGCTGAGCTTTAGAATATTGCGTTTGGAGGCTAGTCTGAACCTGATCACCTCAATGCTCTAACTCGAGACTGGTTTATGCCCTTTCTTACGACTTCAGGGCGTCAGCTACTACGTGTGCTTTACCCGGCGTGGTACTTTGCATTCTCGCAATCGATAGCGCTTAGATAGCTTCGATCCATCTACTTTGTTGTTCTCATATGAGCATTTCTGTTCTAGTAAGGAATATGTTGAAGTGCTTTTGTGATCCCCTTTTTGTGAATACCTGTTTGCACCTAGGTGCCGGTACAATTAATGCCTCCACATATCTTTTAGTGCAAACACTAGATCATGGCTCCCAGCTCTAAGCTCGTTGTGTTGTATAATTCTGTTCGGTGAACCTTTAACTGTCTCGATGCGTGATGCGAATGACCTTTCTCCTTCATTGCATACAGGACCACACCAAGTCCTTGGTGAGACGCATCGCAAAACAC
>CAJVGC010000001.1:56419242-56503469 GCA_910822075.1 Senecio squalidus | reverse complement strand
GATACAATCCAATGATAACTAAAGATTCACACGACAATAGCACAATTAGATAATAAGGTAGAATTTCCATTCATTAATAATATAGAGTTGAATACAAGGTTCAAAATGAGAATGAAATACAAGTACAATACACATGGAAATAAAATAGATAAAGCTTTGAGTTGTGTACAAGGGAAAATGACAACTTAAGCTTACAGTACAACAATTAAAAGATGATAACTAACGGCGCTTCTCGAAAAGCATCTTGGTGATAACAACTACCAATAGGGTCCATAACCAAGCAAACTCCCACCAGACGTTGCACCGTCCGGGCAGTGGCCTGAGCCGTAGCGAGGTGTCGCAATGCCTGCTCCGACAATCGATGCGCGACATCAGAGACCTCGCAGAGGAGAAGCCCTTGTTGCTGGGCCTCCTCGGATAGTCCCCTTACCACGCGGTGAAGGTGAAAGAATGCGGCAGGAGGGGGTAGCTGTGGGGTAGGAGGTGTCCTCTGCCTGGCTGCTTCAGCGTCGCGGGCACGCTGCATTTCCTCACGCTCGAGCTGACGCTCCCATGAGTAATGGTCAAGCATGGAGGTGCGCGGTGCCTCAGGAGGTGGATGACCGAACGAGAGGTGGGAAGGTGTGGGTCTGGATGATCCGGCCTGTTGTGCGGCCATCCTGTCAGGTAGCCGATCTGGAAGGACGACCTGCTTGCGTGCCGTCATGACAACGCGGGGTCCACGCCGCTGGGGCGGTGCTTCAACGGGTGCCGGTGGTGCAGCTGGTAGCACGGTCCTCGGACTGGAGGTACCCATGCTGCTGGAGTACGCCATCGAGCTCTCCTCAGTCGGGTCAGTCGTCTGGTGACGCTGACTCTCGGACGCTGCGCGATCCTCAGATGCTCCGGGGGAAGACGCTAATCGAGAAAGTGAGCGGGACTGGGATCGTGAATGCGAAGACTGAGACATGTCGAATCTGCGAATAAGAAGTTACGTGAGTACAGGAAATAAGGAAAAATGTAAACGAAAATGCATGTATGGGTCAGTCACGTGAGAATCGGGAATGGATAAGACCGGGAATTTTTCGATTCGAAAACCGTTTGACAATAGCAATTACTTTCCGTTCTAGCAAAATTTATTTTGAACTAGGCATAGTTGATCAAGTTACGCCTAGTTAAAAGCAAACCATGCTATTGCGGAATTAATCTACTAAAGTTCGAAAGCTCGTGAAATGATTTTTCTGAAAAAGCCTTGGTTATAGTTTGGTTTAAAATTTTTTTGAAAAAATCTTAAAACCGTTTTCGCTATAACCAGTGCTCTGATACCAAGTCTGTCACACCCCGCTAAAGCGGAGACACGGAATGTGAAGAGCAAAGATATCATCACACGAGTTATAATTAAAAACGTACGGTTTCAAGTCATTACGAATAAAACCAAAGTTTACAACTTAAAGATAACCAAGCAGTGATAAATACATAACATAAGAACAGAGTAAATAGTTTAATAAAATTCCCAAAACATATTCAAAATAGGTCTTCTCCCGATTCTTGACTTCACGTGACATTCCAGACCCATCCCCATAATGCACTTCGAATCTTACATTTGGTTTCCTGAAACAAGAGATAAAGTGTCAACTACATTAAAGTAGTGAGTGAGTTACAGTTTTCTAGTCCTCGACCAAAAGAGTTTTGAGTTAAGTAAATCTATACTTAAAAGTTTCTAAAAGTAGAACAATACTTAAAGAATAGTTGAACTAAAACGTTGATTAAAGGATAGTTGCGGAAGTCGTATAACCTTATACGCGCAAGATAAGTAAAACTATTGATTGAACTCATGTATAACGACGACTTGGCATAATATAACTTAAGTGTTCACACTAAACCGAATTACCAACCGAGAGGCCCCTTACCCCGACTACTTACGGGGAGTCATTTCTGATCAAGTAATATGTACTTAAGCTGCCGCCTAAGAAAGGAACGGTTATTTCCTAAGTATCGATACTCATAATTACTAAACGGCTTATCAAAGCTAATAGTGTGTTGCAAGATGGGCACTAATGTTTCATTTTTCCAACTAGTAGTAGTCACTTATGGTTAGTTATATCCCTCAAGAGTCACGTTAGTTATACGATCAATCAAGTTCATAAAAGAGCCGAGAGTGGCAATAAATAAGTTTAACATAGTTTGAACCAAAAGCCGAGTAAAGGTGGCGAACCATTATGCCGAATAAAGGGTGGCAAACCATTAGTTTATCATAGGCCAAACGGCCATAAAACCAAATAAGCATAAGTTTCACAATTGTACCAAAGATCATAACAGTTCCAAAGTTTATTTAGATCTCTTGTTTCCCCCAAAAGTTATTTGAAAACAATAAATAAAGTGGGGATGTAACTCACTGTTTGCGAAGAAGAGCTACGAGTGCGGAGGGTAATCGAGACGGATCGGAAATCACGGGAATCCTAATGAAATACCAAGGTTTAATGAGCATTAATGTTTATATGCTTTTATTTTAAGTGTCGAGTTTAGGTCTACTGAAAATCGGGCAGCGCTTCCGCGCCAAAATCATTAATTCCCATTTTTGTACACTTTCCCGCTTAACAACTTCAATAACCATATTTCATATCATTTCAAGGACAATGTCATATAAAACTTGTTCATTTAGTTCATTTATATGTAAGTTAATCACATTACAGGTTATGGTTAAGTTTCAGTTCCGAACATAAGTTTAGGTAACACGTTTAGAGTTACGATTGAACACGTTTTAACTTAGCGTTTGGAACCTGTCTGTCACGTGACTGCGCCGCGGTAGAGGGGACTGCGCCGCGGTGAAGCGACTGCGCCGCGGTCACTGTGACAGGTTCTTGGTCAAGCTCGTTTTTGAAGAAATTTGATGTTTTTAAGTTGGATTTCGACATGCAACCAAAGATATACCTAAATAATGGATGTTTCATGGTTTATATAGTGTTACTAACCAAAATCTATAGATCTAACCATGCATTTACAAAAATCCCGTTTTTGTTCATAAATGGTGGTATATTTTCATATAAACTCATTTTTAGGTGATGGATGTTACATGCACGAGTTAAACTTATAAAAACAGAAGGTTGGAAAGAGTTTTACCGAAAATAAAATGGTTTGAAGGTGATTGGAGAGAATCCTTGGATATTTTGACCCAAAAGCTTTGAAAATGAACTTTAATCCAAGGCAATGCTACACCCTTCTTCCTCCTTACTTGATGAACGTTTTGATGTGTTTTTGTGTGGTTAAAATATGTGTTTTTGATGTGAATATTTCTGTAAATGAAGGGAAATGGTGATGGTGTTTGTCTAAACTTCAAGTGAGAGAGAGTTTGTGTGTGTTTGATTGTTGTGTGTATGTAAATGTGTTTGTGTTAGTGTTTTATATGATTCAACAACAATCACTGGACTTTAAGAGGGCCCTTAACAAGTTTAGCCCGGGCCAAAGTGTTGGGCTCGGGTTTTGGGTCCGTTTGGCTAAGTTTTAGTTAGGCCAAAAATGTGGCTGTCTGCACACTCCACCGCGGCGCGGTGGCCTCTCCGCGGCGCGGCTGGGGTGGCAGGCTTGCCCTTTTTCGTTTTTCGTTCGTTCCGTTGTTAAGCGTTTCATTAGTTGAAAGTTTCCGTTCATTTGAAAATAGGAACTTAGACAAGTTCACTAAGTATTTTCTTGGTATTAGGATTCATCTATGTGATTCCGATTTCGATTCTACACACTCGAGTTTACGAGACAAGTAATAACAAGATAAATTCGAGTTAAGACAAAGATAGAGAATGCGGTTTTCACCTGAAATAAGACGGTTGTCACAACAATTTAAATCGTAAATCCAACAACTCGGCACTACGAAATATCGAGATGAATTCATTGTATGCAAAACTCCCTAGTAATGTGTTATCATTATACTATCAAGTTTATTTAAAAGTTAGTTTTATGAAGAAAACTCAGCATGTTCTTTAAGGTTTATAGCTACTTTAAGGATTCATAACTTGTTCGTTTCTTGACCGATTTCGATGAATCTTATATTGAAACGACTGTGTATGAGTTACCTTTCAAATATCTTTGGTCTCACATTTGTAATCAATTCCTAATGTTCGTTATTCAGTAAAAGGTCAAAGTAGGTTTTATGGTTTTTCTCAAAGTCTATGCTAACTTTAAGTTAAGATATCTCACTCAATTTTTATCCGTTTTTAATGTATCTTATATCGAAACGACCGTGTTTGAGTAATATCTATCATGGATAAGGTATCCTATTATGTTTTAATGGTCGTTTTTCCCATATTTCTCAAAACAGTTCGTGTAGACAGCGGGCGTAGCTGAAACGTATATTGTTGCGTAAAATACTTTTAAAATACTTAAACATATCCAAAAATTACGATTTTTATGTCGAAATCTTCAAAAAACATAGAAGTATCTTATGCTTAAAATGGTTTATCCAAAATATTTGAGTAAGATGGTTAAAAAGTGTCAACATGTTGGTGTAAGTTTCCGGTTAACAAAATAACTTAACTTTTCTTTGTTTATGCCAAGTTTTTGTATAAAATTCATAAGTTTTATGAAAAATGAGTATGTAAATATGATGTATGAAGAGATTTTTTAGAACATACCTTAGAGTATATGAATGCAAGGATTTATTTTTTATTCCTTATGATTAAAGTATGAGACTTGGGTTTTGATGTATGGAATGTGTGTGGTGATTTCTTCTTGCTTCTTCCTTGACCGATTTCTAGAGAGAGTTAGGGAGGTGGTTTTGAGTTTTAGAAATTAAGAATGAATGCAAGAACTCTCTGTCTATAGAGTGGAGTTTGAGTTAGGATTTAACCTTGATTTGTTCATGTTTCAACCCTAGTTTGATGTCATTGATTGGCATACGCAATTTAGTTCAATAGTAAACTTCTATTTACACATGTGACCATCAAATTCAAGGGAATCCCATGGGGGAGGGTACTTTTTGTAGTTTTTGAAAAGTCTATGGTGTTTAGGCATGTTTTGATGTCTAGTGGGTGATTTATGCAAGTTTGGTAACTTATAATACATGCATGCAACAATTCATGGAAATGTGGTGAATGCAAAGTTAGAGTTTTATGCCTTTCATGTTGGACTAGAAATATGGATGTAAAAATGTATATTTTTACGTAAAGTAAATCCCATATACCTAATTCCGGTATCCACATATGTTTTAGACGTAGTTATTAAGCGTTATTTATGCATGGGGTGACCCACCGGTCGTACATAATTGAAACATATATTAGTTTTGTAGAACGTTTAAAAAAGTCAAGTTGGTGTGAACCTGGATTTTTGTGGGTTGTCACAGGCATCCTCACTTAATTCACCATACAAAAAAGCATTGTTTATATCCATTTGAAAAAGAGTCTATCCATTAGAGACAACAAGACTAATGATGCATTTGACGGTGACCATTTTGACCACAGGGGAGAAGGTTTCCTTATAGTGAATCCCTTACCTTTGGGAGTAGCCTTTGGCAACTAATCTAGCCTTGTATCTTTCAATTTAACCATTAGCCTTATACTTTATTTTAAAAAGCCATTTGGATCCTATGACATTGATGTGATCAGGTTTATCAACAATGTCAAAGGTGTTATTTCTCATTAAGGCTTTTATTTCAAGATTCATTGCATTGACCCAGTTGGGATCTTTTCATGCTTCAAGAAAGATTTTTGGTTCAACAGATTTATTTAGACTGGTGGTAAAGCAAAAATTGTCTTTACAAAGTTTGGAGTAGTTGACAACTTTGTCTAGACTGTATTTTACTTTCCCATTTGGAACATAGTCACCATTTTTCTTAGGGGTTTTAAGAGTTCTAGAGGACCTTCTAAGATTGATTGGTTCAACCATATCATTTATTGAATGGTTGTTGCCCTCAGGGGATATACTATTAGCACTTGAAGTTGCAGTGGTATCCTCAATTCCAGTAGCACTTGTGCTGCAGGGATTTGAGGATTAATGTCAATACCATCTTCCTCAATGTCTTTCTCTTCATCATTGGGACTTGGAGGGTATTGGGTGTCATATAGATGAAAAAAGTTTAGATTGTTTGTTTCAGATGTTTGACTAGAGATGTCATTTTTGATGGTTGTTTTAAAAAGAAATATGGTTTCATAGAATTTGACATCTCTGGAGTAAAAGGTTTGTTTTGAGTCCAAACTATATAGTTTGTACCCTTTTTTGAAATTTGTGTAACCCAGAAAGACACATTTTTCAGCTCTTTTGTTAAATTTATCAAAGTTGTTTAATATGGTAGCATAGCATAGACACCCAAAGACTTTGAGATGGAAAAGATTTGGACTTAAGCCACAGATTAACTCATAAGGAAATTTGCCTCCTAAGACAGAACTTGGTAACCTGTTGATCAAATAGGTAGCAGTTAAAATACATTCAGACCAAAGATTTAGAGGTATTCCCCCGCATAAGGTTTCTAGCAATGTTAAGGAGATGCCTATGTTTCCTCTCAGCAATGCCATTTTGCTGGGGGGGGGGGGGTGTAAGCTCAAGAGGTTTGGTGGATAATACCATTTTGGCCAAGAAAAGTTTCCATTTTGTTGTTAATAAATTCAGTGCCATTGTGAGATCTAATGACTTTTACATTTTTTGAGAATTGATTTTGAAGTAGATTATGAAATAGGACAATGTGATCAAAAACTTCCTCTTTAGATTTTAAAAGGTAAACCCAGACAGATCTAGAGAAATCATCTACAATGGTTAGAAAATATTTAAACCCTTGTGTACTTGTGACCCTGTAGGGTCCCCAAGTATCCAAATGAATTAGATCACCAACATTTTTTACTTATGGTCACTGAGAGGAAAGGTTTCTCTAGTTTGTTTAGCACTATGACAGATATCACATGGAATTATGCTTGGGTCACCTTCAAGGTGGATTTTATTTTTTAAAATGTTTATAGCCTGGTCTGTAGGGTGACCCAATCTTCAGTTCCATATTTTTTTTTTAACCATAAGTGGAATGCACATAATTATTGCACTTAACTAGATTATCAGACATGCAATCAAAAAAATAAAGTCCCTCTTTAGCTTTACCAATCCCCAGGTTTTTCATGACCTTCAAGTCCTGAATGTAACAGTTTTGGTTATTAAAAGTGAAAGAGAGTTTGCTTTCCCTGGCAAGTTTGTGGACAGATTAAAGGCTAACTGTATAGCCAGTGATGACAAGAACATCAAAAAGAGTTATCTCATCAGTAAGTTTAAGGTTTCCAATTTTAGTGATTTGGGCTTCAGTGCCATTAGGGTGTCCAACTTTGCGGTTTAAGTCAGTGACATCAACAACATTTTCAAGTTTTTTTTTATCAGAAAGTGTCATGTGCTGATTTGCACCAGAGTCTATTATCCATCCTTTTGAAAACATTTGATTTCTTTCACAAGAGTTAAGAGTTAAAAAACTTGTGAAAGTTTTGATTAAAGAACACATTTGAATTAAAGAACCAACATGGAGCCATGTTGGCATTAACTCCTTGAGGACTTGGTTTGTCATTGATAAGGTTGAGGATTTTTTGCATTTGGTCAGTGGTAAAATTCATGTGTCATGTACTAGAATCAACCATGGCATTATTATTGTAATTTGTATTTTTCTTTTTCCACCCTTGGGGATACCCAACAATTTCATAGCACCTTTCAATGGTGTGTCCTATTAAACCATATTTTTGACATTTGAGATTAGGATTTGGCCCCCTTTTATTGTTATCAAACTTTTTGTTGTCATTTCTTTTTAAAGGATCAAAAGATTTAGCAGTAAAAGCAGAATTTTGACCTTTGTTAGACCCAAGATTGGACTGAGAAGATCCTCTATGAGATTCTTCTCTGAGAAGACCCAATATTGGACTGAGAGGGTCCCTTGTAAGGATGTTACTTCTTAAAGATTGATAGGTATCATCTAACTTGCATAAGTTTGATAAGGTCATTGTGGTCATGAACTATTTAGCACCTTGACAAGTACATATAGGAAGTTTAAGAAGAGAATCATATTGTTTCCATAAAAGAGTTTAATTTATGATAATAATCAGAGATAGAAATACCACTTCGAGACATATTATTGATTTTGTGATGACAATTAAAGCTAATAGAGCCAACAACTTTGTCATAAGTCTTATTTAGTTCTTGCCACACAATTTCAGGAGATTTAGAAAATAAATGACCAAGTTAAATTTCTTCAGAAATGGAACTGAGAATCCAAGGAAGACTACAGAGTTGCGTCTGTCCCATTGTCTAATCAAAACTTCATTGGTTTCATCTTTTTTACATTTTCCATCAATAAAGCCTATTTTATTTTTTGTTTCAAGAGCAAGTATCATGGCACAACTCCAAACATTATAATTTTTAATTCCTTTTAACTTAAAACCAACTAAGGATGTAGTATTGGTGTCACTGGCATGGAGATATAAAGGGTCTCCAAAATCCAGGTCACTAATATGTTTTATCCTATTGGTTAAAGTAGAGATCTCAACTTCAGGTGGCATATTGACAAATTTGGACAAGAACTAAATAGGGAACAAAGACAAATATGATGAATCGAGAGACATATAAATAAGCACAAATAAGTATGCAACGTATCTAATAGATTCGTAGCGTAACTAACAGTTTCGTTGGGTATCTAACAGTTTCGTGGACCACCTAAAAGTAACTAATAGTTTCGTTGACGAAACTAACACTTCCGTTGAAGAAACATAATTCAGACAGTTACACAACAGCCAACAACAAACAAACCAGACAACAGCAAGCAATGAATCATCAAGGAATAAACAGACAGTACAAGACGGGTCCTTGGCTATGGTCCAAGTGTTCTATTGGGGACAGTCGATCCCTGTTTACACACAGAAACACCCACTTGCCACAACACAAGGTAGGTTACGAAGACTTACAGATTACTTGCAGTCCAAAAATTCCAAAAAGTTAGTGATGCCAGATTTTAAGCAGCGGAGACAGTGAGCACCAATGAGGGTAATAGAAATCCCCCAAATCCTTTCAATTACTAATTCCAAGATCGCCCAAACAGACACACTCGATTTTAATCGATCGAAAATGGGAAAGATATCGTCACAAGATTTAGGATTAAAAAACCCCTAAATCGGATAATTTGAGAAATTGATTCAATTCATCATATAAATCGAATTGATAAAATTAGCGATTTGTATCTAGAGTCGTAGTTCTGATACCATGTAGAAATTGATAGGATTTGATACACATAATCAAACAAACGACTTTATTGATAAGATTAACCAAATTGGTAATCGTGGTTACAAGATTATCACAATCAAATGATTATGAAGAAAATAGAGACTGAATCAAGAAAAGACAAGAACCCTAAATCGGTGTCGTGGATAATGAACATAAGCAGTAGAAAAATGGTTAATTTTGTGATGATCCCGATATGTATGTGTGTGTGTGTATTTAAACACCAATGACAGCTATGACCCTTCTGTCCATCTTTATGACCATAAAGGTCCTTCCAAATATATCTTTGAGTAAAGTGCAGGAATCCCCCTTGAGAGGCACAATCATAACAGAATAAGTCTTATAATAAACAAGTTTTGTTAATAAGTGAAAATGTAAAATGCAAAGGTTGGAACAATATTACCTTTTCAACACAGTTATCATCATCTTCTTGTGACGATGATGAATTAGACGGATATTTTATTACTCATCGTGTTCTATGAGCTTGTTGTAAGAGGATTGTTTAGAGAGATAAGTGTGAAGAGCTTTATAAGGAAAGAAAGGTGCTTTTGAGGTTTGACTATTCATTTCATATGTGATAAGGTTAAAGAAGAATGCTAAGAAGATGAAAAGAACCGTTTTCTGGATGATCTCACAGAAGAATACGGTCAGGTTATTATAGCTTAATCACCAAAAGACAAGTACATAAAACATCCTTACACAATAACGAAAGACCATAATGGTCCTTCGACTCATGCAAAATCCAAACGTAATGAAAGACACAAGCATAATAATAATAATAAGTCTTCCAACTGTATCAATACTCCCTCCTTAAGCAATTTCTTGACCACAAGAAACGAGTTCAGAGAAATCTGGGAAGCGTAATTGCAGCTCATCCAAGAATTCCCATGTAGCGTCCTGTTCCGATTGATCCTTCCACTGTACCAAAACTTTCATAGCTGCCCGGTTCCTCCTTTTGACTAACTTCCGATCTAGAATAGCGCTTGGGCGGAGAAGGAATCGAGCTTCTTCTGGAATTGGAATAATCTTTGTAGGTGAGCCATCCGCCTCTTTAAGTAACGACACATGAACAACCGGGTGAATCAAGGCATCGCTTGGCAAATCCAACCTATATGCGACAGCTCCGACCTTCTCTACAATAAGGAACGGTCCAAAGTACTTCGGAGTGAGCTTCGAATGCTTATGAACCCTTAGCGAGTTTTGCATATAAGGTTGTAATTTTAAATACACCCATGATCCTGGTTCAAAAACTCTTTCCGTTCTGTGTTTATCCGCTTGCTGTTTCATACGATTTTGCGCCTTAAGCAATGACTGCCTTAAAACTTTAATAGCCGCTTCTCTGTCTCGCATCAATTCATCTACATCATGATCAGCCACATCTCTTAGTATATATGGAATGTGTAAGGGAGGACGATACCCGTATAAAGCTTCAAAAGGAGTTCGACCCAAAGACGAATGAAACGAAGTGTTGTACCACCATTCTGCTAAGGATAACCATTTAGTCCAAGTGAGCGGTCGTTCCATCACCATACACCTCAAATAACCTTCCAAACACCTATTAACCACTTCCGTTTGCGGGTGATACGCGGTAGACAACTTGGCTGATACCCCTTGAAGATTTAGAAATTCCGTCCAAAATGAGCTCAAGAATATCGGGTCGCGGCCAGAAATAATCGAATTGGGACACCCATGAAGCTTGTAAATGTTGTCAATGAACACTTGAGCTACATCTTTGGCCGAGAAAGGATGACCCAATAAAACAAAGTGCGCATACTTGGTAAAACGATCTACTACCACAAAAATCGTATCTTTGCCTTTAACCTTGGGCAATCCTCCAATAAAGTCCATGGAAATATCAGGAAAAATGCCATTAGGTATCGGTAATGGTTGTAATAAACCTGGTGAGGCCACATTTTCATGTTTAGCACGCTTACATACATCACAATATCTTATTATTGTTCGAACCACCTTCGTTATTCCCCTCCAGAAGAACAAACCCTTTACCCTTTGTACCGTCGCGTTTACCCCCGAATGGCCTCCCATAGGTGATTCATGGCATAATTTGACTATTTCATCTCGTAATTCCGCACTTCCCCCAACCACCATGCGATTTTCTTTAACTAGCCACCTTCCATTCCACTTGAACCGTGGTAAAATCTCACAATTTTTTAACTTCTGTATTACATGTTGGACCTCCACATCTTTGTGTTGACTTTCTATAATTTTATCAAGAAGCAAAGGTTCAATGTGGGAAATGGTTGTAGTAAATAATGTGGTACCTTGAACTCGTGATAAGGTGTCTGCGGCAACATTTTCCCTCCCTTTTTTATACTCGATCCCGTAGTTGTATCCCATGAGCTTCGCCAACCACTTGTGTTGCAGCGGTGTTGTTACCTTTTGCATCAAAAGGTGTTTGAGACTTCGTTGATCCGTGCGTATAATAAACGGATTCGTAATAAGGTAGTAGTGCCACTGCTTTACTGCCATCAAAATTGCAAGTAATTCTTTTTCATATACTGACATTGCGCTTTGTCTTGGTGAAATGGCTCGACTAAAAAACGAAATGGGATGACGCTCCTGCATCAAAACTGCGCCTAAACCTCCCCCTGAGGCATCTGTCTCGAGGATGAACTGCTTAGTGGGATCAGGCAATACTAAGACGGGGGCAGACGTGAGGGCCTCCTTGAGTTTGTCAAAAGCCATTTGTGCTTCTTCGCTCCATTTAAAAGCGTTTTTCTTCAGCAAATCAGTGAGTGGTTTTGCTATCATTCCATAAAAACTTATAAAACGACGATAATAGCCGGCTATCCCCAAAAAACCCCTCAACTGTTTGATAGTTTTCGGAACTGGCTGTAACACCGTGCCCGAATCCGACCCGATATTTGACTTGTAACTTCAATTCGGACTTTGTAATTGTATACATTTGACGATTTATAAAAGTTCGATTTGAGTTATGTATATTTGGGTTATCTTAATTCTATTTAAACCTTGTAACATTATTAATGTGTTATCTTGCATGTGTACATTAATGTACACTAAAATGTGTTTAATACACATGGACTTATATAAATGCAAGTAATTCTAGTAATGTGTTAAAGACAAGTAGTTTAATTAATACATGCATGCAAGGAACTATGTATGTATGTATGTATGTATGTTTCCTTGTTATTAGCCTTCAAGTTTGGTCAAATAAGTTACACATTTCTTATTTATGGCTTTAAACACCTCTTTAACCATTTCTTTTTGTAACCTACAATAATTAAATTTGGAGTTAATTATTAGGGGAGTTACATTTTGACCTTTCTTTATCACATATCAAACTCTATAAATTGGTGTCTTCTTGTCAAAAATCCAACCAACACAAATCTCCATAATCAAAACTTCAAGCCTCCCATAATCGATTGTAAAGGTTCCCAATTCTATTGTTTTTCATCATAATAATCCATAATCATGTTTATCTTTTATGTTACTCAAGCTTACCATCATCATCTTATTAATCTTGTCTATTCAAACTCTAATCTAGAAAACTCTAATTTCATGATATATTCTTATTCATATTTATTCTTATTTCTAGATTTGTAAAGGCATGTTTGGTGTTCCTTTCAACGTATTCCGTATTCATAATCTAGTATCCGTATCTACCTCCGTATTTAATCATGTGAGTAAACTCGATGCCCTTTTTATTATATAAATCTTTGGGCTGTATCATGACATTCATATTCATACTTATATTCATACTTTTATGTTTAATTCATACTTATGTTCACATTTATATTTTATGTCTATATTCATACTTATAGTAATATGGTGATTCATATTCATATTTATGTTTATATTCATACTTATATTCATACTTTTATGTTTAATTCATACTTATGTTCACATTTATATTTTATGTCTATATTCATACTTATAGTAATATGGTGATTCATATTCATATTTATGTTTATATTCATACTTATATTTATGTGTATATTCAGACTTATATTCATATTGAGATTCATACTTATATTCATATTAAAACTTATATTCATGTTTATATACTCACTTATAATCATGTTTATATGTATACTTTTTGTATTATACTCATCGTAATACATTCATATTGGTATTCATTCATAAAAGTCATTCTTATTATATTCATTCGTAAAGTCATTTATGTTTATATGTACTTATATTCATATTTGATACTATATTTTCGTATTATGGCAAACATTGGAATGAATCAAGTGACACAATCATTATGGGATGCACACACGATAAATCAAACATTCAAACAATCAATCATTCATTATATGTATATACTAAACGGGAAACGTGATAGATCTATTGGCCGTTATTAGACATTCCGACGTGTTACTGTGAATGTCGAGGCCCTCGACCGGACCCTATGTGACTTTGATCACATATGATATACATCAGACTTGATACAAACGCGTGTTATGCCATATTACACATATTATACTTGTTTTCAATATTATACTTTATACATTCTTTTATTATACATTCTTTTATACTACATTTTACATATTCATTTATATTACTTTTATACTCTTTATTACGTAATCTTTTTAATACTTTATACTTGTGTCTTAAACTTGTTTATTCACCAATACTTTTATATTGACGTTTACTTTTTACATGATACAGGAAATGGATAGGTTTGCTTGAAGAAAACATAAGAGATTGGACCTAGTTAATGACATTAATGAATAATTTAAGTCTTTTGTCGTTTTTCGGTTACTTTTCTGTAAAACATTTATTTATCTTTAATGCATTCATTTAAACCATTAAATGTGTCTATTATAACCTAATAGAGGAACACGAGTTAAGAACAATTGTAATGTCTCAGGTGTATTCCGCTTTAGCCGGGGTGTTATAGTTGGTATCAGAGCTCGTGTTTATAGGGAATTAGGTGGTTAGAAAACGACCTAGTCTATAAGCTACCCCACACACGTCCTCGTGTGTTCATGCATCATAAAAATTGTTTTTAACTAATTTTTTTGTTCCTCTTACTAAATTCTTTTGAGAGATTCTTCATTCGTCGTTTTCGAGAAATTATAAATACTATATATATATATATATATATATATATATATATATATATATATATATTTCTAAACCTTATTGAAGATTTAGTACTTTTTTGCGTAGTAACTGTAAGGTTTGGATGTGACTAATCGAGAGAGCGTTAACGATACTGGTTCGTAAACTCTCGACGAACACTCCTCTCCTAGGCCAAAGCGCGACACTTAAACCAAATCTTTAATAATGAAATGTTTTACCCTTCTCGTCTTGAATTAAAATTCTAAAAGTTCATGTTATAAGGCTGTAAGGTTTGGAAGATCGGTAGTTCAATTTCTGTCTAGAGCGGTATCTCGTTACAATTTTTGGTGCAAAAATGCTATGACTGGATGTTCTATTGTGTTTTGGTTTATATCACTGTATTAATTAGTATAGATATAGCTTAGTGGGCTGCTCACGGACTTGCATGTCCGTGAGGCCCAATAGAGTCCAAGCCCAAACTAGCTGAACATGTTACTCTATAAATAGAGGTGTTCAAGGTAGTTTAGGGTTGTTGGTTTTACAGAGAGAATTCGTGTTTATGCTTTTGGATTGTAACATCGTTTGTGTTAATCAAAGCATTGAGAATTCGGTAATTGTGTTATTTCGTTTATTACTTTCGTTTATAACCTGTGCGTTTATTGATTACGAGATTCCGCCTAGTAGTTAATATAGTTTAATCCTGTAGATCGGACCACTGGGACCTACAATTGGTATCAGAGCAAACGCATCGTTTGCTCTCTATCGAGATTTGGTTCAGGGTTAAATTCAGGTTTTAATCGATTCTGGTAATTTGGGTTCTTAGTACATCTTCGGCGGCTGTTTGGGTGAAAATTAGGGTTCTTGTTACATCTTCGGCGGCGGTATTTAAGGTTTCTGTGCTTGTTCGTGGATGTAGTTCATGGATTAAGTTCGGGGATTTAGTTCGTGAAAACATCTTCGTGGATTCATCTTTATAGGTACTTCTTCGTGAATACAGCTTCGTGGATACATCTTCGCGGATACGTCTTCGAGGATACATCTTTGTGGATACGTCTTCGTGGATACGTCTTCGTGGATACTTCATCGTGGATACGTCTTCGTGGATACGTCTTCGTGGATACTTCTTCGTGGATACATCTTCGTGGGTACATCTTCGTGGGTACGTCTTCGTGGGTACATCTTCGTTAGTGGATCTTCCAAGTTTGCGAACACCATCTTCGTGACTTTACACATCTTCGTCGAGCACATCTTCGCCAAACATCTTCGTGACTTTACACATCTTCGCCCAACACATCTTCGCCAAACATCTTCGTGACTTTACACATCTTCGCCGAACACATCTTCGCCAAACATCTTCGTGACTTTACACATCTTCGCCGAACACATCTTCATCTTACATCTTCGTCCAACATCTTCGCTGATTTCTTTTAAAATGGATTCAAGACAATCAACTAATACCCCTCCTAAGTTAATCAAATCTTCACAGTATTTCGAATGGGCCGATAAATTCGAATCCTTCTGTCGGTATAATGACGTACAAATGTGGATACTATGTGTCGACACAAAATACACACCTCCAATGCAGGCTTCAAGTACAAGTGGTGGTGGAAATGTTCCTATTGAAATCTCTTCCTTCACAGCTGAGCATAGAAGAGTATATGATGCTGAAAACCGAGCATGGGCAAGTCTGAAAAATGGCTCTGCCTATTGAAACGATACACATATGTCAAGATCACAAAACTGCTTATGAACTTTGGAAAGCAATCGAGATTCAATACGTTGGGAGTGCTGCTCAACAAAGAAGTAGAGGAAGTGTTCTTAAACGACAATTCAACACGTTCAGAGCAGGTTTAAATGAAAGTTTTGAAGACACTGTCAATAGATTTCACAATATGCTTTCTGACCTTGCAAGAGCTCGTATAACTATTGGAGACGAAAAGGTAGAACGATTTTTGGATGCATTACCCAAACGATGGGAAGTGTACGTGAACTTAGTAAAAGATGAATACTATCAGACAAAAGAAATAACTCTACCACAGGTAATTGAGAGATTTAGAGGATATGAACAAACACGTTTAACTATCGACGCTGTTGCAGATGATACACCCTATGGACAAGCCTCAACATCTGATGCTTCTGTGAACGCAACTGCGTTCATATCTGAAAATGGTCAAGCAACTTCTGATACTCATTCCTCTACTGATACCACTACAACTGCAGGAGTACCAAAAGCTGCCAATTCTCATCAAAGAATGCCAATAAGTGTTAAATCAGCAGAAGAAAGTTTAGAAATTTTATCATGTTTCTTGTCTGCTTACGGTAATCAAGTTCAAGGTAAAATCACTGATCCAGGATTGTGGGACGAAGATTTTAGTCAAGTCGATCAGGATGACCTAGAGGAAATGGACTTACAATGGCAAACTGTCATGATTACAAATAGGATCAAGCGATTTATGACTAGAACAGGACGCAGTCCTAGAACCGGAAAAGCAGGTTTTGATAAATCCAAGGTGCGCTGTTTCAACTGTCAAGGTCATGGCCACTTCGCTAGAGAATGTCAACAGCCTAAAGTTGAATATACTCAAAGCCAAGACAAAACCAAGACCTCCTCTTCGCAACCACAACGCAGCTTAGCGTCACAGGCCATGATAGTGCAACACGATGATCGAACATATGATTGGCAAATCTGTACTGATGAAGAAATCAAGCTCTCATGGCTTCTATTGAAGAAATTCGCAGTGAAGTCAGTAACCAGAAGCAGCATCAGGTACTGACAGTGATTCAAACTCCAACGAAGAATATACTGAAGAGGTTGAAGATATTCAAGACACCTCTCAAGTGTGCAGTTGCACCATCGATCTATCCAACGAGAACATTGTTGCTAAAATGGCTGACCTCGACTCGAACAAGGAAAAGGTACTTCTTGACTCTCAATCTATGAAAGATTTCTGTAAATCCAATACGGTTTTAACTCTTTAAAACGATAATCTGACTAAGTTAGTATCCAATTTGGAGTCTCAGCAAACTGCTTTCAGACAAACCATCGCACATTTAACTTATCAAAGAGATGAATTTTCAAAGCAATATCATAAAACTGAAACAGATCGAACGGCCCTTTTATCAAATGTCGGTATTTTGACACAAAAAGTTGACATATTGTATGAATGTATCGAAACTGAAAAGAAAAAATTTGCTGAGAAGGTCCAAGAGTTAAACCTTTGTGAAATACAACTAACTGAGCAGGAAAGAAAGTTCGAGCAATTCCGTACTTCGTCAAGCACTTTGAATTCCATCTTGAGTCGTCAGCGTACCAGTGGAAAGTCTGAAGGTCTAGGGTATAATGAAACACCACCTCCGTATAATAACAACTTTAGTTTCTTCAAGAACGGGCCTCCACAACCTGAAAATTGTGACTCTTCAAGCTCTATGGATCTATTAAAATAACGCGAATCAAGAGAAACAAGCCACAAGCGCTCCACCTCAAACCACAACATGTGAACCTTTGCAGGAAACATTCATCTCAAGTAACGATATTAAATCTAAGCAAAGTACATCCTCTAATGCTAATACTGATCAATCCAATAAGATGGAAACTTTAAACTGCTTCAAATGTCGTGAACGTGGACACGTGGCCTCCGTTTGCACTAACAAGCGAAAAGAAACTCAAGCTAAACCCACTCCGACGCAGTCAGCTAAATCCACTCCCACGAAACCAGTTCATATTCTACGAAACCCACATCACGAAAGTCCAGCTTCAAACTCACGATATTATGGACACAGTAAACCAAGCACGGGGCAATTTTCTCAACGTCCACACCAGCAGCCACAGCAACCTTTTGTTCCATCTTATCGCCAACACCATTATGATCAACGCTCCCACATTCTTCCACGATATCATCATCATAATCATTACCCAAGTCCTCCACAATACCATCATGGAAATTACAATCATAGCCCTCCACGTCCTCATTATGAACCACGTCATTACACTAATTCCCGTTACAGTTCCCCACCAATGAGTCATAGAGTTCCTTACAACTCTAATAGTCATTACTCTACACGCCACACATCTCCAATCTCTCACCAAAATAAGGGAATTTACAAAAGAGTCACATATGTGACTGAGAACGGTCAATCCAGGTCTGTCATGGTCTGGGTTCCCCATGAACACTAATAATTTTATCTTGTGTGCAGGAACCGGGTCACCGACTCGTCAACAACTGGTACGTTGACAGTGGCTGTTCCAGGCACATGACAGGAGAACGACGTCTGCTTAACAACTTCGAATCTGGAAAGAAAGGTCGAGTAAATTTTGCTGGAGAAAAGGGTGGAGAAATAACTGGAATTGGATCAGTTACAAACGGAAAAATCACACTGAAGGATGTATTTTACGTCAGGCAGCTAGAACACAATTTGCTCAGTGTCTCTCAAATCTGCGACAATGATAATCCCGTGTATTTTACCAAGAAGGAGGTTTTGATTCTTAAATCCGGAATTGATATTCCTGAGGATCTGATTCTGATGCGTGCACCTAGAACGAAAAACACGTACATTATGGATATGAACAACACTGAACTCACCACCGATTCAACATGTCTTTTATCCAAGTCAACTAGTGAAGAAGCCATGATTTGGCACAGAAAGATGGCACATTTACACTTTCGGAAAATGAATGAAATCACAAAGAAAGAGCTAGTCCTTGGAGTTCCACTCAAACGATTCGAGTATGAAGGTAAATGCATTCCATGCAAACTCGGAAAGCAACACAAGCAACATCACAAGTCCAAGGCCATCAACACAATCGAGACAACATTCGAGCTAATGCACACTGATCTTTTTGGTCCTATTGCACAAAGGAGCTTCGGAGGAAAATACTATTTTCTAGTGATCACCGATGATTACACTCGCTACTCTTGGGTCTATTTCTTAGGCACTAAGAGTGAAACAGCTGGCACGCTAATCAACTTCTTTGACATGATCAAAAACGTATACAAAGCCAATGTCAAGCGTCCGCGCAGCAATAACGGGACAGAGTTCACAAATTCCACGATGACCTTCTACTGTCTAGCAAATGGAATAGTTCAACAACACATCGCTCCATATGAACCACAGCAAAATGGTGTCGCTGAGAGGAAAAACAGAACCTTGATAGAAGTTGCACGTACCATGTTAGCTGACTCACTTCTCCCCGTTACATTCTGGGGGGGAGGCAGTAAATAGAGCGTGTTACGTCCTCAATCGAGTGTTGACGGTGAAACGGTTTAATAAAACGAGTTATGAATTGCTTAATAGTCGTAAGCCTAATCTTGTTGGATTGGAACCCTTTGGGGCTCCTTGCACCGTTTTGAAAACAAATTATACCACCAAGTTCGCACCCAAAGCTGTCTAGGGATACTTTCTTGGATATGTTGAGGGTTGCGCGAACAAAAGAGTTTATCTTAAACTTTCACGTAAAGTGGAAATTGTTTTTAACTTGGAAATAACTAGTTACACTTTTGAAAAACAAACCGGTCCAGCTATCGCTTTTGACTATGATGCTTTATTTAAATCTTTTAACCTTTCTCCAAGTGTGACTCATACAGGAACAGAGAACCCGAGCTTCTCTTCTGATGATGAAGATACAGTTTTTCCTCGCACTCATGTCATTCAAGATATTGTCACTGAACCTGCTGACACCGATGATCAAGCAGATGACCAAGACGAAGTGGCAGAACCACTCGACGACGAAAATCCAGTCGATGATCAAGAACATGTGGCAGAACCACATAATGCAACCGCTCAAGACGGTGCGGCAGTCCCGCCCGTTGTGTCTCGCATTCACCAGGATCACCCATTCGAAAATATTATTGGCGATCCCGATGCACTGTATGCCTTGGTCACTACTTCCGAAGATTTCAACAACTGTCGATTTCTTTGCTTCGTGTCTCAAGATGTTCCTGCTAGTATTCATATGGCTCTTAAGGATGCAAACTGGGTCCATGCCTGTCAAGAGGAATTAGCTCAGTTCGAGAAACTAGGGGTCTGGATACTTGTGATTCTGCCCGATGATGCCTATGCTATAGGCACTAAATGGGTTTTCCGATGCAAACGAGATGACCGTGGAATCATCACTCGGAATAAAGCTCGATTAGTGGTACAAGGGTTTTATCAGGAAGAAGGATTGGATTTTCAGGATGTCTTCGCACCAGTCGCTCGCCTCGAGGTTGTTCGTCTATTCTTAGCTTATGCCTCTCACATGGGATTTACAGTTTACCAACTCGATGTTAAAAGTGCTTTCCTTTATGGTAAAATCGACGAAACCGTCTATGTTCAGAAACCCCCTGGCTTCGAATACCCACAACACCCTGATAAGGTTTACAAGCTCAACAAAGCTTTATACGGTCTTCATCAAGCCCCTCGTCTGTGGTATGGAACATTGTCAACTTTTCTCTTAGAATCCGGTTTCAAGAGAGGTCGTATCGATAGCACTCTGTTCATCAAAGATTCACCCAAGGCTAAACTATTGGTTCAAGTCTACGTGGATGATATTATCTTCGGTTCCACTGATAATCAGATGTGTAAGGACTTTGAAAAGCTTATGAAAGACAAATTCGAGATGAGCGCTATGGGTGAACTCAAATTATTTCTAGGATTACAGGTCGAGCAACTACCAGACGGAATGTTCGTTCATCAATATAACTATGTCACTGAAATGCTAAAGAAATTCAACATGACCGATGCCAAGCCAATTGCTACTCCCATTCCTCAGCACAATCTTGAACCCAACGCACAGAACGATCCTGATATGGATCCCACCGTTTATCGCGGCATTATAGGCTCCTTAATGTATCTTACTGCATCTCGTCCTGACATAATGTTTGATGTATGTTTATGTGCCAGGTTTCAAGTTTGTCCTAAGATGTCTCATCACTCTGCTGTAAAGAGGATTCTTCGCTACCTTAAAGGCCGACCGCGGCTGGGTCTCTGGTATCCCAAAGGAAGCGACCTCTTTCTCGAAGCATTCACCGACTCGGATTTGGGTGGATGCTATATCGATCGAAAGTCAACCTCCGGTGGTTGTCAATTTTTGGGAGGACGCCTCGTGTCTTGGCAATGCAAGAAACAGACAACTGTCTCCGTCTCATCCTGTGAAGCTGAATATATCGCTGCGGGTAGCTGTGTCTCACAGGTTCTCTGGATACAACAACAGATGCTGGATATTTCGGTTTATCCTATACCTCTACTCCTATTAATATAGATAATGAGGCTGCCGTTTCTGTTATTAAAAATCCTGTTAAACATAGAAAAACCCGTCATATTGATTTTAAGCACCACTTTATTCGAGACTATTATGAAAAGAAACTCATCGATATCATTCGTGTCTCTTCCGAAAACAACTTGGCCGATCTCTTCACTAAAGCTTTTGACAAATCTCGCTTCGAATCACTCATTCACCGTATTGGACTTCGCAATTTAGATTAACCAACGTTTTTATTAAAAAAAAAAAAAAAAAAAAAAAAAAAAAAAAAAAAAAAAAAAATCTAGTGTAACTTAGTTCGAACTCTAAAATTCGAGATGAAGATAACTCTTGCTTATGACTGTTGTCTTAGATCGGGTTTATTGCTATTACATGCACCTATAATTCTTCATCATATTTTAGTTTAACCTCCAGTGTCTTGTGGCCTTTCGTCTTTTAGTTATTCTCGATAGGGTGGTTTGTCTGGTTTAAATACCTCTTGATTCTTACATTAAACGACTTAATTTGGTCTGCCGACTTGTGTTACGAGTCATATGTTGCGCTTACAGATGGGATTTACTCACGTTGAATTACATATAATGAGTGTGCTCTTAAGTTCCTGAATTCATATAAGCGGCCTTTGAAATCTGAGTCAGTATACCCTCGGGGTGCCCTTGTTCACCTAGCCACCTAAGGCCTTTACGGTTTGGGATCGGTTGGTAGAAAGCTTGCCATAGGATTTCATAGAAAGTCAGCATAATTCTTTAACCCTTTCATACTTCATTGTTGATAGTCTTTGACTTATGTAATACAGTTGCTTTAATATTCAACACGAGCTATCCCTTCGCCAGTTTCATATGCTGCCCTTGTCTAGGTTGGTAACCACTCCATACCACTCGTAACTCAAAATACTTCAAAAATACCTTGTGTGCTCTCCGAATTTTGTCGAATGTCTGATTTCCGTGGGTGCTTTTCTGCTTAAACTTTACACCAGCTTACTTGTAATTAAAACTCTATCTGATGACTATAAGACAGAACGGTTAAATTGGACAACTACACAAACATGGATTTAAATTAAATTATCTTTGGAACCCCGATAAGTAATCTGATCGAATTTTGTTTCCTAAATGTATACTACATTGTTTGCTTAGTTAACGGTTTGTTTCTTTTTTAGTTCATTAATTTTTACCTTATTTCTGTAATTTTCTTTATCTTTTAAAACGTTGGTTAAACCCTCAAAAGTCCATTGGGCCCAGACTAACAGGCCCAACCTTGCCAGGCCCATAGGCCCATATTTGGCCTTTAAATACTCTCCGGTGAATTCATATTTTCACTTTTCACTTTTCAAAAATTTACACTTTCTCGGAGCTACAAGTAAATCTCACGAAGTTCTTAATTCGGTTGACTATTCCCCTATGTAAGTTCTTCTTTATTCGTTGACATTCATATGAGTTCGTCATAATTTGCTTAATGTGTTCGTGTTATATGTGTTTATCTATGATAATCTGGGTTAATCTTCAAAATCTGGGTGTTCATCTTCATAATCTGGGTTCAAAATTCATGAAAATTGATAAACTTGTTCGTATTCTGTATGTGTTCTTGATGTGTTCGTCTCAAATTGCTATGCTTTAATTTGATGATCGTCTTCGTTGATGTTATTGCTTGATGATCATCTTCGCCCTCCTAAGTGTCCAGAAACCTCATATGCCTTAGAATTTTTACCCAAATATATTGGACGAAGACACATCTTCGTCCCTCTTAGGTCTGGCAGACGAAGACACATCTTCGTCCCTTTTAGGTCTGACACACGAAGACACATCTTCGTCCCTCTTAGGTCTGGCAGACGAAGACACATCTTCGTCCCTTTTAGGTCTGACACACGAAGACACATCTTCGTCCCTTTTAGGTCTAGCAGACGAAGACACATCTTCGTCACTCTTAAGTCTAGCACACGAAGACACATCTTCGTCACTTTTAAGTCTAGCACACGAAGACAAATCTTCGTCCCTCTTAAGTCAAGCACACGAACACACATATCTGTCTCATTCAGACGAAGACCCATGTCACTGTCTTCGATGAACACGTTGCCACCTGTCCTGGACGAACACCTTCTTCGTCACAATATTACACATGTGTTCGCTTTACATGCTTTTTGCTTAAACTGCTACACGAACATGCATGCTCGCCAACTCTCATGTTAGGCATACATACATGTTCGTGTCTATCATATCTAACATGTTCATGTTTACAGATTTCACAGATGGAGAGACAATTTGATAAACGACACAATCAAGCAGTGAGTTTCGCTCTAGACGACCCTGCATCAGTTCCTTTTCGCGAGACAATCCTATTTTTACAACACTCCCGGATGGCGTTCATTCTCAGTGAAGATCTCCTAATAAATATCCCGTTGGTTCAGCAGTTCCTCACTAACCTTACACATGTCGATCTTCTCCATCCGGTTACTGCGACGCACAAGGACGGTTTACGAACAGTCGTTAATAATCAGGAAATCATATTCAGCAGTACTACTCTTCGGGAAATATTTCATCTTGGCCGCAGCTCATCTGAAAGTGCCCCTTCATCCTTTGGCAACCGATTTCTTCGTCGAAAGTTGCCACTACTGGGTTACGTCGGGCCATTCCCCACTGTCTCTTTTCCAAAGGGCAAATTTCTCGGCCCATGGCGGTATTTTGTCCACGTGTTTGTATCAGTGTTTAAGTTTTCCAAGACATCTCATGACAATATCGACAATCTACTGCTGTCGATGATGCTCAGTCTGGTACTCAATAAACCCTATCCCGTAGTTGAGTATGTATTCCAGATGTTCCAAAATGATCTGAAAGTGACTACGCCTAATACACTCATGTTGTACCTGAGATTCATTATGATCATCTTACGACACTTCATCCCTGATATCCCAATTCAGAATCTCCAGACGCGGGTTAATCAGATCGGTTCTGCCAAGCTGTTTCACACTTGCCAAAAGATTCATCCGCGACCTGAGCACGAGGCCCAACCCACGGATCAACCTCTTTTTGGGGCTATCGTTGATCTGAATTTCGTTGACACAGATGTTGATGAGGATGCTCATTTTCTGTCGAGCGAGCCTCGTACTGCTTTTACTGGTCCTCCAGCGCCTAGCAAGCCAAAGCCTCGGCCAAAGCGCAAGGCTAAGATTCCTATCGTCGTGGACTCTACATCCAGCGATACTACATTCAGGGATATTGAAAATTATCACGAGAGTCCTCCACTCTCTGCCATTCCCGAGCAGCCACCTCATACTCCACCTGGGAGTCATCAGTCTATTGCTACTGAGGTGATCGTAACTTCTCCTGCTCCTGATACTAGAGTTGTCGATACTCCTACGCAGGTCAATGATGCGGCAACTGAGGAACTTAACTTCGATGACCTCACTTCCTCGTTTCATCCATCCAACCGCGGGAAACGCCCTTTCACTAGCAATGATGAGTCTGGATCCTCTACCGCACCTGAGCGCCCACACAAGAAAAGGGCCGCGGAGAATCAACCTAATCTTCATGACTTACATTCTCTTGTTTTGCAGCTTTCTTCACAGGTTGCTACTCTTTTGAAGTCCGACGCTGAGAAATCCCTGCGCATTTCTTCTCTTGAAGCCCAAGTTGCACTGCTCTCGAAGCGTTCATCTGCTCAGGGGGAGGAACCGTGCAAAACATCTGCTGTTAGACACCAAAGAGATGATCTCGATGATGATCCAGATGTTGCACGCCAAAGAGAGCAGATTGCCTCTACTTCTCAAGCACTGATTATCCATCGCTCTGCAGATCAGGGGGAGCAACCACATCAGCAAAAACAAGGTGGAGATAATCAAGAACAGGAATTCGGGGCAAGAAATGACGACACATGGTCTATAGATGAAACAACAGTGGTGAATGAAGATGAAAACGAGGATTATACTTTTCAGGAACCAGCTAGCACGGAGGAAGTAAATACAGAGGAAAAGGGTGAAAGTAGTTCGAAGCCCAGCCTTGAGGAGCGACGAGGATGGTTTCGAAAGATCGATCCAAAGAAGCTAACACCACTGATCAGAAAGTTCTTCATTAGAGAACGCCAGCCGCACTTGGGGATAATTAGCTGGCTATTTGATTCTGAATTGCAGGTGTTCGTGATCAAAAGATACGATGGTGTTCAGTACTTGAGCAAGAAACGGGAAAATTTCAATTCATTCCCGAAATCAGAGCTCGTTTGCCTGTCTAAGCTTCATTTGATCAACAGAGACAAGGACGAGTATGCTAGTTGGGTCGAGAGAAAGATCAAGGAAGAAGGGAAAATCGGGGTATTTAAGGAATTTACACCAGTAGTGGGAAAGATTATGATTGCTAGGAAAAAGATTGATCCTGATACTGGCAGATCTGCAAGGAGAATGGTATATCCTCCTATCGCCTGCCTGACGAAGATTCCGATGAAGAATTTTGGTCGGGATATACTTGGTGATTTGCATATTTGGGCTGTAGATTCTGCTACTGGTGAAGCCGTGATGTATAAGGAAGATGATGAGGTCAAAGACGGTATGACCGAGATTCTGAGAGTCATTGACGCTACTCAACTGGCTAATCTGACAGAAAACGACCTGAAGATTTTGAAGAATAACCACATCCTTTCTTTAGCGGGCTGGGAAGACATTGGTAGAGATTACCAAAGGATTGTTGATGGTTGTTTGAATTTACAGGTCAATGCTGATACTGATATGTTGATCAAAGAATAGAAGCATCAGTCAAGGGGGAGTTTGTTGGTGCAAGAATGCTATGACTGGATGTTCTATTGTGTTTTGGTTTATATCACTGTATTAATTAGTATAGATATAGCTTAGTGGGCTGCTCACGGACTTGCATGTCCGTGAGGCCCAATAGAGTCCAAGCCCAAACTAGCTGAACATGTTACTCTATAAATAGAGGTGTTCAAGGTAGTTTAGGGTTGTTGGTTTTACAGAGAGAATTAGTGTTTATGCTTTTGGATTGTAACATCGTTTGTGTTAATCAAAGCATTGAGAATTCGGTAATTGTGTTATTTCGTTTATTACTTTCGTTTATAACCTGTGCGTTTATTGATTACGAGATTCCGCCTCGTAGTTAGTATAGTTTAATCCTGTAAATCGGACCACTGGGACCTACAATTACGTATACCAAACTGGGAAATTTGAACGAGATTCATCCTCTCCTAGGTCACGATATGATTCTTTGGAGTTGGTATTCTTGATATGTCGATAATTTCTACGGATTTAACCGTAACCCTCAAAAATCAATTTTATTCGTATTTATATATTCATTATTTTATGATTTCTTTAAACATTATACGTGAGTGATACGGATACGTTAATCATACGTGAATCAATAATCATTCGATAATCATTCGTTAATCATTCGTTAATCATCCGTTAATTATTCATTACTCATTCGTTAATTACATGTTAATCATTCGTGAAATCATTCGTTGGTCATTGTTAAGCGTACGCCCAGTCAATTATCGTTACTCGTTATCGTAGGGATGGATTGGTTATCCCGACATCATGCCGAGATCATTTGCTTTGATAAATCTATTCGTATTCCGTGTGCTGATGGTAGTATTCTTACGGTTTGTGGTGAAACAAAATCAAAGGGACTTAAACTCATGTCCTGTAAGCAAGCTTATAGCTACTTGCGTAAGCATAAGAAGGATCTTCCATGTTATCCTGCGTTTCTAGCTCACATCATTGATACAAGGAAAGAAACGCTCAAACTTGAAGATATTCCCATCATTCGGGATTTCCCCGAAGTCTTTCCCGAAGATGTATCTGGATTACCTCCTGTACGACAAGTGGAATTCCGTATTGATCTCATTCCTAATGCAACTCCTATTGCTAAAGCTCCTTATCGTCTCGCTCCTTCGGAAATGCAAGAGCTTTCAAGCCAATTGCAAGAACTAACCGACAAGGGTTTTATTCGCCCTAGTTCTTCTCCTTGGGGTGCTCCTATTTTATTTGTAAAGAAGAAAGATGGTTCGTTTCGGATGTGCATCGATTACCGTGAACTTAACAAACTTACCATCAAGAATCGTTATCCTTTACCTCGAATCGACGACTTGTTTGATCAATTGCAAGGTGCTACTTTTTTCTCCAAGATACACCTTCGTTCGGGCTATCATCAACTTAGAGTAGCCGAAGAAGACATTCCTAAAACTGCCTTCCGAACTCGCTATGGTCATTTCGAGTTTATGGTTATGCCATTTGGACTCACAAACGCACCTGCTGTTTTCATGGATCTAATGAATCGCGTTTGTAAACCATACCTCGACAAATTCGTCAGAGTCTTTATCGATGATATTCTCATTTATTCGAAATCCAAAGCCGAGCATGAAACTCATTTGCGACTTGCTCTAGAACTCCTCAAGAAAGAAAAGCTTTATGCTAAATTCTCGAAGTGCGAATTTTGGCTCAAGGAAGTTAAATTTTTGGGTCATCTAGTTGATGCAAAGGGAATACACGTTGATCCCACTAAGATCGAGGCCGTTCGTAACTGGCCTATTCCAACTAATCCTTCTGAGATTCGATCTTTTCTTGGGTTGGCAGGTTATTATCTTCGTTTCATCGAAAACTTCTCAAAGATCGCTATTCCTTTGAAGAAGCTTACTCATAAAACTGAGAAGTTTGTTTGGGGAGATGATCAAGAATCATCATTTCACATTCTTAAAGATAAACTTTGTAAAGCTCCTGTTCTAAGTCTTCCTGATGGAACCGAAGATTTCGTGGTATATTGTGATGCATCGGGAAATGGTCTTGGTTGTATGTTAATGCAACGAGGAAAAGTTATAGCTTATGCATCGAGACAATTGAAGAAGCACGAAGTCAATTATACCGTTCATGATCTCGAACTTGGAGCGGCTATCTTCGCTCTAAAGTTGTGGAGACATTATCTCTTTGGTACAAAGTGTATTGTTTACACTGATCACCATAGTCTTCAGCATCTATTCAATCAAAAAGATCTAAACATGAGGCAACGTAGATGGATTGAATTGCTTAATGATTACGACTATGAGATTAAATATCATCCTGGCAAGGCTAACGTTGTTGCCGACGCCTTGAGTCGTAAACCTTATTCAAAAGTCTACAGTATTCGTGTTCTTTCGGATCTTCATTCGTTAATCGTTATTGCACAACAGAAGATAATCAATGGTGGAAACTTGGCTAGTGAATTGGGTTGTGGCATTGAAAAGCAATTAATCATCAAACCAAACGGTCTTCATTATTTCAACGATCGTCTTTGGATACCTTCAATCGATGATCTTCGTAATCTTGTGATGAAAGAAGCTCATAATACTCGATACTCGATTCATCCCGGTGCCGATAAAATGTATCATAATTTGAAGCATTCCTATTGGTGGCCAGGCATGAAAAAGGATATATTCTTATTCGTTCAAAAATGTCTAACTTGTTTGAAGGTTAAAGTCGAACATCAAAAGCCCTCGGGTTTGTTAACTCAACCCGAAATCCCGTTGTGGAATTGGGAAGGCATTGCGATGGACTTTATAACCAAACTTCCACGTTCATCAAAAGGTTACGACGGTATTTGGGTAATCATTGATCGTTTGACTAAAGTCGCTCACTTCATTCCTATTTGTGAAACTTATCGTGTCGAACGCTTAGCTCAAATCTACATTCACGAAATCGTAAGACTTCATGGAGTACCGCTTGACATCATTTCTGACCGTGATGGTCGATTCATATCGCGATTTTGGAGATCTCTTCAATCCGCACTTGGAACTCGCTTGAATCTCAGCACCGCTTACCATCCTCAAACTGATGGTCAATCGGAGCGTACTATTCAAACACTAGAGGATTTGTTGAGAACCTGTGTCATCGATTTCGGTGGTAGTTGGGACTCACACCTCGGACTTATTGAATTCTATTACAACAACAGTCATCATACGAGTGCAAACATGGCCCCTTATGAAGCTTTATATGGTCGTAAATGTAGATCGCCGGTATGTTGGCAAGACATTGGGGAAACGCAAATAACTGGACCCGAATTGATACAAGAGACAACGGATAAAATCGTAAAAATACGCGAAAACCTCACCACCGCTCGTAATCGCCAGAAACGTTACGCCGATAAGCGTAGAAAGCCTCTTGAATTTGTCGTTGATGATCGCGTTCTTCTCAAGCTTTCACCTTGGAAAGGCGTGGTACGATTCACCAAGAAAGGGAAGCTTGCCCCGAGATACGTTGAACCCTTCAGAATTATCGAGCGTGTGGGTAAGGTTGCGTATAGACTTGATTTACCGACCGAACTAGAGAATGTTCATCCAGTATTTCATGTATCTAATTTGAGAAAATGTCTAGCTGATGAAAATCTACATGTACCATTGGATGAAATCCAAATCGATTCGACTATGCACTTCGTAGAGCGACCTGTTGAAATCTTAGACCGTGAAATCAAGAAACTAAGGAGAAGTTCAATTCCAATAGAGAAAGTACGTTGGTAATCTAAACGTGGACCAGAGTTTACATGGGAACAAGAAGATCACATGAAATCCAAATATCCGCACTTATTCATAAATCAACCGGGTACTAGTCAACCATAATTTTCGAGGACGAAAATCTTTAAAGTTGTGGAGACTGTAACATCGTGCCCGAATCCGACCCGATATTTGACTTGTAACTTCACTTCGGACTTTGTAATTGTATACATTTGACGATTTATAAAAGTTCGATTTGAGTTATGTATATTTGGGTTATCTTAATTCTATTTAAACCTTGTAACATTATTAATGTGTTATCTTGCATGTGTACATTAATGTACACTAAAATGTGTTTAATACACATGGACTTATATAAATGCAAGTAATTCTAGTAATGTGTTAAAGACAAGTAGTTTAATTAATACATGCATGCAAGGAACTATGTATGTATGTATGTTTCCTTGTTCTTAGCCTTGTTCTTAGCCTTCAAGTTTGGTCAAATGAGTTACACATTTCTTATTTATGGCTTTAAACACCTCTTTAACCATTTCTTTTTGTAACCTACAATAATTAAATTTGGAGTTAATTATTAGGGGAGTTACATTTTGACCTTTCTTTATCACATATCAAACTCTATAAATTGGTGTCTTCTTGTCAAAAAAATCCAACCAACACAAAGCTCCATAATCAAAACTTCAAGCCTCCCATAATCGATTGTAAAGGTTCCCAATTCTATTGTTTTTCATCATAATAATCCATAATCATGTTTATCTTTTATGTTACTCAAGCTTACCATCATCATCTTATTAATCTTGTCTATTCAAACTCTATTCTAGAAAACTCTAATTTCATGATATATTCTTATTCATATTTATTCTTATTTCTAGATTTGTAAAGGCAAGTTTGGTGTTCCTTTCAACATATTCCGTATTCATAATCTAGTATCCGTATCTACCTCCGTATTTAATCATGTGAGTAAACTCGATGCCCTTTTTATTATATAAATCTTTGGGTTGTATCATGACATTCATATTCATACTTATATTCATACTTTTATGTTTAATTCATACTTATGTTCACATTTATATTTTATGTCTATATTCATACTTATAGTAATATGGTGATTCATATTCATATTTATGTTTATATTCATACTTATATTCATACTTTTATGTTTAATTCATACTTATGTTCACATTTATATTTTATGTCTATATTCATACTTATAGTAATATGGTGATTCATATTCATATTTATGTTTATATTCATACTTATATTTATGTGTATATGTATACTTTTTGTATTATACTCATCGTAATACATTCATATTGGTATTCATTCATAAAAGTCATTCTTATTATATTCATTCGTAAAGTCATTTATGTTTATATGTGCTTATATTCATATTTGATACTATATTTTCGTATTATGGCAAACATTGGAATGAATCAAGTGACACAATCATTATGGGATGCACACACGATAAATCAAACATTCAAACAATCAATCATTCATTATATGTATATACTAAACGGGAAACGTGATAGATCTATTGGTCGTTATTAGACATTCCGACGTGTTACTGTGAATGTTGAGGCCCTCGACCGGACCCTATGTGACTTTGATCACATATGATATACATCAGACTTGATACAAACGCGTGTTATGTCACACCCCGCTAAAGCGGAAACACGGGAATGTGAAGAGCTGGAAAATCATGTCACAGGTCATATAAAACATAACGGTAAAGGAGTCATTCATTGAAATTAAAAGTGTTTAAATCCCATTCGAACAATCGAAAGACAAATAGTTTAATACATTGACACACGATTAAAATGATTCATAAAATATTTCCCAAAATAACTGGCCAAGTCTTTTCCCAACAAGGTCCTCACACGACTGCCTCGACCCGTCCACGCCATGCATCATGAGCTTACACTAATTTCCTGAAACATAAGATAAAGTGTCAACTACGAAACGTAGTGAGTGAGTTACAGTTTAGAGTTTGAAAGAGTTTCCAAAAATAGAAGTTACCAGAAATAGAAAGTTACCAAAAATAGAAATTTAATGGTAAAAGTTTATAAGTAAGCGAGTAAAGTGAGTAAATAAGTAAACTCGCATAGTAGTGATAGCGAAACCAGGCGCTAAAATAATGTAAAAGCGGGATCAGGCGCTAAAATAATGTAAAAGCGGGATCAGGCGCTAAAATAATGTAAAAGCGGGATCAGGCGCTAAAATAATGTATATGCGTATGGGATATGTGTTTAACTTAACTAAAGGTACCTTGTATCAATCGCTTGGCATAATATAAGTAGTAAGTATACACTAAACCGATTGTATGGTCGAGATGGCAGCCCAAAAATATTTAAGTAAGTAATTCAATAAGTGAGGTAGTAATATGTACTTGGGACGCTAACCCTGAGTAAGGAGTGACCCCTCCTAAGTATCGATACCCATATGACTAACGGCTATTGCTAATAGTGTATAAGAGAGAGAGAGATTAAAACGGGCATTTAATTAAGGATACTAAAAACATTCAAGAGATCTTACGGGCTTATATATCCATCAAGGATTGGTTACTAACAAGCATCCTAGTTTAGTTATCCTGCTAAGGCATTAACACAAATACGCATGATAGTTTGTAAGATTCAAGTTAAAATGCTTCATAGATTCAAAGTTTAAAACGAGATTCAATAAATACCAATAATTTGCAAATAGTGTTTACAAGTTACAAAACATGATCTTATGCTTCCCCCAAATAATGTTGAAAAGTATTAAAAGTAAAACATAGTGGGGATGTAACTCACGGATTGCGAAGAGATCGGAAACTTGGAAATTCGGTCGAAATGTGTAAGCCGGGAATCACGGATTGCCTATTAATACCAAGGTAGTTTAATGAGTTGTTATATTATTAGGTTCTTATATAATAATATAGGTAAAATGTCATTAAAGTGTAAGTGTCAAGTTCAAGTATCGTCAAAATGGTCCAAAAAGGTAATTGTCATGATTGTGTCCGAAGGTTTGATATAACGTTTTAGGTTGTTATATCTTAAGTGTTTTTGCTCGCTGAGGTGATTTACAATTTCCGAGGAAATTTGGGCAGCGCTTCCGCGCCCAAATCTCATATCCAAAAATTGTAAATCAACTCCGCTCACAAATCACCTAATATACAATAATACACGTTTTATAGCTTATTAAGGTCCATATAGTTTAACACAAGTCACTTTTATTATAGATTTTGTTTATCTCAGTCCCCTCATGATTTTGGTAAAAGTCCAGAATGTATACACAACTTTTAATCGGGTAAAACGACGATTTTCGGGAGGACAGCAGCCCGGTGCTGCGCACCTGGCAACAGGTGCGGCGCACCTAGCTGCTGTCTCAATCCCGTTTTTGTGTTTTTCTTGCTAAAACGTTTTGTGACTTATGGATTTCGACATGCAACCAGTAGATACCATATAAAATAAAGTTTTATCAGTTTCTAATCAACTTTAAACCACAAAAATGTAGATCTAATTACTTTTTAGTTAAAAATCGTTTTTGTGAGAAAAGTGTCATAAAACTTCATAAAACTTTTCTTTGTTGTTTAGATCGAACATGCAATTAGTAAATATCCTTTAAAACAACATTTTAACAGTTTCATAATTGTTTTTATCCACAGATTCGTGGATCTAAAGAGTATTTCGTTTAAAAACGTTTTTGACCGTAACAAGTCATAGATTTATGAAAAATCATATTTTTAACCGTTAGATCTTACATGCAATTGAATATTAATGTAAGAATAGTAAAAGTATAGAGATCTACCGAAGGAAAAGCTTAGATGAAGAGTTTTTGCCGGATTTGAGCTCCAAAAATCTTTACAACCGTGGTCCTTTTTACTAAAAACGATACCCTTGGCTTTGTTTGATGTTTGGAACGGTTTGTATGGTCTAAATATGGGTTTTAATGGTGAAATATTCCTGGTGTTCTTGAGCTTTTAGAGAGAAAATGGAGAGAGATGTATGTGTGTGTGTTTTGTGTTTTTAGTAAAATGAATAAGAAAATGAAAAGGAGTGTAAATGGGGTCTAGGGACTGCCAAATGCCAGTAATTACTGGCCCCAAGTCGTTTCCTATTGGCCAAGTTGGGTGGTGGGAGTGTAAAACGAGAAAGGGACCAAATTTGTAACATTTTTGAAAACCTGACGAGAGGTGCGGCGCACCATGGTACTAGGTGCGGCGCACCGGGCCATTTTTGGTCACTTTGAAATTTCCGTTTTTGCGTTATTGCTTCGTTGGACCTTTTTGTTAATTATAAGTTGTTGGTTATGATAAGTTATGAACTTAGGAAAGTTCAATAGGTGTTTTCTTGGTATTAGGACTTATAATTTTGATTCCGGAAGTTATTCCGACACTAGTTCCGATAAGTATAGATTCAAAAGTTACGAACCAAAGTAGAGCGAACGAGACAAAGAAGTAACTAACGTTTCGAATTGATATCACAACAGAATAAGTACCTGGATTTTGACGGTTGTCACATTCTCCCCGGGTTGAAAGAAATTTCGTCCCGAAATTTAGTGCGTCTTATCAGGTAGAGGAGTTCTCGAACAGATGAGGATATTTCTGACGGAATTGGTCTTCACGCTCCCACGTGAATTCGTGACCGCGTCGAGAGTTCCACCGAACCTTGATTATCGGAATACGGCTCTGTCGGAGTTGTTTGACCTCGCGGTCAACAACTTCGAGTGGTTCCTCGATGAAGTTTAATTTGCTGTCGATTTTGACTTCGTCAAGAGGGATGACGATAGTCTCGTCAGACAGACACTTTTTCAGGTGTGAGACGTGGAACACATCATGCACACTCGCGAGAGCTTGAGGAAGGTGGAGACGATAAGCAACGGGACCGATACGTTCGATGACTTCAAATGGGCCTGTGTACCTTGGGCTCAGTTTACCGCGCTTCCCGAAACGGACTACTCCTTTCCAGGGCGATACTTTGAGGAGTACACGGTCGCCCACTTGGAACTCGAGGGGTTTCCGTCGGTTGTCAGCGTAGCTCTTTTGTCGGGTACGGGAAGTCTTCAGTCGTTCACGGATGGTGGTGATCTTGTCGATGGTTGCCTGAACGATGTCGAGCCTCGTAAGTTGTCGGTCGCCCGCCTCTAACCAGCAGAGCGGTGACCGGCACTTACGCCCGTAGAGAGCCTCGAATGGAGCACACTTGATGCTGGCATGGTAGCTGTTGTTATAGGAGAACTCGACCAAGGGAAGGTGAGTGTCCCAACTTCCTCCGAAGTCTACCACACATGCTCTCAGCATATCCTCAAGTGTCTGAATCGTCCTTTCGCTCTGGCCGTCAGTCTGAGGGTGATACGCCGTGCTGAGGTCTAATCGGGTACCTAAGGATTTCTGGAGAACATTCCAGAAACGGGAGGTGAATCGGCTATCCCTATCGGAGATGATGGAGAGTGGGGTTCCATGACGAGAGACGATCTCGTTGATATAGACTTGAGCTAGCTTCTCCATCGAATGATTTTCCCGAATTGGTAAGAAATGAGCGGATTTGGTCAGACGATCCACGATTACCCAAATCGTGTCGTTACCCTTAGCCGTACGAGGCAATTTGGTGATGAAGTCCATAGAAATCTGCTCCCACTTCCACATGGGAATTTCCGGTTGCTGAAGTAAACCTGAGGGCTTTTGATATTCCGCCTTGACCTTGGAGCAAGTGAGGCACTTGGCTACGTACAAGGCGATATCCTTCTTCATGCCCGGCCACCAGTAGTACTCCCTGAGGTCCTTGTATAACTTGTCGGATCCCGGATGGATAGAATATCTAGATCGGTGGCCCTCATCCAAAATGAGTTGGCGAAGATCCTCAGATCTCGGAATCCATGCTCGGCCCTTGAAATAATAAATTCTGTCCGACTTGCGTTCGAAGTCCTTCTCGTGGTTATGAAGCGTTTCGGCCTTAATGTTCTCGGGTTTTAACGCCTCTTGCTGCGCGTTTGCAATCTGCTCTCGTAGGCTCGTCTGAACCTGAATACCTAATGCTCGAACTCGGGATGGCCTTACCCTTTCCTTCCGACTCAGGGCATCTGCTACTACGTTTGCTTTACCCGGGTGGTATTTAATCTCGCAATCGTAGTCGCTCAGCAGTTCTATCCATCTCCGTTGCCTCATGTTGAGCATTTTCTGATCTAAGATGTGCTGGAGGCTCTTGTGGTCGGTGAAGACCGTACACTTAGTACCATACAGGTAGTGTCTCCAAATCTTCAAGGCAAACACGACTGCTCCTAATTCTAGGTCGTGCGTGGTGTAGTTCTGCTCGTGGATCTTCAGCTGCCTGGAAGCATAAGCGATGACCTTGTCCTTCTGCATTAGGACACACCCAAGTCCTTGGTGGGAGGCATCGCAAAATACTATAAAATTGTCCGTGCCCTCTGGAAGGGATAGGATTGGTGCGTGACATAGTTGGTACTTGAGCTTCTGAAAAGAATCCTCCTGATCTTTTCCCCAGATGAAGTCCTTATCCTTTTGAGTGAGTTCGGTGAGAGGCTTCGCGATCTTTGAGAAATTCTCAATGAATCTTCGGTAATAACCTGCTAATCCTAGGAACTGACGGATTTCTGTCGGGGTTGTCGGAGCTTGCCATTTCTCTATCGCTTCGATTTTGGCTGGATCTACATGGATCCCTTCTTGGTTTACTACGTGACCAAGGAAATGTACCTCTCGGAGCCAGAATTCACACTTCGAGAATTTGGCGTACAATTGCTGCTCTTGAAGGAGTTCTAAGACGAGCTCTAGGTGCTTTGCGTGATCTTCCTTGTTCCTTGAGTAAATGAGGATGTCGTCGATGAATACGATCACGAACTTGTCCAGATATGGTCTACACACTCTGTTCATCAAATCCATGAACACTGCGGGTGCGTTGGTTAGACCGAAGGGCATGACAAGGAATTCGTAATGACCGTATCGGGTGCGAAAAGCGGTTTTCGGGATGTCGGACTCACTGACGCGAACCTGGTGATAACCCGAACGGAGGTCGATCTTGGAGAAATAAGTTGCACCCTGCAACTGGTCGAAAAGATCGTCGATCCTCGGGAGAGGGTATCGGTTCTTGACGGTCAGCTTGTTCAACTCTCGATAGTCGATACACATACAGAAAGATCCGTCCTTCTTTTTGACGAAGAGGATTGGGGCTCCCCAGGGGGGACGAACTTGGACGAATGAGACCATGGTCTAGGAGTTCTTGCAACTGTTTCGACAGTTCCAGCATTTCGGGTGGCGCCAGACGATAAGGTGTCTTAGCAACCGGTGCTGCTCCAGGGACGAGGTCTATTCGGAACTCCACTTGTCGTTGAGGTGGTAGCCCAGGCAAATCCTCGGGAAAGACCTTGGGATGATCCTTGACTACTGGAATATCTCGGAGTTGAGTCTCGGAAGGTTTGCGCTCGACGACGTGGGCAAGGAATGCGTCATAGTCCCTCTGGAGGTACTTGCGCATTTTAACGGAAGATACCATGCGGAGTTGTCGTCCAGGCTTGTCTCCCTGAACAACGAGAGTCTCTTTTTCCGAAAGAGGGATACGGATAAGCTTATCGAAACAAATGATTTCCGCTCGGAAGCGAGATAGGAATCAGGTCGATGGGGAAAATTTTGTCAGAAAGGCACAGGGAACATCCTAAGATTATATCCTTAGCTTCAAATTCTTGGCCGTTAGCATATTCAACGGTAAAACTATCCTTAAGAATTTCAGATTCTAACCCTATGAGGGGTCTAAATTCTAAGGAAATGAAACTTCTTTCGGCTCCTGAGTCGAATAATACGGAAGCAGAATGATTGTTGAGGGAAAACGTACCAGTAACTGCGTTGGGGTCCTGACGTGCTTCCTCAGCCGTTAGCCCGAATGCGCGACCCCTACCCTGCCCTCCTTGATTCTGTGGAGCTCGGTTGAGCTTAGGGCAGGTATTGCGAAGATGCTGGTCGCTCCCGCACTCGAAGCAGGTTCTTTTCGGGGCTGGAGTAGCGAACTTGTCAGGGCAGTACTTGGCATAGTGCCCCGTCTTCTGGCACTTGAGGCATATTGGACAGTTCCCGAGATGGTGGAAGTTACACTTGCCACACTTTGGGTGTGGTCCGGTGTAAGTCCCAGACTTAGCTGGTGGTGCAGGTGTAGGTGCGGGTGAAGCAGTCACGGCGTAGTTTCGGGCCTTCTTGATGCGATCGCTTCTTCTCGGGGTTGACTCGGCCTTCCTCTTCTCACCAGTCTCCTTTTTGGAGGATCCGGGAGCGGTGAGGAGATTGCTGGTAAGACGATGGGCCAGGATGATTGCGCTCTGGAGGGTCTGAGGTTCAGCTGCCATGACCATGCCTCGGATTTCCGGAACTAGACCAGATATGTATAGGTCGATCCGGTTCTCCTCGGGGGTTACCAGCCTTGGAACCAATCGGGCGAGTTCGTGGAACCGGGTAGTGTATTTTTCAATATCATTCCCAACCATCTTGTGGTCCCACAGCTCAGCCTCGAGCTTCTTGATCTCTCCTCTCGGGCAGTATTCCTCTATGAGTAAGTTCTTGAAGGTGTTCCAGGGAAGGGCATAGGCATTGTCACGTCCTCGGGTCTGGACAACAGTGTTCCACCATGACAGAGCTCGGCCATGGAATACGCAGGACGCGTACTCCACCTTGTTTGCCTCGGCACATCGGCTGATGTGTAGGACCGATTCGATACTCTCGAACCATTGGACCAACCCTACAGCACCAGTTGTGCCGTGGAACTCTTTTGGCTTGCAGGCCATGAAGCTCTTGTAGTTGCATGGAGGAGGGTTCGGATGCTGGTTCTGGTTGTTCTGCTGTTGCTGTTGTTGTTGCTGCTGCTGATGCTGATGATTGTTGACGTTGGCGTTGATTCCGGCGGTGATCTGCGCGATCATGTTAGGCATAGCCGCGTTCAACTGCTCGGCAACTTGTTCAGCGATGATGCTAGCATTAGAGCGAGGAGCCATGATTCTACAATCAGGAGAACAATTTAGTTTAGAACGTACGAATGGATTATGATAAGATAAAAAGTTAAGCAACCATGGATAGTTATAGCACGAGATTAAAACGACTGATCACATAGTACACGCGAGATTAAGAATTGCGAGATAGAATAGTAATGATTGTAACAAGTATAAGATTCACAAGATAGGTAACAATAGATAATAATAAATGGAACTTCATTCATTAATTAAAAGAGTCGAGTACAAGGTTTGAATAGAAAGTACAGTACGATACATAGAGAATGATAGATACTAGCCTAATCGTATACAACGGAAAATTTACGACTAGCTAGAGGTATGAACGGCGGATGTCCCTAGTGACTTCGGTCGAAGATCATCAAAGCGACGATGGCTATTATCAGCGCTCCCATGGCCCAGATGACGTAGATAAGGGTTTGTACAGTCCGGGCGGTGGTTTGGGCCGTCGAGATGATCCGGATGGCCTGTTCTGCCAGTTTGTGGGTTTCGTCAGAGGCTTCGAATAGGTGAAGGGCCTGCTGCTGAGTTTCGCCTGCTATCCTCTGGACTTCGTGAAATACGGTGCGGAATGCCTCGGGTGGAGGAAGTCGGAGGTCAGGTCCGGCCCCTTGGGCACGACGCACGTCCTCTAGGAACTGGCGTTCCCATGGATAGACTCCCATAACTGGAGGGTGTCCAGCTGGGTCGTACGGGTCCACGGATGGCTGACGAGGTGCGGGTTGGAACGATCCTGGATGCCGAAAAGGTGTCGCACGAGAGGGTGGTAACACGGTCCTCGGGCTAGACCCGTTGCCGCTGCTAATAGTCGTGGAGGTATCTTCGGTCGGTAGAGACGATTGAGACATGACGGATCTGAGACGTAGAAAGTTTCGTGAGTAATAGAGAACACAAAGAAAGATAAAGGAAATGTGTAACGAAATGCATGTACGGGTCAGCCGCGTGAGAATCGGGAAAAGACAGTGCCGGGAATTTTGACTCAAAACCGTTAACATTAGTAATTACGTTCCGTCCTTGCATAATTTCTTTTGAACTAGGCATGGGTGATCAGGCCATGCGTAGTTGAAAATAAATATGCAATCGCGAAATTAATTCTCTAAGGTTTAGACCCGTAAATTATTTTCCGAAAAGTCTTGGTTATAGTTTGGTTTCGAAAACTTTTTGAAAAATTTTTAAAACCGTTTTTCTCTATAACCTGTGCTCTGATACCAAGTCTGTCACACCCCGCTAAAGCGGAAACACGGGAATGTGAAGAGCTGGAAAATCATGTCACAGGTCATATAAAACATAACGGTAAAAGAGTCATTCATTGAAATTAAAAGTGTTTAAATCCCATTCGAACAATCGAAAGACAAATAGTTTAATACATTGACACACGATTAAAATGATTCATAAAATATTTCCCAAAATAACTGGCCAAGTCTTTTCCCAACAAGGTCCTCACACGACTGCCTCGACCCGTCCACGCCATGCATCATGAGCTTACACTAATTTCCTGAAACATAAGATAAAGTGTCAACTACGAAACGTAGTGAGTGAGTTACAGTTTAGAGTTTGAAAGAGTTTCCAAAAATAGAAGTTACCAGAAATAGAAAGTTACCAAAAATAGAAATTTAATGGTAAAATTTTATAAGTAAGCGAGTAAAGTGAGTAAATAAGTAAACTCTCATAGTAGTGATAGCGAAAACCAGGCGCTAAAAATAATGTAAAAGCGGGATCAGGCGCTAAAATAATGTAAAAGCGGGATCAGGCGCTAAAATAATGTATATGCGTATGGGATATGTGTTTAACTTAACTAAAGGTACCTTGTATCAATCGCTTGGCATAATATAAGTAGTAAGTATACACTAAACCGATTGTATGGTCGAGATGGCAGCCCAAAAATATTTAAGTAAGTAATTCAATAAGTGAGGTAGTAATATGTACTTGGGACGCTAACCCTGAGTAAGGAGTGACCCCTCCTAATTATCGATACCCATATGACTAACGGCTATTGCTAATAGTGTATAAGAGAGAGAGAGATTAAAACGGGCATTTAATTAAGGATACTAAAAACATTCAAGAGATCTTACGGGCTTATATATCCATCAAGGATTGGTTACTAACAAGCATCCTAGTTTAGTTATCCTGCTAATGCATTAACACAAATACGCATGATAGTTTGTAAGATTCAAGTTAAAATGCTTCATAGATTCAAAGTTTAAAACGAGATTCAATAAATACCAATAATTTGAAAATAGTGTTTACAAGTTACAAAACATGATCTTATGCTTCCCCCAAATAATGTTGAAAAGTATTAAAAGTAAAACATAGTGGGGATGTAACTCACGGATTGCGAAGAGATCGGAAACTTGGAAATTCGGTCGAAATGTGTAAGCCGGGAATCACGGATTGCCTATTAATACCAAGGTAGTTTAATGAGTTGTTATATTATTAGGTTCTTATATAATAATATAGGTAAAATGTCATTAAAGTGTAAGTGTCAAGTTCAAGTATCGTCAAAATGGTCCAAAAAGGTAATTGTCATGATTGTGTCCGAAGGTTTGATATAACGTTTTAGGTTGTTATATCTTAAGTGCTTTTGCTCGCTGAGGTGATTTACAATTTCCGAGGAAATTTGGGCAGCGCTTCCGCGCCCAAATCTCATATCCAAAAATTGTAAATCAACTCCGCTCACAAATCACCTAATATACAATAATACACGTTTTATAGCTTATTAAGGTCCATATAGTTTAACACAAGTCACTTTTATTATAGATTTTGTTTATCTCAGTCCCCTCATGATTTTGGTAAAAGTCCAGAATGTATACACGACTTTTAATCGGGTAAAACGACGATTTTCGGGAGGACAGCAGCCCGGTGCTGCGCACCTGGCAACAGGTGCGGCGCACCTAGCTGCTGTCTCAATCCCGTTTTTGTGTTTTTCTTGCTAAAACGTTTTGTGACTTATGGATTTCGACATGCAACCAGTAGATACCATATAAAATAAAGTTTTATCAGTTTCTAATCAACTTTAAACCACAAAAATGTAGATCTAATTACTTTTTAGTTAAAAATCGTTTTTGTGAGAAAAGTGTCATAAAACTTCATAAAACTTTTCTTTGTTGTTTAGATCGAACATGCAATTAGTAAATATCCTTTAAAACAACATTTTAACAGTTTCATAATTGTTTTTATCCACAGATTCGTGGATCTAAAGAGTATTTCGTTTAAAAACGTTTTTGACCGTAACAAGTCATAGATTTATGAAAAATCATATTTTTAACCGTTAGATCTTACATGCAATTGAATATTAATGTAAGAATAGTAAAAGTATAGAGATCTACCGAAGGAAAAGCTTAGATGAAGAGTTTTGGCCGGATTTGAGCTCCAAAAATCTTTACAACCGTGGTCCTTTTTACTAAAAACGATACCCTTGGCTTTGTTTGATGTTTGGAACGATTTGTATGGTCTAAATATGGGTTTTAATGGTGAAATATTCCTGGTGTTCTTGAGCTTTTAGAGAGAAAATGGAGAGAGATGTATGTGTGTGTGTTTTGTGTTTTTGGTAAAATGAATAAGAAAATGAAAAGGAGTGTAAATGGGGTCTAGGGACTGCCAAATGCCAGTAATTACTGGCCCCAAGTCGTTTCCTATTGGCCAAGTTGGGTGGTGGGAGTGTAAAACGAGAAAGGGACCAAATTTGTAACATTTTTGAAAACCTGACGAGAGGTGCGGCGCACCATGGTACTAGGTGCGGCGCACCGGGCCATTTTTGGTCACTTTGAAATTTCCGTTTTTGCGTTATTGCTTCGTTGGACCTTTTTGGTTAATTATAAGTTGTTGGTTATGATAAGTTATGAACTTAGGAAAGTCCAATAGGTGTTTTCTTGGTATTAGGACTTATAATTTTGATTCCGGAAGTTATTCCGACACTAGTTCCGATAAGGTATAGATTCAAAAGTTACGAACCAAAGTAGAGCGAACGAGACAAAGAAGTAACTAACGTTTCGAATTGATATCACAACAGAATAAGTACCTGGATTTTGACGGTTGTCACATGTTATGCCATATTACACATATTATACTTGTTTTCAATATTATACTTTATACATTCTTTTATTATACATTCTTTTATACTACATTTTACATATTCATTTATATTACTTTTATACTCTTTATTACGTAATCTTTTTAATACTTTATACTTGTGTCTTAAACTTGTTTATTCACCAATACTTTTGTATTGACGTTTACTTTTTACATGATACAGGAAATGGATAGGTTTGCTTGAAAAAAACATAAGAGCTTGGACCTAGTTAATGACATTAATGAATAATTTAAGTCTTTTGTCGTTTTTCGGTTACTTTTCTGTAAAACATTTATTTATCTTTAATGCATTCATTTAAACCATTAAATGTGTCTATTATAACCTAATAGAGGAACACGAGTTAAGAACAATTGTAATGCCTCAGGTGTATTCCGCTTTAGCCGGGGTGTTACACTGGCCACTGTTGCACGACCTCTATTTTCTTTGGGTCGGTTTTAACCAATTCCTCTGATATAATATGTCCCAAATATTCTACACTTCGCCCCCCAAACGCACACTTAGATTCCTTAGCAAACAGACTATTCTTCTTCATTATAGTTAGGACACGATTCAAGTGTTGGATATGATCATCTTTACTTCGGCTATAAACGAGTATGTCGTCAAAAAATACAAGAACTCCTCTCCGTAGCATGTCCTTGAACACATGATTCATAAGAGCTTGGAATGTAGCCGGGGCATTTGTAAGACCGAACGGCATAACCAAGAATTCATAATGACCCTCGTGAGTCTGGAATGCCGTTTTATGAACATCCTCCTCTGCCATACGTACCTGATGGTAACCCGAACGTAAATCCAATTTAGAGAAAAATGATGATCCACCCAACTCATCTAACAACTCTTCGATAAGCGGAATGGGAAATTTGTCTTTGATGGTAGCTTCATTCAATCTACGGTAATCCATACACATTCGCCATTGTCCATCTTTTTTCTTTACCAGAACAACAGGTGCTGCAAACGAGCTTCGGCTATTGTGAATGACCCCAGATTCTAACAATTCTCGTGTCGTCTTTTCTATCACGTCTTTTTGAATGGGAGGGTACCTATAGGGCCGTTGGCTAATAGGTAATGTCCCTTCTTTGAGGAAAATTCGGTGATCGAAAGGACGGGTTGGAGGCAGCCCTTTTGGAGTTTGAAACACCTCTAAATAAGTTTGGGTTAGTTCATACCAGGGATGGTCAAGTTGCGGCTGATCCGAATTGGAGCTTACCCTAGGTTGGTAATTTTGGACCATATTCCCATTTGCCAGTTGTATGTTAAATAATTGTAAGTGCCCTCCCTTGGAATGCTTGCCTAACAGCTCTTCTACTTTCTCCGCTGAACAAACTGATACGGTGTTATTTTGTAACCCTTTTAGCTCATATTGTTTCCCCTCCACCTCAAATTTCATAGTCATTTTTTGGAAATTCCAAAGTACGTCATTTAACGGAAGTAACCATTGCACTCCAAGTATCATATCATAGATTTCTAATTCTAATAAAAGAACTTCTGTGGTGAACCAATGACCTTGCATCGACCATTGGAAACCCGGACACCTTTGCATACAACTGAGATTATTTCCGTTCGCAATCCTCACATTAATGGGTGCGATTTCCCTAACTTCACATTGCAATCTCTTTGCTAATCGACAATCCAAAAAATTATGAGTCGAACCCGAATCGATAAGAATATGGAGCTGACGATTACCCATGGATCCTTGTACCCGCATAGCTGAGTATGTGGGAAGACCCGTCAATGCATGTATCGAAATCTGGTGTTCTTTCTCTTCCATTTCAGCTCCTATTTCCTCCGTTTCCTCATCTTCCTCATCTTCCATCTCGATAACATAGACTTGGTTTCGATTTCGGGGACACTTATGTCCCGGCACAAACTTCTCTGTGCACCAAAAACACTCTCCCTTTGCGCGCTTATATTCTAATTCCTTAGATGTGAGACGACGCGGTCCTCCGTTAGGTTTAGTAAAGGTTGTCTTCGATGGGCTAGGAGTAGGTAAAAGGGGTACTTTTGAAGCATTAACTGGAGGGGTAATCGTGAAATCGCTATAGTTTCTTGTGTTTCCTGAATTTCCCCTCCCTTTATTAATCTTTTCCTCCAAATTTCCATTGTTTAGAGCTTGGGTCTTAGCTAATCCATAAGCCTCATGTAACGTGCGCGGCCTAAACATCTTAATTGTTCCCCTAATATCCGGACTCAAGGCCTTGAGGTAAAGGCTAATGGCTTGTGATTCCGTAAGATTCACCTTATTCAACAAAGCATCAAACGCTGTATTGAGGTCATGTAGAGTACATGTTTGGTTGAGAGAGGCCAATTCCTCCAACGGGTCCTCAAACATAGCATTAGAAAAACGAGCCGAAATTGATCTTAAATATTCTTCCCATGGTATCTCTGCCACAGTGGCATTACGAGTAAGCAAGTAAGCCCGGTGCCATTGGAGCGCGTCTCCTTCCAAGTGAACCACGGCATACCTGAGTTTCATTGCTTCGGGAGTCTCATCCATTGCAAAAAAGTGTTCACAACGATAAATCCATCCTTCCACATCATCACCTGAAAACTTGGGAAAATCTATCTTGCCAATTCGCATGGATCTGTTATTGTTATTTACCCCATTGGTGTTAAAAACTGACCCGGAGCCACCCCCTTCACCGCTACTAGAACCCATATTCTCAGTAACAGCCTTCAAGATTGCCTCTTGCTGAGTCGAGAGTGCTGACAACATTGTTTGGATTTCTGTGATTGCTTTATCGTGTGATTTCAGGGTATTATCAATTTCTTGGTTTCGTTTGGTCATTGTACCGAGCGAATTCCGACGAGAGATCGGAACGGCTCTGATACCCTTGATAAGGTTAAAGAAGAATGCTAAGAAGATGAAAAGAACCGTTTTCTGGATGATCTCACAGAAGAATACGGCCAGGTTATTATAGCTTAATCACCAAAAGACAAGTACGTAAAACATCCTTACACAATAACGAAAGACCATAATGGTCCTTCGACTCATGCAAAATCCAAACGTAATGAAAGACACCAGCATAATAATAATAATAAGTCTTCCAACTGTATCAATATGTGAACTGTGTCACGCATTAAAAGATATTTGGATGTGCGTACGTTTAAACTAATTATTGCGACTTACAGTTGAAGCTTGATAATTAGTTTTGCGTTTTTGGTAAAAGTGATTGAGAATTCGATATCATGAAGTTCTAGGGTCAAAATAATACAGTTGTGGAGAAGCACGTAAGAAAAGGTTGTAAGACAAGTGTTTATAGAGATAAACGTAAAATTACATAACTATTTGTAGCTTTAAGCTCCTGATTATCTTATCTGATTCTGATTATGAATTCATTGTTCTATGGGTTATTATCGTTTTATGTATGGATTATATTTTCTTAGAAATAATCAGGAATTCATTGTTCTCCCATTTATCAGCCCCTTGGTGTTGAACACTAGACGGAGACATAGATTATTTTCATATGTACGTTTTTGGCTTCTAGAAATGGTCCTATAGTACATATCGATATTTGTAATTTTGTAATGGTAGTGCATACTCAAGTTATAAAACCTGTATCTGCACTTCGCACAAGTACTCAAATCGAACACAATGGATGGAATCAAATTTTTTTCTTTTCTTTTTCTGTTAATGCTAATGAAACTAAATTTGATTTGGTTTTGTTCTTGGTCTTGTTTATCTTAAAAATCTTCGATAGAGTTTCAAGTAGTAGCTTTTTTAAACAATAAAGTTTGCCGTTAGGGTAAAATATGATGATCAAAGAGACAAGACAGTTTTAAAATGGTTTGTTTTTGCAGGTCTTTGATGCGTCTTATTATGATTCGAGTAATTGTTTCAAGCAAAAACCTTTGTTGAGCATATGCCTCAAACCTATCCAAACTGGTAATTTGTCCAGCAACGTAGTTTCTAGGAAATTTGAGGCTTTGAATGAAAAGTCAGCGTTTGTAAAAATAACTAAATTTTTCAATGAAAGGTCGTTAACATGTATAATGAAAGGAAATGTCAGTTCATTAACAGTTAACAGAAAGTTGTTCATATGAAAAGATACATAATGAAAGCTAACTACTTCGTTAATTATATAGTCGTCTCTCTGTAACATTTAATGAATAGTCGTTAGTTTCATACCTTTCGATAAGGCACGACAGCCTCTATAAATAGATTATCAAATAGCCAGTCAGACAGACTTTTTTTCAATCATATTTCATGAGAACACCCGACCGTGAGTGCTGCAACAAAACAGATCCGTTTTCATAGAAGTGATTTGCTTTGAGTTAGTTCACTTGAATACTTAAACCGGTGTGCTTCCTTTAAGTGTTCTTTTAACCATTGTATCTTGGGAGGGTGTGCACGGTGTACTTTGAAGAAGCACCAATGATAAAAGTCGTTGATATAGCTCATTTTTTCGAGTTAATTTGGTTATGCTCTAAAAAATTAAATATCACGAATTACAAATGTTTCTGTAAGTTTACTTTCCAAATAATGAGAAGTTATAGGGTGTCTCGATGCGCATTTTCAAATTTATATGTGATGTTAAATAATTAGAATCAAAGAATCAGTTGTACTAAAACTTGTTACTGAAGTTGGTAAAATGATTTTTCATAGTTGTTGAATTTGACAAGTTTTAATTAGTTAAAGACGTACGTAGTACATAGAATCACGAATATGACCTTGTTCTGTAAACCGTCCCCTTATATGTGATCTAGAGGAAAACTTCAACTCCTACTGTGGACTATCGATGACGACAAAGACAAATACGAGAGAGTAGATAAGTAATTTACATGTCTCTTGGAAAATGACCATTATTGCAACTGGAAGTCCCAATAATCAAATAATTTATTGTTCTCATGCTCGTTTACATGGACTAATTGGATTGTTAGATGTGCAACAGGCCCATCTTGAATCTGCTTGTCCATTCATACTAATGCTTTAACTTGCATTTTGGGCTGCAACTTATTTGTTTTAATGATATTTTCTTCTATTATCTTTCTCTAGACATATTTTAGATTCATAGACTCCTAACGTGGGCAATCCGGCTACTTTGTTATAAAGCCGACCGTTGAATTAATTGCTTTGAGGTGGCTGTTTTAATCCATTTACTTATAAATAGGTCGAGTTTGGGTTTTGTTTTTTTTATCTCTAACTGGTTAAACAAAAGAACCTCCTAAATTACCTTTTTCTGAAAATGTAGGGACGATTATTTATTAATGTACAACTGAATAAAACGGTGTCCTGAAGTTTTATATACAACCCGAACTCATTTTAACTTATTATCCAACTTGTCCACTTTGCCACTTCTACTAGTGACTTAAGTGTAGCTTCATTCACGATATAAGGATTCTTCCCTCAAAAACAATGTAATATTCACTCGTAAATGATTAACAACAGATTATAGATGTGTTGGGAACATATTGGCCCAAATATAATTTGATATTTTATCAGGAAACGGATGTAACCAGTTCAATTTTATGATGTTGATATTACTTTTGTGTCATTAATATCTTAGGCCGTTTTCATAGACCCGACCTTGGTTTAAAAAGGCAGTGCCTAGGCGCTAGACGATACTAGGCGATGGCCGAAAACCGGTTTGGGAACCGGGTCCAAAAACCGGTTTGAACCCGGTTTTAGGAGTTGCACAAATATTACCGTATTTTTTGTCTTTTTTGATTTTTAGAGCCGTTAAAAAGTGTTTTCTGACCGCTTTTTTTTTATTTTATCTTTTTTACCATTTTGCCATCATAAATTTACTATAAGTATGTAGGTTGAGTTTAGGGTTAATCCCACAATTCTAACTCTGTCAAAACACTCTCAAAACTCTAAAAACGCAAAAAAAATACGTTTGAAAAAAGTTAGAAAAATTCTCGAAAAATCATCAACAATCAAATGAAAACTCAAAACTCTACCGCTTCCACCGGTTTCAGTTCCTCAAGTGAAAGAACGATTGTAGCCGTTCTCGAACAACCCGAAACCGAGTCGTTTGGTGTCATTTCCGTTTGGTGAAATTGTCGGATGGCCAAAAGATAGCGCATTGTAATCATTGCAGCAATTTTTTGAAAAGTGATTTCAACTCGACGTTGAAGCATCACATCGAAGAGGCATTGCAAAGTACTCAATCAAGTTCCGGAAGCGGGTCAATCATCGATGGGTCAAGACGGGACTATTTTTGAATATTCGGTGGAGCGGATGCGTCAAGAGTTTGCGGTTTATGTGATTCAATCCGTTTTTCCATTCAATCACTTTGACAACCCTCGATTCACCGGGGTGCTTCAAAGGTGTTTTCAACCGCGATATACTCACGTAAGTCGTAATACTCTTAGAAGTGATTGTTTGAAAATATGGAAAAAAAAACTAAAACAATGATAATAAAAGGTTCTGAAACGTTAAATACAAATGTAAACTTAACAACTGATATTTGATCGGCTCCTCATGGTTTGCCCGATTCATACCTTTGTGTTACCGCACATCGGTGTGATCCCGAATCGTGGCAAATGATGAAGAGGTTATTGCTTTTGACCAATTTTCTTATCCTCACACGGGTCAAAACTTATTTCATATGTTGCAGGATGTTTTACAAAGGTATAATTTTGAAGAAAAAGTGTTTTCAATTGCATTTGATAATGCGAGTAATAATACAAACGCGGTGGGTAAACTAAAACTAAAATACAAACCACCAATGAATGGTGACTATTATCATAGTCGATGCATTGCACACATTATAAATTTGGTTGTGCAAGCCGGGCTAGAAGTCACCGAAGTAGAAAACGCCATAAGCACTAGCCGATATATTTTCAAATCACGAAATTAGATACAAGGGATATATGAAAGTGTGTAAGGAAATGAATTCCATTTTTTAGCCCCTAATTGGGATATTCCCACAAGATGGAATTCGACTTACAATATGTTTGTATGTGGTTTACGCCAACAAGCTACTTTAACCTATTATAATGCCGAGTTAGTGCGTAAATATCGGGTTACACCATTTTCGCTTGAAAATTGGCCAATTAATCAAAATTTAACTGAATTGCTCAAAGTTTTTAAAACCGCAACAACTTTATTATCGGGTGTTTATTATCTCACTATTCATTTAGTCCTTAAACAAATTGGTTTTATGGTTACAAAGTTGGACGATTACGAATCAAAAGGTGAATTGTATTTCGAAATGGTAACGCCCATGAAAGAAAAAATGAGAAAATATTTTGCTAAATTGTCACCTTTAATTACCATTTTCGCCGCATTAAACCCGTGTTTGAACAAAAGTGGGGTGGAACATCTTATGGGAAAAACCTTTACCAAATTGGATATCGTTATTGACCCATTATATGCCGATAACGCCATAGCCGAATTTAAAAAATCTTCTAAAGGGTTATTTGGGGTTTATTTTAACAAGTATAAAACTACATCAAATATTGGTGAATCAAGTTCTTCTATGGCGTCGACCTATGAAACCTATACTAGCACGGACACGGAAATTGACTTGTTTAACAATTTAAAACGAGAAACACTTAAACGTGCTAGGGGTGATGAGGATGACCCAACAAATACCGAATATGTGAGGTATACGGGAACCATTTTAGCCACTATGGGAATTGAAGAATTCTCCAACTTTGAGGTTTTGGCTTGGTGGAGAGCACGAGAATCTCAATTTCTCGTTCTAGCCGTCATGGCCAAAGATCTACTAACCGTCCAAGCTCATTCGGTAGCTTCAGAATTCGCTTTTTCTCTTAGTGGCAGGGTATTATCTTTACGAAGAACAAGACTCACACCGACGACATTGGAGATGTGCATTTGCTTGAAGGATTACTTAGACGCGGCCGAACGTACACAAGACCACCAAAATCTTGAAGGCGAACTAGAATATGAAGGCGAAATACTCGATATCGAGGTGGAACAAGGAGTTGCAATATCACTTTCCGATGAAGAAATTGCTATCGATTAAGCTTCCTGAGCATCTAGCTCCGAAGATGAACCCGCTAAAGATGACTTTATTGTAGTAGACGAAGATTAAGAATTAAGAAATCAATTTCAAATTTCCAATGTTATTAGTTACATTTCATATTAAAAATAGTACTTTTTCGAAAAATTTTATTCCAATTATCGTAATATTAAGGTTATGAAGATGTATTTCAAGCTTTTTTTAGTAGAAGACAACGTTTATGTATGATGTGTTACAAGTTTGTTTAATAAAAGTTGAAGTTTAACGTGTTTTTTCAGCTTACGATTTTTTTCCAATGTTATTAGTTACATTTCATATAAAAATAGTACTTTTTTCGAACATTTTACTTGATAATTATCAAAATATTAAGCTTTGAAGATGTGTTTCAATCTTTTTTTTAGTAGAATACAACGTTTATTTATGATGTGTTTCAAGTATATGTTTAATAAAAGTCGAATTTTAACGTGTTTTTACAAGTTATACTTTTTTTTAATTAAATGTCAAAACCGGGTTTTCTACCCGAACCCGTTTAGACCCTACCCCAAACCGGGTTTACCGGGTTTCCATTTCAAATAGCCAAAACCGGTTTGAATCCGACCCAATTTTTTGCCAAACCGGTTTAAAAATGTTTGACCAAACCTGGTTCGGGTTTTAGTCAAATCTGAATTTTACACCTCTAATGGTGTTTAGTCTTACAAAAGAATGACAGTTACTATTTAAAAAAAAAAAGAGTATTATTAGCCATGACACGAGTCGGACACTTCACCAACTGCCTATAGAAACATGAACAAGCGCACATTGTTGTTCTTATCGTTATCAACAACCCATTTTTCATTAATCGTTTATCGACCGATAACTTACATAATTAATCTCTTGTTTTTTTATGTAGCCTCTACAGATTGTGGGAATCACTCATGGGTCACATGGACAATTGTATCACACATTAAAGGTCCCCTTCATTTATTACCAATGTCCCTCACTTTGTCAAGTGTCCGTTTTATTAGTGTAACTAACTTTGGTTATAACTAATCTTAAAAATATGGTGTCATGTAGCTATTCTATCCATAATTAAGGGATGGGTCTTTAATGCTATCAAACGTCGCTCTAGTTGGTTGAATCGAGTGACCCACCAAGCGTAAGGGGGGTCTGTTTCGATCAAAATGGTAGTCGTAAAAGGTGGAATTATTAGTTTTTAAAAGGCGATATTTGTTTAGATTAAAATGTGATATAGTATTAAATGAGATCTACAATTTATATAAGATCTGATTATGTGGGAAATAATGTAGTTTGCATATCTGTAATTGCAGGATTAAACAAGGTAAATCATAAGTGTGTGTTATTATTATTTGGTGAGAGAATTAATTATGGTGCACATGGGGAATCCATGGTAAGGGACCCTAAGTGAGTTCACATGTTAATGTTGGCCTCTTCAGAGCCAACCAAGCATACTAAGGGAGGGAACACTGCATTTCAAATCAAATATCTCCACCATTCTTATGCTTCCTCCCTCTTGGTAAAAGAGAATCTAGGTAATTTCTAGCTTGGAAACGAGCGGGTCAGATAACATGTCAAAAAAACGTTTGGGTCCGAGTAGTTCACTATCATTTTGTCTTTTTCAAGCTTGGAAAATAGACGTTTTTTAAACGAGTTAGCTACGTAGAAAATTGTACGCATTTGAATAGAGTTTGGGGACTTGTGTTTAAGTCATTATAATAAGTTGTAACCCACACTCATTGGTTTTCATATAAAGTCCAATATAATCTCTAGTAATGTCAATCTAATCGAATAATGTTTGGTTTAGAAGTCTCTATTTCCATTGTACTACACATATGCCCTACATTTGAAGGGTTGTGTCATGTGTGTTGTGAGGCTTTTTCTTAAAAAATAATTATATCGTAATGTAAATGTCCAAATACACTTATTTGATCTGTTTTCTTTTAAGTAAAAAGCTTGGAACCCAACCAGGTTTCATTCCCAAAGATATAATGTTACAATACAAGATGGGAATGACATCATAGTAGTAACCAAAAATAACAGACTAAACGAAAGAAAAAAAAACTAGACATTTTATCTACGTTGCTTCTAAGTCCAAAAGATGTGGTATCATTGAAGCGTTACGTTCATCTTTAAACTTGATGGTACAAAGTTTCAAACAAACCATGTTCACAATGATGTTCGAGATAAAGTTTCAAACAAACCATGTTCACAATGATGTTTGAGATTTGCTTACTTAACATAAAACCCTTCTTAAACAATATACATTGTTTCTTTTCTTGGCAGATAAAGTACGCAGATGACTAAACAAAAAAAATTCAATAATATTTCAGTCAATGAGATGGTGAATAATTGAAGCTCAAATTGGAGGAACTTATTCCCCATACATGCTCGATGATGGAAACTTTCACAAACAAAGTTCAAAAATGGACATTTAGAGAAAAGGTATAGACCATAACAGGCATGACAAAACAACATATGCGGTGACGGAGAGCGGGAGGCGAAGGGTGCTCAGCCCCCTCAAACAAGACGAATATATATGAAGTGTTTTCCAAATTCGAAATAATCACAAAATAGACTTCTTCAACGTGAATTACATATTACATTGGTAGGAAAAGCATAATCATCCCTTTATTCCGCAAATAGATGCTAATTCAATGTAATTGGAAATAGGGTTATTGTCTTGGATACAGGGTAAGAGTGTAAGAAGTGTATGTACCCACACCAACATATGCATACCCACTTCGGGTTGTAGACCTAAAATTACGTAGGAGTTATTCCTTTACTGTAAGTGTTAATCGTCGATTAATTTTCATGATTGTTGGTATTTGAATAGTTTTAGCAAATATGTGTTCGTAAATGTGTGAGCCTACGGGAACGTACGACACGACTATACGTTTATTAATTTGCTAATTATTAATTAAACGAGTTAATTGAAATAATTAATAAATGGGAGGATGTATTATGTAATTATGAAGATTTCCTAATTGTAATATAACTTGTGCTCCAAGTAAATATCACATATATAATAAACCTCAGGTTTATGGTTTTGGGTGATACAGAAATCGACCCCCCCCCTCCCTTTGGTCCGATCGGTCGCAACCCTAAGGGGTATTCGAAATTTGGTTAAAGCCAAGGAGAAACAAGTGTTGTTCGATAATCGTTGTAGAATCAGTAAACATGTACTAGCATACAAGTCTGTTGCTAAAAAAAGTGTCGCGTATGTAACTAGAGGTGTCATTTTCGGGTTTGACCATAACCCGAATCGGGTTTGAAACCGAACCGGGTTCTGGTCAAACATACCAAACCGGTTTCGGGTTCAAACCGGTTCGGGTTCAATCAGGTTTGGGGTTCAAAAAACCCAACCTTATGGAAACCGGTTCGTACCGGTTCCAAACCGGTTCGGGTTGGAAACCGGTTCCAAACCGGTTGCGGGGGACGCCCGTCCCCTTCCTTGGAACGCCCGTCACAAGGGTTTTCTCACCAAAATCACCAATCAGCTCACTTCTCCATGTCCACCGCCACTACGCCGCCGCACCAGTCGTTCGATCAAAGGACGAGAAGGATCCATGGTGGAAGGAATCAATGGAGAAAGTGAGGAACATCGGGATATCAACTCATATTGATTCAGGTAAAACCACGTTGACGGAAAGAGTGTTGTTTTATACCGGAAGGATTCATGAGATTCATGAAGTTAGAGGGAAAGATGGAGCAGGTGTCAAGATGGATTCTATGGAGTTGGAAAGAGAGAAAGGGATTACGATTCAATCTGCTGCTACTTATTGTACTTGGAAAGATTTTCAGTAATTATGTTTTGTTGACCAAACCGGGTTCAAACCGGTTTCTGAAACCGGTTCCTGAACCGGTTCGGGTTCAACCCGGGTTCAACCCGGGTTCAACCCGATCTCAACATATAAACTACAAACCGGTTTCAAACCGGCGGGTTTGGTCAAACCCGGTTTGACCTGGTTTCGGTTTCGGTTCTTTTTTTCGGTTTTGGTTCGGGTTCGGTTTTTTTCGACACGACTATATGTAACCGTGGAACAGATCTTATACTTAGATCTATAGCTTACTCGCTATTAATCCAAGACATAAAGGTATTACTTAATTCGATTTAATTATTCCTATGTGATCCTGTTTTTTTTGCTGACATATATTGTTTGACAATATGACTCGGGTTGTATACCTATAATGATATCCTCCATTATTTGGGAGTTATATATATAACATTGCCTAAGTGAGGCAAAGAAGGGAAACACCTTCATTCTCTTCGGCAAAAGGGTTATACTTTTGTGTTTAAAATCAAGAATTGTTCTGTTTTATCCCAAAGTGATATACAAGATATCCATACATATAGGGTCGGATAATCTCTTTTCAAAATAATTATAACACGATTCATTGGGACATTTGGTTCACTGATTTTATTACCTTGTTAACGTTTTTCTTGTATATGGTAATCCCTCCAACAATAGATCCTCCTTGACACATTGAGAAAGAGGGGATAGACATTTTTTCGAGAAGCTAAAATTTTGAGTGCAATCAGTTGGCCATTTCCACTATTGGTTCTCTACGTTATTGAAACAATTGCTTTGATTGGGGAAACCCGTATATTGAAATATCGCGACAAGAAACTATATGATTCAAATGTCCGATACTGGACCAGTTATCATGCCATGCAAAAGTGGACATACTGTCCTTCTTGATCTTTGGACATCATTCCAGAAGTTAATTTTAGTTAATTTCGTTATATTGAATAACTTAACTAATCGAAAAACAAAATATGGTTACGTCCTTTTTATTACAAGAACACAATATGGGTAATGGTCAACCAAGAGGGCAAGAGGCTGTGGATTCAAGTTAAATTACACCCAAATGTGTATATATTTGTGATGTTAATACTTATATAATATAGGCCACATTTGATATAACGTGTCGTCATAATATTATGAAATAAACATGTTCGAGAAATAACAAACATCTTAGGGGTTTCAAATTTTGGATTTGCTAAAAGTGATTATATTTAAGATGTGGCCGGCTGGGTTCTTCCACCCACGTCGTCTATAGTTTTTCCAAGTTCTTACTTGGCAACCACCATTTGGGTTGTATAAGTTAGTAACTGAAATATATATCATCAAACTTTTTATAATTATTTTGTCTATTTTTATGCCAAGGATCTTGAAATATGAGAACAGAATATACTTATACTATTATTTAGGTATGGTTTATCATTTTTTTAATTGGTGTGTGTACGTAAATTATTGGACAATATTAAAAAATGAAGATTTCAAAAACAAGAGCATGAGAAATCGTAAATGGTGGATCACCACTAATAATACAAACTACTATAGAATATATACGAAAATCTTTCTTATTTTCACTTTTATATAACAATTCGCTAATTTATATATTTAGGGTGCATTTGTTTTAAAGAATATTTTTGATGGAATTGAATCTATAGAATATAAGGAATTTAACTCTAAGAAATCTGAGTATGTTTCACGTTTGGTTGTCAAAAATTGGAATGAAATTCAATTCAGTTTATCTATTTGGTTTGTAAATCAGTCAAATGAATTGCAATATAATTACGTTAAATGACTAAAGTACCCTTTAATGAATTTAATACCATAAAAATTAGGAAAAGACAACCATTGTTATGTCATAAAGAAGCATAAACTATGCGATTTTTATGCACTTTAGTACCATACAAACTAGGAAAAAAACGGAAAAACTCAACCACTTTATCAAAGTTTATTAACATAAAAATGAGTATAAACGCAACCATGTTTTTTCAGTTTAATACCATAATAAACGATCAGAAACGTAGGCACAAATATCACTAAAAAAATAAATTAGAACTGGATGTTATAAGCATGTTGAAAACGATACAAGTATCAACCATAACAATAACAACAATAATAGTTAACGTACAACAACTATTAAAAATAAATAAAACACTTTTAAGAACAACAACAAAAAAAACCCTACAATATTTTTCATTCTTTTTTACGAATTAAATTTTATTTTATAAATATAGAGAAATTTTTACGAGAGAGAAAACAATAAAGAAGAATAAAGAGATGTGATGATTTTAGGTTTGAAGGATGAGTATTTTGGTCATTTGGAAATTTTTGAAAGGAATGAAATTAAAATCAATGGGTTCCCAATGTAATTCATTCAAATGAATGAATGTTTGAATTAACGATGAATTCAATTTCTGTAAATTTGACAATCAAACACGATACGAAAGGGAATTCAATTTCATTTCCATCCAGATTTCATTACACTCTGTGAAACAAATACGCTCGTAGTATATGACTGATAAATAATATTCATTTAATAATAAATAGTATCAAATATTATTATTATTATTATTATTATTATTATTATTATTATTATTATTATTATTATTATTATTATTATTATTATTATTATTATTATTGTAATAGTTATTATATTATTATTATTATTATTAATATTATTATTATAATTATTATTATTATTATTATTTTATTTATTTATTAGTTATTTTTTTATTATTATTATGATTATTATATACTATTATTATATTGGGTGTATTTAATGCCGGTTAGTATTAAAAACAGATGGACTACAATTTATGCCACATGCATGGTTTAAGAAATCAGATTATTACCTACTTTTCTAATTTATGCATCTTAACGAGTATTTTTTATTTTTTATTTATTTAAAAACATAAAATTTGTTTATTTAGTATATATTTATGGGAAATTATAGTTTAAGATCTAAAAGGGGCTAAATACACCCAATTAGCAATGTATATTCATTTCATCATTTTTAAACTATATATTTACAATTCTTATAGAGCCCAACATAATATTTAGATAAAGGGTTTAATCTTAAAATTAATTAGCAATAGGTGAAATGGCAGATAACTCATGTAACGGTAAGTTTGTTTATTATACTCATTAACTTATGTTTGGATATACTATACGTTTTAATATAGGAGTAAAATAAACTATATTGGTGTTTATTTTATATGTTCAATAATAAATGAATAATAATAAATAAATAAAATTATAGAAAAAGAAATTATATGAAAAATCAAAGACCATCCAACTATACTTATATATTATTTGTGATATGTGTTTCTATCCAACAATATTTTTTTAAACGCAAATCCATTGGTCTCCTGATTAACACTAGTTGAACATATATAACATTTTATGTCGAAGATCTAGCTTTTAAACATTAGAAGAATTTTGATCAAGGTATACTGGGATCGTCGTTGTGAAACCAGAGACTTATACCTAACAATCATATCTTAAACCATAATCCATAGGTCTCTATTGTGGTGGAAGTCAAGAGAACATTTCTAACTTTTGTACTGGAGCTACATACAACGATATTCCTACTGTCGAACTAGGGGTTTCACCAAACGGTCCAATTCTCCATAACAAAAATAAAACCTATATTTACCTCTAAAGTCAATTTTAAAGATTTATTTTATCCAAAATCTCATTAATCCTAACATAATAACTTCGTTGGAAATTCAAATCACAAACCTAATTGATAATGGTTCGTGTATTCATGCACTTATATGTCCTGTCATTGTGTCATTGTGTCATTGTGAAAATTGAGTTTTTATCTAATAATTTTTTATTACGTCCATCTTTTAGGGCATTGTTGTATATGTTTAACTCTAAATAGCTTCATGTTAAGAGGCGCACATTCTGTCCGGAACAATCCCTTCGATGCCAGGAAACTTCTAGAATAATCGGGAAGAATCGAGGATAAAACCTGGTGTATTCTAGAAATTGTCTATATATTCCTAGATTAGTATTCCGTGTTCTAGACTAATCCTAGAGCATTCTAGATTAGTCATATTATCTAGCTTAGTTCTAGATTAGTCTAGGATATTATCTAACTTAGATATCTAGATTAGTCTATATCTAGAAAGTTCCTTAGGAGCCTATATATATTTGTAATCAACCTCATTTGTAATCATCGGATTTTCTTGTATCAATAAACATCAAGCTTTCATAATCCTCCTAGCAAGTGTTCTCGAAAGACATTCCAAGTCTTTTTGGCTTACTTAGTTCCCAGAATCAGTGACCTAAGTGCCACACCGGTTCAAGAATTTAACCTTGTGACAGCTGGTATCAGAGCAAGGCTCGAATTCATTCAATCACTTGGAAAGAAAACACGATGGAAGGAGTTGATCAAGCGTTGAATATAGAAGCTGAAAGCAAGGGACACAATCTGGAGAAACAGTCCCATGAGAAGAAGAGTCGAAGCAGGTCGCGACCTCCCATTATCAGTGCCACCAGAGAAGGCACGAGTGATCCAGAAACACGGATTGCTAATCTTGAGTCCCTGGTTATCAGGTTAAAGACACAGATTGATGACGTAAATCAAGGACTTGATTGCTTGATCGAGGAAATCATGGAAGTCACCAAGGTGGCAATAGAGATGATCGAGGGTTTTATAGAAGAGATCAAGAAGGATATTGATATTCTGTCACAAAACGTTCAAGAAACGCGAATGTTCGTTGAAGATGAGATACACTCCATACGCGAAAAAATGGAGACCTTGAAGAGAGAATGGAGAAACTTTCCCCGCACAAATACGAGTGGAAGCAGCAGCAACACATTTGGGCTCACCCTAAAAGTACCGAAACCTGATTCATTCAACGGTACTCGACACGCGACTCTCGTCGAAAATTCCCTCTTCGGACTCCACCAATACTTTGATGCAATGGGCGTGATAGACGATGCGACAAAGATTAGCCATGCACCCACGTTTCTTCGAGATTCTCCCCAAATTTGGTGGAGAAGGAAGTACTTGGAAAGAGAGAAAGGTACATGTGTAATCGAGAGGTGGGACGACTTTAAGGCCGAACTACGCAAACACTGCGTACCCCACAAAGCGGACACCGAAGCAAAAGCAAAACTAAGACGGTTACACCAACAAGGTACGACCTCTGACTATATTAAAGAATTTACTACGATCATGATGGAAATCGAAGATTTGTCGGAGCGAGATGCATTATTCTACTTCAAAGACGGGCTGCAAGAGTGGGCGCAAGTCGAGCTTGATAGATGCAACGTGGCACCCTCGACGATGTTATTGCAGCATCACTCGCTGAGCTCTCCCCAAAGTTGCGAGAAAACATGTTTGAGATAGGTGGAGGAGAAAACTATTGCCCCTAAGACATTAAGGTACGTCATCGAAGCCCTCCTCCGAGACGAAATCTTTCACCGAGGCAAGAGAAACCCAAACCTTCTTTGCCATGCTTCATTTGTAAAGAAGAAAATTGGACGAGCGATTGTCCGACCCGCAAAGCTATAAATGCTATGGTCAAAGAAAGGGAAAACAAAATCAATAGGAACCCATGGCCCATATTGGTTCGATAAGGCACCTCGGAGCATTAGTGAAAACTTCTCCGAACAACAAGCTAAAAGATGACGGACTATTGTTCGTTAAATTGAAAATTAACAACAAATAGACCAAGGCGCTGATTGATACGTGCGGCCGTGCGCCTCCCATAACTTCGTCGATGTCCGAGAAGCGAAAAGATTGCGCATGTGGTACCGACGAAACCACGACACAATCAAAGTCGTGATTTCGAAAGCAAGAAATATTATAGGGACGACCAAGGCAAAATCGTTCATCAAGGGGTGGCGAGACGATCTAAAATTCACGGTCACCACCATGGATGACTTCAAAGTGGTCTTAGGATTAGACTTTCTTCGCCAAGCTCAAGCCTTCCCATTCCCTCAAAGCATTCTAAGGTACTCCAAGACAAAATTCGAGTTTACGTGACCAGATTAATGGAAGAAAACATAGGAAATTGACATATTTCCCCAGAGAAATTCGTGACGGGGACGTCACGAAATCAAGTGAGGGAGGGTGTTACGAGGCGCACATTCTTCCTGGAACGATCCCTTCGATGCCAGGAAACTTCTAGAATAATCGGGAATGATCAAGGATAAAACCTAGTGCATTCTAGAAATTGTCTAGATATTCCTAGATTAGTATTCTGTGTTCTAGACTAATCCTAGGGCATTCTAAATTAGTCATATTATCTAGCTTAGTTCTAGATTAGTCTAGGATATTATCTAACTTAGATATCTAGATTAGTCTATATCTAGAAAGTTTGTTAGGAGCCTATATATATTTGTAATCAACCTCATTTGTAATCATTAGATTTCCTTGTATCAATAAACATCAAGCTTTCATAATCCTCCTAGCAAGTGTTATCGAAAGACATTCCAAATCTTTTTGGCTTACTTAGTTCCCATAAATCAGTGACTTAAGTGACACGGGTTCAAGAATTTAACCCCGTGACATTAAAGTTACATTTCAAAATTCTTTAGCGCAACTTATGACCGATTTAGTGTTATCTTTTCTCTAACTAGTTTTTTAACCCGTCTGTATTGAATCTTGGCCCTTGGTCCGTTAATAATCAAGTTTTGTATCATAGCTTGCAATTAGTGGTGCCTCATCTTAAACTTCAAAAAATCATAGATTCGTCGTTAGCCCGACTCTAGTGTGGTCTCTTGTGTACGTAATATGACATAAGGCCGGTTAAGGAAATATTCATGAATATGACATCCACTTTAAATTATAAATTTATCAAAATATGTTCTCAGTTTTTGTTAAGTTGAATAGATATACAAAAACAAGATAAATATAACAATTTGAACGTGTAACACGTTTTGGGGGGAAATTTTCTACTTTAAAGCTGGCGTATTAAGTATTACTAGTAGAGTATATCATCAAATCATATATGATGATTAGCAGTGTCATAATATAAAAATATATAACTCAAAACATTATAAAATAAAAAGCAAATAATAATTTTTAAGAATGAAATTACAAAAGAGTGTTTGTGTAATTGCGCGTTTAAAGTAGTGTCATTAGTTGGTAATAAGCGAGTGAGAGTTGGGACCACATTAAGAATCAATCTCGGCGTCTTGTCCTCCACTTATACTGACGGCTAACTAAATACCATTACCACCTTATTTTTATTTCACACACAATACACAACATTATTCTTTGTGACCAAATGGTTTGGTCGAATCGGATTTGGTTAATCCGTAAACATGCATCAATTCTGATATGTTTGGTCCATTCGACTATTTGATGTGTCTCTTGTGTAGCTAAAAACATTATTGTTGATATAAAACATAAATGCCGTCAAGTAACCATATGAATCCATATTTAAAAAAAATAGAAAAAAAAACTATATTAGGATTTTCTTGGTTAAATGTTCAAATTTTTATGAGCAACCTATGTATTTAGGGTCCGTTTGGTTCGCAGATGATTTTTAAAAGAATTAGAATCTGTCAAATAAATTGTAATTTGATGAATTGTAATCTGAACTGATAAATAGTTGTCATTTTTGATTGTCAGAATTCAACGAAATTCATTTTTCAATTTTTGCATATAATTCAGTTCGATTTGTAAATACTTAAACTTAATTGAAATTTTTGTAACATATGCATGGTGAAAAATTTATAAGAAACTTAAGAGAGCTTAATCTAATATCTTTTGTTTGTCGCTATTTTTTGTGAAACTTATTTAAAATAAATATAGACTTTTATAAAACAAGTTACTTCAAATAGCTTATAACAGTATATTGAGATTATAATATTATAAATTACATAATTACTCATAATTAAATTTATCTTTCTTAGTTATTATGTATTATCATTTTATATTTTTAAACTAGAATTTCAACTACATTGACGAACATATCTACGAACACCAATGTTGTGAAAATCGCGCATGAGGCGCGCCTAGGCGCTAAATCGCATGAGGCGCCAAGGCTAGGGAATTTTTTAGGTCGAGTAGCATGACATGCATGAATCGCAAAAAAAAGCGCAGCGATCCGGGCTTTTGCGCAAAAAAATCGCAAAAAATCGCAAAACGATGGGGAATTTGGAGAATTCGACTGAATCTCTTGCATTAGTTTCATTAAGCTTCTTTATGAAATATTATCATGAAAATGTGGCATTACGCCTTGAATATTGACACGCTTGCTTTATATTTTGGGTTTAAATTCAAGTTTTATTACATATGTATTAGTTATTCAGTATCTCGATATTATTATGTACTATTTAAATTGCATAATTTTGACACATATGTTATAGAAAAACATAATATATATAGTGCGCCTCGTGTTTATGAATCCCACGATTTGGTATGCGCCTCGCCTCAAGGCTCATTGACCTCATTTGCGCCTTAGTGCGCCTTGAGCCGTTCAAAACATTGACGAACACATCTACGAAAAAAGTTGACGGTTATATTAAAATGGTGGAAAGTTTCGTTTAAAAGAAATTTTAGTAAACTTGTTTAAATTCAATGAAATCATGAATTTTGAATTCTTTCCGAAACTGGAAAGAATTCTGGCCTACACAACGGAAAGAATCTGATTGAATTTTGACAAATTCCAGTTCCTTCAGTTGTCCAACCAAACAAAATATAACACGAATACAAAATTCCAATTCCTTTCAATTCCATCAAATTTGTGAACCAAACGGAACCTTAATGTTATTTTGATGTTTTCACATCTACATTTTGGATTATAGGAATTTTTTAGTATTAAATATCGAAAACGATTCATATTACTAGCATCACAAATTTTACATGTAATTATGAATTAAACTCAAGTGATGTTTCCATAATAATTTCAAGCGACTGAAAACGGTCCAACTTACGTGTCCCAAAAGATCTTATTGCATAATATATTAGAACTGGGTAGCTTCAAGATTAGCTAAAACTAATTTAAAACAATTAAGGGAAAGAATTAACAATATGTTTTGAGTTGAAACAAGTATCGAAAGACGTATGGAAATGAAAAGACACGTGTCATTTTATCATTGGTAAATTGTGATTTACATAATAATAATCCAGCTAATAAGAATATGGAAATCAAATAATCCAGCTATTACATGTATATTGAATAGTCTACAAAAATTCAATAAAAAAGAAGAAGAAAAAAAACAATGTTTTGTATTCTTAAAATAATTCCAAAATCTGGAGATGTCTTAATATTGTTGTGGCCTAGTTGCTTATTTTATTACCCTGTGTCCCCCTCCTTGCCTTAGGGTTTTTTCGTCTTTTTGTATATAAACAAGTAAAAGGTGTCTTGATATGTTTTTTCAAAAGGCTTTAAGAGAATATATTTAATATAAAAGCTGTTTTATACAAAAGAAACGTATACATAATAAATAAATTGGAGTATATTTCTACAAAATATATTCCACCGAAAGTTTTATATTGACTAATATAAAAAGGTCAAATAGGAAGCTTCCTGGATTAATTTACCATTGATTCAATATACTTTTGTTTAGTATAATATTCTTGATTATATCAGTTGTTACTTTCACTTAATTTTGTTACACTATTTCTCGTTAAAAATAAAAAAGGGGCCACATGTATCCAGCAATGCCACGAGCATCGAGGGCGCTGCCCCCGAACCCTCGTCGTTTTAAGGGCTTCGCTCTTATATCCTATTGGACACACAAATCTCTTGCTCGACAAAACAACACCACTTCCTCCCGAGTTACCCTACTGATCGGTACTCAAACCAAGATCATCAAGAAATGAAATAAAGACAAGCAAAAAGAAAAAGTATTCACAAATATCACTTACTCTTTAAAAAATTGATAACAATCTTGGTACAACAAAAGGAGGAAAATGGAAATTAAGATCTACAAATTGCTAAGGATAGATGACAAGTGATCAAGGTGAAATGATAAAATTAATATATATATATATATATATATATATATATATATATATATATATAAAAGACTTTAGAAGAAACTCTTACAAGTTAAACTTGGGGGGGGGGGGGGGGGGGGGGGGGGGGGGGGGAGGACTGATTAGGTTAGGTGTGAAGTAGGCACAAAGTCCATGCTACTCGGGTGCTCCCCTCTTCTCTGCTTTGCTCGGCACAAGAGTTCTCCTCTGCTCGACACCAAGAGATCTCCTATGCTCGGAACCAACATCTTTGCTCTGCTCGACACCAAGAGCTCTCCTCTATATAAGAGCTCTACTATGCTCTACCATGCTCCACACAAAGCGTTATGATATATTCTCGGCTCCGCACAAAGCGTTATGCTCTATTCTCTGCTCTGCATAAGAGCTTTGTTCTCCTCCACACCAAGAGCTCTACTCTCCTCTGCACAAGAGCTATGTTTCTTCTTACGTCACCATGTGGCTAGGATGTGACTAACTTACGTCATCAATTCCTTCTTTGGGTTTAAAACAATGGCCATCATAGCCCACGGTCCATAAAAAGATACCCTAATCTACTACCTATAAATACCCTCACCATTTGTCAAATCCTCATTCCAGATTTCATATCTTACACACACTTATTAGAGAATTCCTACTCTCTTACGTCACCCCAGCTAAACAATACGTCACCTTAGGCTCATTTAGAGCTTGATAAGTTTGCACAGCACCCTGCGGGAGACCGTAGGTTAGGTGTGAAGTAGGCACAAAGTCCATGCTACTCGGGTGCTCCCCTCTTTTCTTCTTTGCTCGGCACAAGAGTTCTCCTCTGCTCGACACCAAGAGCTTTCCTATGCTTGGAACCAACAACTTTGCTCTACTCGACACCAAGAGCGCTCGTTTATATAAGAGCTCTACTCTGCTCTACCATGCTCCGCACAATAGCTCTGCTTTGCTCCGCACAAAGCGTTATGCTATATTCTCTGCTCCGCACAAAGCGTTATGCTCTATTCTCTGCTCTGCATAAGAGCGATGCTCTCCTCCACACCAAGAGCTCTACTCTCCTTCGCACAAGAGCTATGCTCCTTCTTACGTCACCATGTGGCTAGGATGTGACTAACTTACATCATCAATTCCTTCTTTGGGTTTAAAACAGTGGACCATAAATATGTAATCATAGCCCACGGTCCATAAAAAGATACCCTAATCTACTACCTATAAATACCCTGACCATTTGTCAAATCCTCATTCCAGATTTCATATCTTACACACACGTATTAGAGAATTCCTACTCTCTTATGTCACCCCAGCTAAACAATACGTCACCTTAGGCTCGTCTAGAGCTTGATAAATTTGCACTGCACCCTGCAGGAGACCGTATTGGTTAGTCATTACACCCAAACCCTTGAGTTCGTCAATCGTTGCTCAAACAATATGTAAGTTATATTTTCGTATTTTACAACTATTTTTGAACACGCAAATTATAGGTGTGGCTATTTAAAATGGAACGTAGGAAATTTCATTTTTAATCATATATTTTACATTTTAAAGTCAATATATGTTTTAAAAATATTGATACCTTAAATATACCATTTTCAAGTTATATATTACAGAAACTAAATTATTTTCCCGCGATAGTGCAGACAAAATAAAAACTTGATCGTAAACTATATGTTTTATGCATGAGACGACAATATTACACGTATAATAACATATATATATTTACGTTTATACAAATGTTGCTTATAGTTATAATAACATATATACCTTTACGTTCATAACATATACACCTTTACGTTTATACACATGTTACGATCTTTTCTATTAGGAAATTTTAGAATAACAATAAGGTAAATGATAGTTCAAATTGAGCGATTTTATAAGTAAATTAGAATTATGTTTTTTATTTTAGTGAAGATAGAATTAAATAGATAATGTAATTATGATTGTAAAATGGTGTAAAATGGAAATAGTGTTTGATGACATCATCAATTTGATCTAACGCCTGAGATCAAATATGTTAATCCATCTAAGAGACCTTATTTGGACATATGTCATTTAAGATCTCTCTTTTATTATATATTAAAGATTAAAGATCGAGTACGATTGACTTCTAATATATACTTCTTGTAACATTTTATTTGTAATGTTTGATATTTTAATTTGGTTACTTTATCTATGTTTTTTAATTTATCAAATAATAAGTAATGCAAACTATATAAATAGATTAAGTTTTAAATATATAATAACCTTTTTAACTCTTTTTGAGAAAAATTATTGTTTTATATTATGTTTGGAAAAGAAGTTTATTTAGTGCATTCGTTGAACATAGAATAAAAATGATTTTCAAAAATATGTGTTCCTTTACTATAAAAATAGACTCTAACCTCATTTCGTACACACTACAAAATGGGGAAAAATAAATAGGAAGGAATTGAGATTTCCGGGCAATGGTGAAAATGGGGGAAAATAAATAGGAAGGAATTGAGATTTCTGGGCAAGAAGAAAGAAAAGAAGAAGAAGAACTAAGAAAGAGGTAAAAAGAAAACAATGAAAGGAGATTTCGGTTTAAATAGAAAAAAAGGGAGGTGAAGGATAACCGTATGGCGCACGATAGTCACGAATCCCGAAAATCAAGGAGCGTCTGAAACTGTCAGGGAAGCGCGTGAGGGTCAAAGGAATGTCTGGAGACAGACGCGTGGGGAGAGTGAAACGGCGGCATTTATGGGAGATGGGACCTTGCCATAATGACTGACACACGCACGTTTGCCCTTTGAGTTATCAAAGCAACACGCAACGGTTACATTAATGAGCATGACAAGACAACGTTTGACCCTTCGCAAATAAAGACCTGATGAGTTACCATGAGGTAAAGCAACGGCTAGGAAAATAATTAGAAGAGTGTAGTATAACGGTGCTAGTGCTCCGTCATGCTAGACTGGGGGGGGATTGTTGGAGTATATATGGATATACTCCAGAAATGACTTTTTACCCTACTGCTTCGGTAAAGACACCTTCGGCCAGCTTAATGGAGCGCCAGGCCGAAGCTACTTGTGTCTGATTAAGCTGACGATATAAACCGCCAGTACAAGAAACGCCAAACGTGTCACGTGCTCAGCTAACATAAAGTACCTGACAGGCGGCTAAAAGGATTGTACCACGTGGTACAACAGAAAAGGTACTGGAGGTTTATCAATCGCCCGCTGAATAATAAGGAGATGCCGAAGGTGCTGTCTATGGACCGGACTCATCAAGGAAGGGAATATAGTGCGCCGAAAGAGGAAACAATCTATTATCCAAGGGATAATGTACCAAAGCACCAGGTAGTATAAATAGGGCCAGACCAATTCCAGAAAAAACGGATCCAAGCCTCATACACTCTAAATCAAGAACATTCTCCTTAAATGTTGTTGATTATTCTTTCATCTCTTGAATAAAATTAACTTCTCATAATCTTTAAACCCTAATTTCTCCTCATGAATACTTACTCTCACGCCCGAGCCTTATCGGGGACACCTCCCCGATAAACTTTAGGCGTTTGTTTCGTGTGACAGATTTCGAGTTAGAGGACATCTTCGAAGATTACGTGCAATACAAGTCTCGGAGGTTTTTTACTTTAACAATGAGTATTAATTTTTAGTATTAAGATAAATGTCCCATATTTTTATATTGCGTTATATGTTTTTTAAACTTCCATCAATTGCATATTATAAAAAGCTGTGTTATTCTACGAAAACACATTACATGAAAAGATAACACGTCCAAAATTGAAGAATATATTTGTCTGAATAAGAAGTGATATCTGAATTAATTTGATTAGTTATATTAAGCAAACATTTTTGTTGTTATTGTGTCATTTCAATTTTAAATTGTTTTAAATGAATTATCCATTTGCAAATATAAAATATATGCAATAACTTTATTCTATATCTTAATTTGTGTGCTTTATGTCTATTTTATATTTAACAATTCCGACCTCTTTTTTAAAGAATGTTGAATCGTTAGACAACATCTATACGAAGTCACTTAAGCATGCACAAGTCCTTTCCCAAATATTATTACTGATGCAATGAAAAATTAGTGTCGCAACGCACTAATTATGATTGAAACCAGAAATTATTTCATATAAGTTTTTTCTTTAAAACAAATCATACTTCTATAAAGGGTGAACAATATGTCATGTTGAAACGCTTCGGTACCCCATTCAAGATGTTCTTTTAAAAGCTTTCATTATTTGGATACTAAAAAGGGTGTGTGTTTCAATAAAAACCTATTACATTTAGATGATAAAACGTATAAAATGGAACAACATCTCAAATTGTTAGTACTTTTATGCTTAAATTAAATAGACAAGCCATTTAATTTTTGTTGTTATTGTGTCATATTGGTTTTCTAAGAATTATCCACTTTAAAAATTTGCAATAACGTTATCCCTTTTTGTGTGTGTGTTTCTTTGTTTGTTTAATCTTTTTTATATTTAACTTGTGACATATAACATAAACAATGTTGAATTATTGGATAACCCAACCCAAAGTTCTTTGGATATGTGTATCCGTTGTCTAATGATCGTACATTGGCAATAAGGAGGTAATAAAACCACCTATTAAGAAAGTGGTGGCTGAAACTATGAATTATTTATAAAAAAAAAATCTTTCTATGAGACCATATACTTCGAGGCTGAAACCCTTAGGTAACCCATCCAACACCTCCGCCCGTTTTCATTTTCATCTTTTTTTCCATTTTTCCATTTTTCCATGATAATTACGATAAAAACTTTTTGTTCCATGTTTGTAATGTTTTGTTGTTTGACATTTATACGATGGAAAGTGATACAAGACATAATAAATATGTTAGAAAACAAATACATTTTATCATATTTTCAAAGTTAGAGAATAAAAATGTTTGTGTAAATTTTACGCTTTTTGTAATGTTTTCATTTGAACAAATACATTTGCACCTATTTTTCTTTTTATAAAAGACGACTGCTAACAATACTGAAAAAAACCCGGTTATTTCATACCATAGTTTTCATTTTCTTTTTATTGTCATTTTTAGGTTTTATTTTTATCTATTTTATCGAAACTTTAAATTCGATTATTTTTCTTTTACATTTTGAATTAATCAGTTTTATTTAATAATAATCTCTTTTTCTTATTTATAGTTGTTTTCATTTAAAATCCATCTTATTTCAATTAGTTTTAGTCAATCTTGAAGCTACCTACCTTGAACTAATATTATAATTGACTTTTAGGCATATTAAATTTAATCATTTTACTCTCTCTTTTTCATACAAATTCAATGATCACCTACTATACTTGTCACGATTTAATCACTTAAAACAATGCTTCGGGGATCTAAAACAAACAGCTACACACTTCGAGAACAACAACTAATTTCATACTTTTATAATACTCCATAACCCTTTCTTACGTATCCTACACATGATATAGTAACAAATTAAGATTTTCTAACATATTTGTGTACTACTTCTTTACAATAAAAAAATTATATATTACAAATCTCAAAATCTACAGGCATATAAATTACCTCTTTTATGTGATTTACATAAAAGTAATTATAAAATGGTTTGATAGAACTAGCGAATAAGTTAGTATATTAGTATATTAGACAATGTAAATACTAAATAGTAAGTAGATTAAGATTATTTGACCCAAACCCGATTTATACGCTTGGAATTATAATTTGTTACTTAGGTCATGATTGATTCACAATTAGTTTTAATGAATTAGAATATGTTAAATGAATTAAAATTTTGATGACATAAATCTAGATAAATTGGAGTACGATGAAATTAGAATCTTAATTTTCTTAACGTGTTTGGTTTACAGAAATTATACGGAATTTATAAGAGTATTTTTAATGTTAATAATATCAATTAACAAAAATTAAATGATACATATATTTATTAAATTAGTATCAAGTATGAGATCTCAAATGAATTTTATTTTTCTCTAAAGCCAAACACGTTATGACAAACGTCACTCTCTCCGTGTTTAGTTAGTCTAGTACGCATGTAGATCATTACCATAATTTACTGAAAAATTTAAAACTTACTTATTACTGTTGTTCTGGGATTAAAATATGTATTCGTGTGTGTTATGGTGTTATACTATAGGTGCACAAGTAGTTATTACCCACTAGACGAACTCCTAGACGACTTAACGAGTAAATTATGTATTCGATTTATTAGTATATTTGTTAGTATATGAACTTTTTAATACTTTAATAACTCTATTCCACCTTTGATAAACTATGAGTATACATCTAACTATTCCCAGTTTCCGTTTAGCTTTCATGCTTCATTTCAGAAAACCGTTCTATTGTAAAATTGCAAAACCACACTATGTAAGCTTGCCTTGTAGTGTTTGGCCATGAAGTCTCATTTTCTAAACCATGTTGACCGATCCTAAGTCAACAAACATTACACACTCATTCTAGTTAACCCTAACCCTAATCTCATTCTCACTTTCACTCCTCACGACCGTCACCTTCATTTCCCTCTCCCCAATCAGTCGACCTCCTCCCTTTCAACCTATAACCATCGTGTCTTCATCATTTGCAGCCAACAATTTTATCCTTGAATCTTTCATTTCAATCAAGGTAATCGGTGTATTTGGTGTTTGTATTCAAGCTTGGCCGAAAACCCTAATTTTCATTTGAGTTTCGGTAATAATTCTTTTTTGCTGCAGCCATCAATCGACCTACTCAAAGTCTGGGTCTCATCATCCTTATGTTCTGTTCGAATTCAACATATCATCAAGGGATTAATCTAGGTATGTTTTTCATGGTAATCGTTTCCTTCCTTAGTCGATTTCCTTCATTTCATGTGTTTTGATAATCTTCTTTAGTGTATAATCTAATCGATGCAATTGTTGTGGATTGGAGTTGTAATCTGACCGGGGCTCACATATGGTTCAATTTCAGCTTGTCATTCTTCTTTGATCAAGCCATAATCGTTCTCTAGGCAAGCTATAGTAATCGGGTTCATAAAATCCATCGTGTATGTGTACTTCCAACCCTAGCCGATTCATTATGTATATGTTACATGTCTACATTATGATCTCGTGCCTTGTTTTTTTTTTTTTTTTCTTTTCTTTCTTTTTTGGTGATCAATGATTGTATTATGGAAACTCCTAGTATTTATCATCGTAGCTTGGGTTGCTTGAAACGGCATTTGTCAAACCTTAGAATCAAACCGTTGCAACTCGTGGTATAAAACCCTAGTTTTCCTATCCTTTCTTATTCGTTATTGTACAATCAGTTTGTGAACCGTTTTGAATTGGTTTGAACCTGTTTATAACTCGTGCTAAGCTATTTGATCGTCACTTAAGTCGTGTCCATATGCTTGTAATTCTAATCAACAGAAAACTCTAAGATATTGAAGATATATAAAACGTTTTGGGCAGATTCTGAAATCTTATTGTGGTCTGTCTTTATCAGTGTATACCTCTAAATTGGAATTGAACTAGTAACTGTGATCTAAACGAATATTGTAGCTCTTGGAATCTAGTTTTCAAAAAAGTAAGACTCGTTGTCTAATTTTTCGTAGAACTTTCTAAAAGTTTAATATACTAACAGAGGGTCTAATATGAGTTTTTGGAACATTTTACTAGGTTTTGGTAATTGAAATTGTGTAACCACCTAGACAATCTTAAACATATTTTGAATGGATTAATATTGGTTTATAACAGGTCTAAACTTCTTATAAATGGTTAACTTGTTTACATTTAAAATATACGAATTTGAAACGTTTTATAACTCGACTTATTAAAACAAACGTTTTTGGACAAATTATAAGATCAGTTTTGTTTCTATCATAACTTCTTCATAACTAACTCAATTGGATCAAACTCTTAGTCTAAAATGTAGTCCTCTGAGTGTAGTTTTCTTATATATATAAAATTCTTCGTCTAACTCTTCCTATAACTCTAGATATATCAGATTGAACGAACATAAGTACTCGCTGAAAATGTTGTCGTTATTTCTAAAACTAAAACACGATTGTTAATCGAGTCCGAAACACATTAATCTTATTCTTACGTTGTATTACTACCTTTATCTAGGGTAGCTCTAGATCTAGTCGGGACATTACTTGTGACCTACTTACTTGTATACACATACATTCACACTATTTGTGTACTGTCGCTTAGTTGCTCGATAAAGTGAGTTCATTTTGTTTTACTTGCTTTAAACAAACCGGGGGAAAGTAAAGCTAAACCTTATTGATTTTGAGAAAACGGATATCATTTTCAAACTTACCATAAATAGATATTTCTATTTATGGAAAGTTACTATTATTGGAAACTTTTTACTTGAAGTTTACTACTTACGGGAAACTTACTATAAATAGGGCTTTCTATTTATAGAAACCTACTACTTTTAGAAACTTTCTATTTATAGAAACTTATAACTTTTAGAAACTTTCTATTTATGGAAACTTACTATAATTTGGATTTCATAAAACGTGTAACAAAACCCAATGCACTTTTCAAAAACTTATACGAGATATGGGATGTGTTAAATTCTTTCAATATTTACATGTTATCTAGCTAACTTAGTATTGCCGAGACATACTAAGGGTAGTGTTCGGACCTGACACAGCCGATGCGTGTCATACTGACTTGATGTTGGCCGAGGCGTGTCATGGCAATATTCAGATTCGATATTGCCGTCGGGCGTATCACCTACAGGGCACTGTCGAGGCGTGTCACTGTCTCGATTGGTTGGATGTTACTATTTTCTTACTAATGCATTAGTTACACATTTTTCGATACACTATTGTTATGTTTGAGATTTGAACTGCTTATTACATTTTACTTACTACTCGATTATCTCGCTCAACCTTTTTGTCGACTTTTTAAGTTTTACATTCAAGTAATGATCAGGGGTAGGATTCAGTTGTGAATGGACTCTTTAGAGACTTGAACTTACATTTGCATTGTGGCTTGTGTTTAAACATTTCATTCTTGTTTTATTTCGGGCTTGCACGCCTAAGTACTTTGTTTCATTATTGATTTTTTTGGATATTTCTTTTATGTAGTGATTGATGTAATTGTGTACCAAGGGGTTTTACATTGAACATGACGACGTCATGACATACTATCTTTATATATATATATATATATATATATATATATATATATATATATATATATATATATATATATATATATATATATATATATATATATATATATATATATATATATATATATAGGGTGAGGTTCAAATGAGATCCTCAATTTTCTAGAGATCCAAAGACCCACTTTTAGCCACACAAATTTACTTAGGAGTCAAAACCACAAAGGCTTCCTAGCCATTCATTTTTCCTTTTATATATATTTTTTTTTTCATTTTTTTTTTTTTTCGTTTTTTAATTCGGTTTTTTTTTTTTGCTATGTTTTACTTAACTTTTTTTTTTTTCAAAATAAATGTGATTTTTTTTGTAAAAAATTGAAATCACATGTGATTTTCAAAAACCAAAATTTATAAATTTTAAAATCACACGTGAATTTTTTTTTTGACGAAAATCACATGTGATTTTCAAAAACCAAACTTTATAAATTTTAAAGTCACACTTGAAATTTTTTTTTCTCGAAAATCACATGTGATTTTATAAGCAACATAGTTTGTAAGTTAAAAATCACATGTGATTTTGGTAAAAAATAATCAATAATTTATTAAAATCAAACGTGATTTTACCCATAAAATATTTGTAGATTGAAAATCACATGTGATTTTTAAAAAGTAAGGTTGAAAATCAAATGTGATTTTCGGAAGAAAAAAAAAAAAAAAAGTAAATAAAAAGGAAAAGAAAAAAGTTATAAGGAAAAATGGGTGGCTAGGAAGGGATCCCTAGATCTCTAGCAAATTAAGGATGCCTTTTGAACCCTAATCTATATATATATATATATATATATATATATATATATATATATATATATATATATATATATATATATATATATATATATATATATATATATATATCATATAGACTATTTAGTATTGTGTTGTGACAATCGCCAATCAACCACACCATGCGTTTCTGCCACTGACGGGACGTGTCACACGTCATGAAAATTAAATATAAATAACAGTTACTTCCTTATGCTAACCAAATAGGATATAAAATGAAATTTAGATTCCAATCTTATGAGGTTCCAACGGATATTGCCAACCAAACGGGACATAAAGGTATGTAACGTTACACATGGAAAGATTCAAAGCGAAACTAAAATGTTAGAAAATATTAGACCAAGAATTGAACCTAAGAGGGCTCCCAATCAATGGTGTTATGACCCGATGTTAAGCCTTCATGGCTTGAGCCATGGCTGGGTGCCGTGTGTTACATACGTAACGTGCGTTATGTTGATTTTTTTTTTTAGAAAGTTTAATATAAATATGTAGGTCCATAATTTCGTGTTATGTGTTGGAGGACATTTTTGGTGTTATGTTATGGGTTGAGTTATGCTAACTTGATCATAACACTGAGTGTTTCGATGTTATAACTACAAACGCTCTAATAGAAGTGGTTCGATATTATTGAGTAAGTGAACCAGACTCAAACTTCTTACCAGTGATGCAAACCTACATATTTGCCTAAGCGATGCGGTTTCATTTAAATAAAAGAAAGGAATATCCAATTTTATATTAAAATAGCAAGAACTAAACCGATTTATTCTTTTTCATAGAATTGAAAATCAAACTTATATAGCCAAACTAGGAGATCAATATGATGTATCAATCTAGCAATGCAATATATCAATTTAACATTCCATTCCACCATAGCATACCCGTTGGAAACGTATGTAAATTGGAGGGCAATTAATAAAATGAAGATAATAATTAAAATTTTACGTTATATTATTTAACTACTTTGTTACATGATTTACTTTATATTACACATATTACTCGTCGGTGAATAACAAGGAAGGTGTGAAGCTTTATATTTTTACATTTACAAATAATCCACTTAAAATGAGTGTTTTTAATGCTTCAACCAATATTAAATAACTAAAACTTAAAATCTATTAGTACAAAGTTAGTATTAGAAAAATAAGAGTGATAGGGAAGCTTCAAACACATTTCTAGTAACTCACATTAAATTTGATTTGTTAAAAAAGGTAGAATAAATCAGAAGACGTGTTATTTATGTTTATGTTTATGTTTACAGCACATCTGATTGAAAACACACACTTGAGTTGACCCATTATTTATACCCTCTTTTTCCACAATTAAAATCATCATAAATTCATAAAAACATAAACCCTTTCTCCATTTTCATTTTCATTTTCATTTTCAAGATCCAGATTTGATGTCCAATTCTTGATTTTCTTGAACAAATATGGCACCAAGCTCTGTAGTTGTCACAATTGACAAAAAATCCAGCAACATTTCATTACTAGAACTCAATGATGATTCCGACCACCTGTTTCTTGAAAAACAGAAAAAAACCCAGAGCACAAAACAGTTTTCTTGGACACTTTTACTAAAAGCTCACAGAATCTTGTCTTCTTTTCCAAGATTTGTAAATGGGTTTTCAAGAATTGTCTATTCTGTTAAGAAAAGAATTGCTTTATCCAAAAATGTGAAAAGAGATGAGGCTCAATATAAAGAGAGACTAATTTATAAATTTATTAGGATATTTCTCGCCATTTCGATCCTTTCGTTGCTTGTTGAATTTGTTGCTTATTTTCAGAAATGGGATTTGAATAATTTGATTCATATGCATCATCCTAGTGAAGTAATGGGACTGTTTCATTGGGGGTATATGGGTTGGGTTGAATTTAGAGGGGATTATGTTGCTCCTGGAATTATGATGTTGTCTCAGTTTTGTGTTGTCTTGTTTATGATTCAATCGCTTGATCGCTTTATACTCGGCCTCGGCTGTTTTTGGATCAAGTTGAAGAATATTAAACCGAAAGTCGACGGGGATGGGTTTGATTTAGAAGATGCTAATAGTTTTCCTATGGTTCTTGTTCAGATCCCCATGTGTGATGAAAGAGAGGTAACTATTTCGTTTCCTAAATCTTTCGATTTATGTTAATTCATTCAAATTAGGGTGATTTTCGTATTATGTTAGATGTTTCATATGGTTAAAAATTACATGGGTAAAAATGTAGAATAAGTCGAAAGTAGCTTAAACGCATTGGTGTTTGGATATGCAATATGAAAGTGACTAACTGAGTTGTAAAAATCGGTTTTCTAGTATTTTTGGTATCTTGCTTATATGATTATCTTATAATTTAGAGGTTCAGTGATTAGACTGGTTAGTTTAAAGCGTATTTAAACGCATCCGTACATTGTCTATACAACACAATTTACTGCGGCTGATTATCTGATTATATTATTGATTGTCACATAGTCACTTTTAAATCGCACAACTAAGTTGCTTTGTTAACTAAAATAGATTATTCTTTTAATAGCAATGTTTTTGTACTACATTAATTATTTATTTATATAATTCAACGCAATGCTCAAAAGAAGTTGACAGATCAACTCAACCCGACAAGTTTGATTTTTATGCTGATCTTTTTTGTCTGGTTTATGTACTGAAGGTTTATCAACAAGCAATTGCCTCTGCTTGTCAATTGGATTGGCCAAAAGACAGAATTTTGATTCAAGTATTGGACGATTCAAGTGATGAACTTTTACAGATTTTGATCCGAAATGAAGTTAATATATGGAGAGAAAAAGGAGTTAACATTATTTACAGACATAGATTCATAAGAACTGGCTACAAAGCCGGAAATCTTCATTCAGCTATGTCTTGTGATTACGTAAAGGATTATGAATTTGTTGCGATTTTGGATGCTGATTTTCAGCCCAGCCCTGATTTCCTTACACTCACAGTCCCTCACTTTCAGGTAACAATAATGTCGTCACTCTTACTATTTATAGCAACTATTCCCCCTTATGTAAATGTGTCGGTTTGAGTTATATTTTTTTTCAAATAGGTCAAATGGAAATTTTTAGATAACAATAGAATGGGGTCGATATGTGTCTATGATACATATAACCTCCTAAATCGTTTTTTAGAACGTAATCATTTGCAACATATTAATATTAACTATTAATAAAAGATTGACTAAAAAGTGTTTATTACTCGAGTCACTCAACTCAAGCCAACTCGTTTGGGGCCATTATAAATTTACTTGTCTTGACTCCCATCTTGCCACTTCTACATTTACCTAAAAATGATTCAACTTACATTTGATCTCCAGCGGGTCAAATAGGTAAAGTTTTAAAAGAAATGGTTTAAAGGTACCCACATGGCCCATAGTTTTGACCTGTTACCAACTCACTCATTTTCTATTATCGAAAGATTCCAAGAATGTTCAGTTTTGGTAACTTTTTGGGGGTTTTCAAATTTCAGGGGAAACCAGATGTGGGTCTAGTTCAGGCCAGGTGGTCCTTCGTGAACAAAGACGAGAATTTACTTACAAGGCTACAAAACATCAATTTGTGCTTCCATTTTGAGGTCGAACAGCAAGTGAACAGTCATTTTCTCAGTTTCTTTGGTTTCAACGGGACTGCTGGTGTTTGGAGGATCAAGGCGTTAGAAGAATCCGGTGGATGGCTCGAAAGAACCACAGTTGAAGACATGGACATTGCGGTTCGAGCCCATTTACATGGATGGAAATTTGTTTATTTAAATGACGTTAAAGTCCTTTGCGAATTGCCTGAGTCTTATGAAGCTTACAAGAAACAACAACATAGATGGCATTCAGGTCCTATGCAACTTTTCAGACTTTGCCTCCCTGCTATCCTTAAATCCAAGGTTCGTTTTTCTTTGGGTGTTTCATTCTATTTATCTCTTTCTATCTGGTAATCTTTATAGTCAAAAGTTTTTAATAATTAGGAATTTACGATTTAACCAATTATAATATTTACGACATGGAGCCTACTGAGTGTAACAAGTAAAAAAACAATTCTTTTTGGTACTTGTCAAAATTATATATATAATCCCGTATTTCACGTAAAGTTTTATTCGAAATGATAATGGGACTGGTATGAAACACTGTTGCAAAATGGGTAGATTAATTTTTTAATTTCTTGACGAGTAACCATCTCGTTGTTTTCATTGCAGATATCAAAGTGGAAAAAGGCGAATTTGATCTTCTTGTTCTTTCTTCTGAGGAAGCTCATTCTTCCGTTCTACTCGTTTACACTCTTTTGTGTAATCCTCCCATTAACAATGTTCATACCCGAAGCCGAGTTGCCTATCTGGGTTATATGTTACGTACCAGTAACCATGTCGATTTTAAACATCCTCCCAGCACCAAAAGCGTTTCCTTTCTTAATGCCATACTTATTATTCGAAAACACAATGTCTGTCACCAAATTCAACGCCATGGTTTCCGGTCTGTTCCAGCTTGGAAGCGCATACGAATGGGTTGTCACCAAGAAAACTGGACGGTCATCAGAATCTGACCTCCTAGCCTTCGCTGAGCGAGAATCAAAGAGTTCTAGCGAAGATAAAATCCAAAGACGGCTTTCTGAATCCGGGCTTGAAATGCTCGGAAAGTTAAAAGAACAAGAAGCCCCAATCGATTCCAAGAAGAAGAAGAACCGAATCTACAGAAAAGAACTTGCTCTCGCTTTCTTGCTTCTGACAGCCGCTACAAGAAGTCTTTTATCAGCACATGGAATTCATTTCTATTTCTTGTTGTTTCAAGGACTATCATTTCTGGTTGTTGGGTTAGATTTGATCGGCGAACAAGTGGCAGCGTAAATTGTTTTTGGAAATCTTGCCATAGAGACGAAGTTCCTGCTAATGTGGGAATTCGGGTCGGACACAGTTTAAATTTAATGGGACTGTGCTGTGCTGGTGAATATAGCATGATGATACTTGAGACTTGATATTTAGGAGTTGATTTTTTCTTTTTTGGTGTTATTGTATAATTAAATCCGAATTGGATGATTAATATGGGGTTGAGACGATTTAACGAACGGGGTTTATTACCACCTAATACTCGGGCTCGAGGAACCGCTTAGGAGCGAGCTGTATACAATGTACGTGTAATTTATATATATTTAATTAAACTCTTTTAGTAATCGATCAATATAATTTTTTGTTAAAATCTCGGTTGTTTTGTGGATATATTCATTTCACTATGTTGCATTGGATCCATTGGGTGACGAACTTTACCTGTCCGAAGGTTAAGTTTGCGAGAAAAGATTGTTTCTGTTTAATTAGTTTCAGTTAATAACTAGACAAAAGGTTATCAGAAACCTAAATCTAGAACTCATAAGGGCTTCACAACTCGACCCGACTCATAATGTGTGTCTGGATGTCACATTGTAGTTCTGCATATAGGTCTAGAAAAGCGTTTGTCAACTTCATAATAAGCATCCGTATTTCAATCTTTTTATAAAGTCCTCTATTGTGAAATTATGGTTCTATTACACCTGCAGGCTGCAGCCTAGCAGTGATTCAAATGACTGATTTGCAATCGAAAAGGGTAACCAATCGAAAAGAGTCGGTTCAAAACTTTACTTGGAGCATCATTATTTTTTGCTTTAACGTCGTCTCGTTATCACTAGTTTCTTTCTCTGGATTTCCTCTAATTATGTTATTTTGAAAAAACATGTTACATTTAGATAGTTAACATTATAAGGAAGGTTAAAGCTCTTATATATAATAGTGATGTACACGAAAGATTAAATTAAAGGGGCAATGTATAAAGGTATTCTATTTCAATCTTATGACTTTGGTGGATTTATAGAAATGGTAAAACATCTTGTGTATGACTGTTAAACATGATGACCCGACCCTAATAAGCGTAATCGAGTCGGGTTTGATTAGGTTTCAAAAATGGCAAAAATGCAAGTCGTATTAATTTACACTTACAGCAACAATAGGTGGGGGAAAATTAGTATCCACAAGCTTCTGAAGCGTTATTGGGCTAATATCTTTTAGTAGTAGTGGGCTCATAACAATGCTTATAAAAGTGGGCAAAGTATTATAATTTTTAAGTTAATGGGTCAGATCCGAACCTGATAAAGGATCCAACATAGAACCGACACCCGGTTACACTTGACACACCCATTAGTACCCGATTTTATTAGCCTTAATCACGTTTGGATTTTTTTCAAGTTAGTTTTTTTTTTTTTTTTTTACCCGACGAGTAGTAATACCCTCCGACTCACACGACATGAACTAGGTATGACACTTGACTTGTTCAAGTTTAAAGTGACATTTGGACAATTTTGCATATACCATTTATTAAAGCAAAAATCCAAAGCATGTTAAGTAGATGATTTACAAACACTATGAAAAGTCCATCGAAGTCGTGGAAGATGCGATACATCAAGTCTACAAGGACATGTAGAGCTTTTTCTAATGGCATCAGGAGAAATTCATGATGCCCATATCAATTCTAGATTACTAGATAAAGATGGCACTTGTCGCTTGCTTTGTCATCGTAGTCATTTTCTTATAACAGATCTAAAAAGCTGAGTCAGTAGGTAGATGATCAAACCAACGAATCAAAGTAATTTGAATCGATGAACATTTCGTCATGTTTGAATAATAACTATCGATCTAAGATGTCATATATAAACTTGTCCTTTTGATTCATTAAATTTGATGTCAGACGCGACAGAATAAAAGTTGGAAAAAAGAGATGAAACGATCGACTGGGGAGATTGCTTTTGATGTTGTCCATACTCCCATACTCTATACGTACATAGTAAAAAACACATCTAATGCCATCCATATATGCATGTGGTTTGTAAATGCATGTGTTATGTTATTACTAAACTAGGCGTATTCCCGCGCGTTGCGCAGTGACAATTTCTAAAGAGATTTGTCACGAACAATGATCAGAATTGGGAGTTTTGTGTTTTTAACCCCCACCGACCTTCTACTTTCTAAAATTAAAACACATGGTGTGTACCTATTTGTATAAAACTTAGCTTCCAACAATAACACATTTATTTACTCACTTTTATTTTTCTTTTTCCAATATCAAATTAGTGAATATTCATATCAAAAAAAATAAAATCAAATCAGTGAATATGTGTGGAATCGTTCTCGCAGGTTAACCGCCGCCGACCTTTTCTGGAGCTCCGAACTTCTCAAAACCTCCCTCTCAAATGAGTGACATGTGAGGGCAAATTTGTCGCGCGGTGACAATTTTTAAATAGATTTTTCACGAACAATGATCAGAATCGGGAGTTAGAACAATATGAACCTGAAACTGAATTAGAACAATATTGATGTGACCAGTCAAATAGCTAAGGGATTGGTCAAACTTTTCAAATACATATGTAAAAATAAAAAGACATTCCTAAGATATTAGATTAGATACATATATAATTTAGCAAACTGCTGCATATTTTTAAGTAAGGTATAGAAAGAATATAACATGTTGTATCACTTGTCCAATCAACAACATGCACATGGACCCTATACCTGCAACAACGAAAACATACATTACAAAAGGCAATAATTGGGTAGGTTAATACCATAGTCCCTAGATAAAACAACTCAAAACACCAACCTTATCATAGGGTACTTGCAAAAGTCATTGCAAATATCATAAAAAAACAAACCATCCTTTACAACTAACTCTTTGTTGCACTCTCCACAACTCTTGTAGCACCAACCGGATTGAGTATATAGACGATCAACTTTTGCCAAAACAATGAAAACATGACGACCTACTGTTGCCAAAACAGTGAAAACATGGTCAGTTAAACATTTATAATATAATATAAAAGGTTTCCATCGTTGTACATAAAAAACATGGTAGAAATTATTGTATATTAACTGTTTTTGTTGCGTACCTTTTTTCCGGCTTTTAAAATTTTCAAACAAATTAAAAATTACCTCATCATCAGCCATAACCATCTCCAACCTAAGAAAGACATCACCGAGTTTCGTATTTACGGTCTCCCACATTCTACAAACCCTTACATGAACAACCCAATCTTCTCTAGTTGGGTCAAGGGCGCCAATCTTGGAGTGAGACATGTTTTTCGAAAGAGACATAATAGTACGTGGTTATGGGGTTTGTTGATGCAAAAGAACTTATATAGAAAAACACAAAACCACCATTATACCTTACATTATGATAATTAAAACACATGGCAACCAAAGAGTCGGGCGTTTCAAATATGTTATTAACTTAGGGTAACTGAACAGTTTAAATATCAATATACCTCACATTATGATAATTAAAACACATGACAACAAAAGAGTCAGGAGTTTCGTGTTATTAACTTAGGGTAACTGAACAGTCTAAATATCATTATATCTCACATTATGGTAATTAAAACACAGGGCAACCAAAGAGTCATGAATATCATTATAACTCACATTATGGTAATTAAAAGACAGGGCAACCAAAGAGTCAGGAATATCATTATGACTCACATTATGGTAATTAAAAGACAGGGCAACCAAAGAGTCAGAAGTTGGTAACTGAACAGTTTAAGTATCATTATACTTGTCATTATGGTAATTAAAAAATAGGGCAACCAAAGAGTCAGGAGTTTCAAATGCATAAGTATGTCATTAATCACATTATGGTAATTAAAACATAGGGTAAACAAATAGTCAGGAGTTTCAAATGCATACGATTCCACTATTTGGAATATCTCGAATATTAGCCATCCGACGATCCTCCATTATAAGTAAATATAAAATAGATTCCATCCCATTTTACATTCTCACCTTCTTTCCTACATTTATTGTCAATTTGTTTTCCCTCCAAATTTTAAATTAAAATACAAAGTGTTTGTTTGTGAGACAAATTTAGTTAATTTGTAATTTTATATGGATGTAGAATGAAGTTTCAATGGCGAAAATATGTGTTTCGTAATTTTATATGGAAGTAACAAAAATTATCATTCATACGGTAACATTTGCATAAATGTTCTCGTAACATCACAATTTCTTAATATAACAGAAAGGAACATAACGTCTCCAAATAGTTCTTTTCATACAAGAATCAAACAGAGAAAGATATATATGTATAAATTGTATAATAAATGCAGATTTTAAGTAGAAGAAGGATAGTGTTACCCATGATGCATTGAATTTATAATGGACCTCGAAAACTTGCTAGAGTTAATGATTGATAAATGTGTCCAATGTTCAAAAAAGAAAACTGAAGTAAATTATAGAGCTAGTTTCTTCTAATCTATTCTTTTTTTTTAAAGATAAGATTATTTTAAACAACGTACCATAATGCAGTTGATTTGCTACAAAATTTAAAGTATGACGATTAAGATTTAGTACTCATGCACTCGATCATAGATTAAAACGAGGTACAAATACCCTTTTCAAAATCTTGCATATAAAATTGCATTAGACATGTTGTATATTGGGGATTTCGATTTTAGAAACTGAGAGTCGAGATTTCACTTTCAGATCAAAATATTTCGATGGTACAATCGAAAATTCTAATCGGATAAAACTCAGTGTATTGAACTATGAATCTGTGAATTTTTGTGTAAGAATGAATTTAGTCATGTACCAGTAATTTAATTAACCAACAAGAAGTTTAAATGCCGTTTTAAAACTGCC
>CAJVGC010000001.1:56325351-56419141 GCA_910822075.1 Senecio squalidus | reverse complement strand
CAGTTGGTGAAGCCAAAGTTGGTCAGAGGTCTTCCTGACAAACAATTCAATCTAGATGACAACTATGTGGCATGATTAAAGGGGAAGCAACACAAATCTTCTCACAAGTGCAAGGAGATCAACACCACTACTACTCCTTTACATTTTCTCCATATGGATCTATTTGGTCCTACAAATGTAAAGAGTATTTCTAAGAAGTCCTATTGCCTTGTCATCGACTTCACAAGATACACTTGGGTTACTTTCTGGCCACAAAAGATGAAACAAGTCAGTTTCTTATCTCCTTCATCACCAAAGTAGAACACCAACTCAATCTGAAAGTGAAGAAGATCATACGTGACAACGGGACAGAGTTCAAGAATCAAGTAATGAAAGAATTATGTGAGAAGAACGGAATAGAAAGACAATTCAGTGATGCTCGAACTCCTCAACAAAATGGAGTTGCAGAAAGGAGGAATAGAACACTAATTGAAGCAACTCAAAGCATGTTGGCAGACTCTAACATTCCCATATTCTTTTGGGCAGAAGCACTTAATACTGCCTGCTATGTTCAGAATTGAGTTCTTCTTGTAAAATCTCAAAACAAGACTTCATATGAGCTTCTACACAAGCGACAACCTTTGGTAAGTTTCTTAAGAGCATTTGGGTGTCATTATACAATTTTGAACTCTAAGGATCATTTTGGTAAGTTTTAAAGCAAGGCAGATGAAGGTTATTTCGTTGGTTACTCATATCAGAGCAAGGCGTACCGTATCTATAATCACAAGACCAAGATCATTGAAGAAAGCTCTAATGTTTCATTCAATGAACACACTCCTAACATGAAGGGTCAAGGACCAAATTGGGTATTTGATTTGGATGCATTAACCAAATCCTTGGTTTTTAACTTTGAATTCCACACCTCATCTATTCCTACTGCTCTTGTTCCTACTGCTCTTGTTCCTACTGCCACACCACCTGTTTCTACTCCTACATATGTTACTACGAAGCCAGTTCCTATTGACTCAGTTTCTAATGCTCAAATTCTTGGTACTGATAGATTAGATGTTATGGAATACATCTATCTCCCTGTTTCTACTGATGATCCTTTACATCTCTATGACACACTCAACAAGGCCACTGAAGAGGAATCTCCCCAACAGGATCCAACTGATGTTGAAGATACAGAGGTTCCTACTCCTACAACTACTGCTAAGGATGATTCCATAAGATCCAATGGAGTTCCTCGTTTAGTAGAAGAAGATGCAGATGGAGTTGATCAAATAGTAACTGAAGAGATTGAAGAATGTGATGATGACTTGACCCATCCAATAGGTTCTCCTCAACCTACTGACTTTTCCCAAGGTTATGACCTGCCAGATCTTAATGATACAAACTTAGGAGTTGATTTATAGGTTGAAAAGATTCCATCTTCTAGAATTTCCAAAAATCACCCTCCTTCTAAAATAATTGGCAACTATGACATTTCCATGGAAACAAGAAGCTGCACCAAACCCAAAAAGGACCCACTGAAGGATCTTAACACCTGTCTCTTTGCCTGCTTCCTTTCTGAAATGCAACCAAAGAGAATCCAGGAAGCTCTCCAAGATCCACACTGGATTGAAGCATGTCAGAATGAATTACTTCAATTCAAGATTCAAAATGTTTCGGAATTGGTTGAAGTACCAATTGGGAAGAAGGTGATTGGCACACGTCGGATCTTCAGAAACAAGAAGGATGATAGAGGAATTGTCATCAAGAATAAGGCAAGGATGGTAGCTCAAGGGTACACACAGGAAGAAGGCATCGATTATGAAGATGTTTTTGCTCCAGTAGCAAGAATAGAAGCCATCAGACTCTTCCTAGCCAATGCATCATTCATGGGCTTTAAAGTATTTCAAATGGACGTCAAGAGTTCCTTCCTTTATGGAATAATTGAGGAGGAAGTTTATGTCAAACAGCCACCTGGCTTTGAGAACCCACAACACCCTCATATGGTATACAAGCTTGACAAAGCTCTCTATGGGCTTCATCAAGCACCAAGAGCATGGTATGAGACCCTTTCTGATTATCTACTCAAGACTAATTTTTAGCGTGGGACAATTGACAATACTCTTTTCTTTAAGAAGACACACTCTGACATTCTACTGGTTCAAATTTATGTGGATGGCATCATCTTTGGCTCTACCAAAGATGCTTCGTGCAAGGAATTTGAACAACTCATGCACACCAAGTTTCAAATGAGTTCAACGGGGGAATTAAACTTCTTCTTGGGTCTACAAGTCAAGCAGAAAAGTGATGGACTCTTTATCAGTCAATCCAAATATGTCAGGGACATTAGCAAGTTTAGCTTCATGGATGCAAAACCAGCAAGCACCCCTGTGGAGACACACAAACAGATTACTGCAGATCTTGAGGGGGAGGATGTTGACATACACAACTATAGGTCTATGATAGGCTCTCTTATGTATCTCACAGCTTCAAGACCTGACATCAACGTTTGCAGTGTGTGTGTGTGTGTGCAAGATATCAAACAAGACCAAAGATGTCACACCTCATTGCAGTCAAAAGAATTTTTTGCTACTTGAAGGGAAAAACTAACTTAGGTCTATGGTATCTGATATCGCTCATTTATAAGAGTATTTTATCGCGATATTCATTATCTTTCGAGTCCTAAACGTAATGGAAAGACCCGTTTATGCTTATGTTTTTGTAAAGTTATGTTTTAGGTTGTTTAGATGTTTTTGGAGCAAAAGGAACGAAGTTTTAGACTTTAAAATGCAAAAGGAGAAAGCAATGAAGAGACTGGCGACGCATTGAAGCAAGCAAGAAAAAGCATTCAGCTCGGAGTCAAGAATGCGCCGCAATCAGGCCACTGGCAGCGCAATCTCAGTGCTGGCAGTTACGTGTCAGTTTTTAATGTTAATCATGGGAACACCAAAGGTTTATCCATCACTTATCAAATAGAGAACGTGGCCGCAGATTGATATCATCTTTTTCATCATATTTGGAATAACATCATTTGTCCATTACAATTTCGAGTTCTAGCAAGAGAATATAGCATTACTTTCGTGTTAGAACAATCAATTTTCAGAATTTCATCAAAGAATCGTTAATTTCATTGTCGTTTAGTTATTTGGAGATTTTTGGAACGTGTTACCTACAGTTGGTATTGAACTTTTATCCACTTTTTATTGCAATTGAATCATGTCTTTTATTTATTTGATTATTTTCGTTACAATTATGAGTAGCTAATTTCTTTAAACGTTTGCTCGGATATGTGATCGTTTATGTGTTAGATTTTGGGTGTGAAATTAGATTGATGTCTAGAGGTTAATCGGGGATCCGTTTGGGTTAATATCTTAATTATATTGTTAAAATTGTTTATACTCTTATTTGGTAATCTAAAAACGGGTATTCGAAAGGAATCCGTAATTTTTACTAAAATAGGAACGAATTAATCGGCCGGTCTTTAGTTGATTATAATTTAGTGGTATTCGAAAGGAATCATTAACAACGATTTAAACAAGTAGGTATTAACACAAACGCTAGCTATTAAATTAAGAGAAATCGGTTTATTAGTTAGTAAGCTATTCGAAAGGAACCTTATAGGTTAATTCTCACACATCGTCTTGAAACTTTATGCACAATTACTTGAGGTGTTAACTATATTCGAAAGGAATAGTTGCATGGTTAGGTAATTGGAGAAATCCGGTATTCGAAAGGAACTTAGGATTTTACATTAGAAGTTTATCGACATTTTCACACCTAAGAGATAACACACATTCGTAAACGGTCTGAGCAAGCGTCTTTTTTATCCATATTTGAATTCAAGAGTATTTTTGTCATTAGTATAATCAAGTCTTCTTAAGACCAAACGAAATTGTTAGTTGTTACGTGTTATTACAAAACTAAATTTCTCAATTATAAATAGTCCCCGTGTTCGAACTCGGAATTTGCCCATACTTTACTACGATCGACAAGGGTACACTGCCCGGTGTCGTAGTCTAGTTAAAAGCTTATTTTCGGTAAACTAGATTTTTCACATCAAGTTTTTGGCGCCGCTGCCGGGGACTTGATTTAGTTGAGATTTTTAGTTTTTGTTTGATTACTTGTTTGAATATTTTCACGGGTATTTGTTTGTTTTGTTGTGATTTTTCAGGTATTGATAGTGGATGTTTACTAGGTCCCAAGGGAAGCAAGTAAACAACCCTCTTTCTAACCCGGAAAAACTTTTGAGAAAACGAGGTTTAGGAGCAGCAGCAGTAGTTTATAGTGAAAACGAATCTTCCGAGGAGGAAGTGGAAATTGTATTTGAAGAAGAGATGGCAGAAAATGGAGAAGGAGAAGGACCTTTAGTCAACAACAACCCACCCAATCCTTTTGACATACCGATGATCAATAGGAACCGGATAGTACCACAAACGAATGGGTCGGCTATTGTAGCACCGGATTTGGGGGCTGATTTTTCCGTTAAAGGTCATCACCTCAAAATGATTCAAGATAGCACTTTTGACGGGCATTTTAAGTCCGACCCGCATAAGCATGTGGCGAATTTCATGGAGACGTGCAAAATGTTCCGATATGGAGCGGGTCATGAGGAAGGCATCATGTTGAGTTTATTTCCATCGTCTCTCACGGGAGAGGCGGAAACATGGTTTAACGAGCTGGAACCGGGTACAATCGAGAGTTGGGAAACAATGAGAGAAATTTTTGTGACGAGGTTTTTCCCACCCATTTTACGTAGGAAGTTGCTGAACCAAATCCGATCTTTTCAACAATGGGATAACGAGACTATTACGGATGCTTGGATTAGACTTAAAGAGTTGTTAAGGAATTGCCATGGACACGACTTGGATCGGGATGAAGTGATAGACATATTCTATTACAGTTTGGATAGTCGTTCTCAACACGACTTGGATTTAGCGGGTGGTGGTAGTTTCTTGTATAAGTCACCGAATGAGGCTCATCGGATGATGGAAAATCAAGTCCAAGCTAGAATTGCTAGGGACCGGGTTACTAGAAATAGAAGAGTACGAGGAACGGTGAATCAAGTAGAAGAGGGAAGTAGTAGTGGTAACAAGGAAGTTTTGAACGAGATTAAGTCTTTGGGTGATGAGATGAAGAATAGGATGGGACGGTTGTAGAAAGATGTCCACTTGGTAAAAAATGGATGCGGGAAATGTGGAGGACCTCACTATACGGACGATTGTGAGCCAAAAACCGAGGAAGCAAACTATGCCAACTACGGGTACCAAAACCGAGGAAATAGTGGGTATGGAAATCAGAATCGGGGGAATAGAAATGAGGCACGTTTTCAATCCAACCAACCAAAAACGAGAGAAGGAAAGGAAGAATCAAGTTTCACGGAAATGATGAAAGACTTCATGTATGCACAAAAGGCGACCAATGATTTGTTGGCACATTCGATGAAGGGGTTCAACGAGAAATTAGAGCAAAATCAAAGGAATGCTCAAGCAAATATGCAGGACCTAGAACGGAAATTTGAGAGGCTAAATGATAAATTTTCAAACCGACCAACGGGTCAAATGCCTAATTCAACCCAACCAAACCCGAGACAATACCAAAACAATAATGGAGGATCGTCAAACCAAGGGTCGAGATACATACCACCGAATAACCGGGATGAACATGTGAATGCTATTGAGACTAGGTCGGGGTTTAAGTATGGGGGAAGTGGAGAAACTGGGCTGAACAAGAAGAAAAATCAAAGCGATGCTGGAACTGATGTGAATGTGCCGCCAGTCATGGGAATGCGGCGCAATCTCACATCCGAGGCGAATGCTTTTCCTCATGCTTCACCTGTTGCGACTCCAGATGGTGTGAATGCGGCGCCAGTCCCTGGAATGCGCCGCATGGAGCCTGCAGACAGCGATTCGGAGGATGAAGAAGAGATAGAGATGGAGTCTAGGCCCGGGAAGGAACCAATGGTTCCTAACAAAGAAAAGGAGTTGGAAATTGAAGTGAAGGGAGCATATAAGCCACATATTCCATATCCGCAACGGCTTAGGAAGGAGAAAAAAAGGGAACAATACGAGAAGTTTATTGAATTGATGAAAACCGTTTAAATTAATGTTCCTTTAGTTGATCTTATTGCAGGTTGCCTAACTATGCCAAATTCATGAAGGAGTTAGTGAGCGGGAAAGGAGACTACATGGAGAAAATAACCGCGTTCCTTAATGCCGAATGCTCGGCTATTGTGAAGAGGTCGATTCCACCAAAACTTGAAGACCCAGGAAGTTTCTTACTCACTTGCACATTTAATGATAATTTCACTTTTAATGCATTAGCGGACTTAGGGGCAAGCATTAATTCAATGCCTAACTCTATTTACACTAAAGTTTCCTCGGGTGCTTTAACACCAACCCGAAATAGCATAAGATTGGCCGATCGATCTTATCAATATCCATTGGGTATTGCCCAAAATATGCTTATACGGGTTGGAGAATTTTTATATCCGGTAGATTTTGTAATCCTTGAGATGGAGGAGGATGAAAAAGTTCCTCTCATCTTAGGAAGACCATTTTTAAATACCGCGGATGCTATCATCCGTGTTAGGGATACGGAAATTTCTGAAGGCATTTTGGAAGAGGAAGCGGAAATGGAGATGTTGAATGCAATTGGGAAAGAGGAGGATGAAGAGAAAAGCTCAAATGAAGTTAAAGAGTTGGTGATGAACGAAGGGGCGAGGATCAAAACTTCCATTGAAGATCCCCCGAAGGACTTGGAGCTCAAACAATTACCCAACCATCTCGAATATGCATTCCTAGAGGGTAATTCTAGTCTTCCTATTATTATCCCGTCTTCACCTTTGGAAGACGAGAAGGTTAAATTACTAACGGTCCTTAAAAGTCATAAAAAGGCTTTCGCTTGGCGCATTTCGGATATTCCGAGGATTAGTTCAGATTTTTGTAAACACAAAATCAATTTTTTGGATAATGTAAAACCCGTTGTTCAACGACAACGGAGACTAAACCCGAATATGCAAGATGTGGTCAAGAAGGAAATTGTTAAGCTTTTGGATGCAGGGATCATCTACCCGATAGCGGATAGCCCGTGGGTTAGTCCGGTACATTGCGTACCCAAGAAAGGTGGGATGACCGTCGTTATGAATGAGAAGAATGAATTGGTTCCTACGAGAACGGTGACGGGTTGGAGAGTGTGCATTGACTATAGGAGATTGAATGAAGCGACAAGGAAAGATCATTTTCCATTGCCCTTCATGGACCAAATGTGTCACACCCCGCTGGAAGCGGAAACACGGGATGTTCCAGTTATAATATCAAGAGTCAAGATTACAACAATATAACCGATAAACAAAACATCAAATTTAAATAGATCATGCCAAATGTTACAAATACATCATAAAGTCAAGGGCGATGAGACGCCAAGTACAAATACAACTCCAAAAGAGATAAACAAACGGATCGTCATGGAAATTACAATAAACAATTCTAATCCAAATTCCCAAAAGCAAGCGATCCGAAAATAAACTATGGCATGATTAATGGAAATCCTCAATTTCCTGCAAAGCGTTAAAACGACATCAACAACATGTTGGTGAATTATTCGCAATTTTAAAGTAAAAGTTGACCCAACGACAATTTTATCAAACAGGTTAAGTTCAAATGTTATATCTTGTTTTCAACAACCATAGTGAGAGGTACAATGCCTAGACTATCATACACTGAACCTGACCACGTAATTATCCCATATCCTAAGGGGTATCAATCCAAAGGCAACCAAGTATGAAATACGACCATAACACCTACTCCTAGGTACGTCCTAGCGAGCGATGAGGGTTCGGTCAAACCCAAACAGATCTGTATATATGAAACCGCGGGCAAAAGCTTAATCAAGTGTATAAGGGGAGCTCAACAGAGCCTAATGATACAAAATCTATGGCAGACCTAATCCACTAGGCAAACAAGATAATCAGTAAAGTTCCGCGTACACCCAAACAGATCTGTATATATGAAACCGCGGGCAAAAGCTTAATCAAGTGTATAAGGGGAGCTCAACAGAGCCTAATGATACAAAATCTATGGCAGACCTAATCCACTAGGCAAACAAGATAATCAGTAAAGTTCCGCGTACAAGCAGACAATTTTTAAAACACGCTTTACAGCCCAAAAATATTTAAGACAAGGGCTACGAATAACTCACTGATAAAGCTTCAGCAAACAAATATCGGGTACACCAAACACAGAGCTACAACTCCACCGCCTAAGTGCCTTAAAACAATAAACAATATAGTCTCAGTATCTCTATAAGTCTAGGTCCGGTTTAGCCTTGTCGGTTAAGATTAAGTTAAATAAGATAATCCAAATATTAATAAATTTAAATGAGGTGACGTATTTAGAAGGCGATGTTCCGCGTCAAACAGGACCGCTCGGAGAGATATCGGCATTCCACGTCATAATCGTCAATTGGAAAAGGATGATAATCCGAATCGAAAATGATTACTAGGAGTATCGGTTAATAGAATATCGTTATCAAGTTTCAGTAGGTCGACCAAGGTCAACGGAACCAATGTTGACTTGGTCAAAGTCAAACGTAAGGAATGGTGACTTTATAAAAGTCAAAGTCACAGATGTTGACTTATGAAAGTCAAAGGTCAATTATGTTGACTTATTAAAGTCAAAATCAATTTAAAAGTCCAATTTGACACTTTGAACAATTTGAAGTGTTTTCATACCAAAATGTTTAGAGTAAAATACCTTTTCAAAACCATTTATAAAGTTTGCCGCAAAACATATTTTGATGACTTAAAACGATGATCAAGTTGAGGCGAAGGTTAATATGTCGCAAAAAGGTTGAAAACATCCGTTTTAAGTAATATTATGATATTTTTGATTGCGTTGGCGTCCTTGAGTCCAAAGACAATATTATTGCATAATACGTTACTTTTAAGTATTTAAGTGTTTTAATGTCGAAAAAGTCGTAAATGGAAAATCCGGCAGCGCTTCCGCGTCATAAAATATTTGTCCAAAATCCGTACACTTTCCCGCTTCATAACAAGTTACACTTTAAATTTCAATCATAATACATAATACAATAATAAGTTAATTACGATACTTTCGGTTAGATTACATTTTAATATGTTTCGTCCATTCTCAATCCAAATCCGATAATATAACAAGTGTTGGTCTAGCATTTACTCCTAACTGTTTTCAAGGCTAAAACCGTAATTAATAGGAAAGGATAATGAAAATGAAAGGTTCTCAAGATAGCAATTTATACCGTTAACACCCGCAAGATTTGACAAGAATAGAGTCCGGAACCAAGGACTTCGGTGGCGTGGTACTGAGGTCAAATCCTCCTCCAAAACACAATACACTCACCGTCAATAAGGGTTCACAATATAACAAGTTTAAGGTGCAAATTTAACGGGTTTACAAAATTTCCGGAATCTGGGCAACGACCGCCTCGCGGTGGGCTGACTGCGCCGCGGTCGTAACTTTACCACGACCGCCTCGCGGTGGAGGCACCGTGGCGCGGTCACGACTGCAGAAACACCAATTTTTACAAAAATCGTTTTATTTTGGAAAATCATCTTTTGATGCAATAAGTTTAAACATGCAAGTTATAGAAACATCAAAACACCTTCAAACAACCATTTTGTAAAGCTTTTCACCATTTAAATCAAAGATCCATATACATTTTCTGTAAAATTTGATTTCAAAGATTATTACCCATCAAAACTTTACAAAAACCATTTCTATGTAGTTAGATGATACATGCAATTGATAAATCATATGAAAAACAGTAGTGAAAGGTTATTATACCTCAAGAAAATTAAGATGTGATGATCTAAATGAATTGATGGAGTTTCTTGAAGCTTGATGGTGATCTTTGACCCAAAAATGAAGGGGATCAATACATGCAACCCATGGATGATTTACCCTAGCTTCCCATGATGATATAACGATTTATAGTGGTGAAGTTGGTGCTTATTTGTTGTTTACTTGCTGGGATTACAGTCACAAGAAGAAGTTTGGATGAAAGGAAGTGTTTGTGTGTTTATGCTTCAAGAGAGAGAGAGAGAGAGAGAGAGAGATGCAAGTCTTGTGTGTGTGTGTTTGTAAGGGTGAAATGAGTCTTGAAAGACTCTAAAGAAGCATAAAACTGGTCTAAATGAGGTGTTGACACGTTTGGGTACATATGTCATAAGTGGGTTACATGCAAATGGTGACTCACAACTCAACAAAACAAGTCTGTCCAGGGGATGACCGCGGCGCGGCCAGCTAACCGCGGCGCGCCCAGTCCATTTCATGGATTTGCTTCGTTTTGTTCGTGTTGTCGTTAAGTGTATGCATTCGTTTAGGATTCCCGGTTGTTTTACAAATGAACTTATTCAAGTTCATCATAAGTATTATTGGTATTATGATTTATTTAAATGATAACATTTAAGTTTTGGATTCGAGACACGCACGATTTCGGTAAAAGATAAACAAGCGAAAAGCACGGTTTCTCGAAGATAAAGAATACGTTAACCGACAAATTTGGCATAAACCTTCTAACTTATAATTATGAGAGTACTAACTAATTGGCACTTAGATAAAATAAAATTATTACGTCTCAGGGGACGACTCAGCAAATACAGAAAACCCGATACTCAATAATAAACTGTGAGTACAACAAAGCGAAATTAAAAGGGTCAAAACAATTGCGAATAATATTAGAATAATGACGGTAACACAAGTACTTCAAATAGACGGGACGTCACAGCCTCCCCCAGTTAAAAGAATTTCGTCCTCGAAATTACTAATGAGCATCGCTAGTAGAAAATAGATGGGGAAACTTTCGCTGCATTCCATCCTCCCGTTCTTGAGTAATTTGGCTCCAAACTTTAGAGTTATGACAGTAAAAAACCTCACACGGCACGCAACAAAATATGGGGCGGTAACTATTGTAGTATGAAAACTCGGCTAGCAGAAAAAGTCGATTCCAACTTCCGTCAAAGTCTAAAACGCACGCGTCACGATCAGAAATGACGTAAAAATCTCGTCAATATGCAATCTAAAAGGTTTCTCTATTCGGTAATCTTCTCGAATATGCAGAAAACGTGCTGACTTAGTCAGCCGATCCATGATAATCCGAATGATACTATCCTCGGTGAGAGCTTCCTGATAAGCCTGAATGATACGAGCCTTCAAGCTCGATTGAGTCGAAATCATTATGGTGCGAACTCTCACCGGCTTAACCGACTCCGTGCGACTTAACGCATCGGCTACTATATTCGCCTTACCCAGATGGTAGGAAATCTCACGAACATGATCGTTATGCTGCTCAACTCATCAACGTAATGCATTTAGCATCTTTCCTTTTTAACGAAAAGTATCGGCGCGCCTCAAAGAGAGAAACTCGGCTAACGAAGCCCTTGTCCACAAATTCCTATATCTGCTTTGATAGTTCCAACATCTCCGAGGGTGCTAACCGATAAGGAGCTTTCGCCATTGGCGCTGCTCTCGGAACTGAATCAATCTGAAACTCTACATCTCAACTAGGGGTAATCCATGTAAGTCCTCTTGGAACACATCGGGAAAGTCACGAACCACGGGCTTCTCTCCCAACTTCCAATCCTGAGACAACTTTAAGGCGCTTCCCCGCCTTATCCCCCTGTCCTAACAACAGTCTTCCTGCTATAACAGTATGCGGATAATCTTCTCGCAACATATAACCTCTACATGGTGTGACGACAACCAACCCATGCTAATAATAACGTCGAGTCTACCGAAGGCGATCAAAATTAAGTCGGTAGGAAAGAAAGGTCATCGGAACTAACGCAATAGGTAGAAAGTACTTCGGTAGCAGGCAATAATCACCAACGGCTAACTCTATTTTGAAGGAAGACGCTAAGGGTAAAAACGTGCAAAGAATCATAGTCCTAAACGCATCGGATATAACGTTCTTCGAATGACGGACTAAAATCTGGAATAGGTAGAATTGAGAATTATTGACTCAAAAACGGTTAACAATAGCAGTTACGTTCCGTTCTCGCATAATTTGTTTCGAACTAGGCGTAGTTGATCAAGTTACGCGTAGTTGGAAGCGAATCATGCAATTGCAGAATTCTTCCACTAAAGTTTAAAAGTTCGTGAAAAGATTTTTGAAGAGTCTTTAATACAGTTGGGTTTGGTATCAATGATTACTAAGTCGAATCGATATGATAGATTAAGATCTGGAGTCGAACCTCTCAGAAACGCACTCGTAGGACAATCTCGTCTCGCCGACTTCTTTACAGATGGAGGCTCTTCGGTGTCAACGCAAAAAGGCGTAGAAATAAAAATAACATAAGAGAAAAGAGAAGTTCACAATATAAGGAATTTAGAGCCAAACGTTAGAATCAAGCAGAATATATGTAGGCTGACTTTAGATAAGAAAAGGATTCGCACCGGAAGATTTTTGCCCGGGACACTTGTTCCTGAGATGCTCAGCAGACCCACACTCAAAGCATTTGCCCCTCGGGGTCTTACAAAACCTCTCGGTGTGCCCTAGCTTGTTACACTTGGTGCATACCCAACATTTCACCTCCTCGGCGTGGTAGTTTCCACATCGTCCACACTCCGGGTGCTTACCCTGGGCACCGGGTATCGCAGCAGCATACGCCTGCACATCTTGAGGAGTACCCTGCCTCCTGAATCTTTTTCGTGAATCGGGATCCCCCACTCCGTTTCTCCCCGGAGTCTTGCTTAACCACTATTGGGGGTAGCTCACCATCACGGACCGCGTTCTAAGTCAAAGTACTCGCAATTTCCACCGCGCTCTGAAAAGTGCTCGGTTTGCTGGATAGGACGCTCTTACGGATTGCTGGGGGTAATCCGTGAGTGTAGCGACCTATACGTTTAAGCTCCGGTCGGACCAAGTGCGGCACTAGCTGGGACAGAGCGTGAAAACGTGAAGTGTACCCCTGGATGTCCGATCCAACCATGGTCAAGTTCCACAATTCATCCTCCAACTTTTGAATCTCAGATTCAGGAACATACTCAATAATCATCAACTCTTTTAGCTGATCCCAAGTCATCTTGCTGATCTCAGCTCGGCCTCGCACATTCACGATGGAATTCCACCACGTCAGAGCCGTACCTTGAAATACAAATGCGGCAAATCGGACTCGATCCTCGTCCGCACATCCCACAGCATCAAAGATAGACTCTAGCTTCTCCATCCATTGGAGCGTTCCAGATGCTCCCTCATTGCCCTTTTATTCAGGGGCCTTGCAGCTCATAAACGTCTTCAAAGTGCATCCAGCGCGTCGAGCTGAGCCCTCTGCTCCACCCGATCCATTAATCACAACTTCGGGACCATCACTATTAACAATTGGCTCGGGATTCTCAGAAGCCGAACCACCAGTTCCCATACCGATACTATCTTTAATCTGAGCGATCATAATTGGCATCATTGCTGCAAATTCCTCAGCGAATAATTTCCTGATGTTCGGTGTCGTATTCATCTCCGCGTTATTCGCTCTCGCATTCGGAGTCGCGGTATTAGCACTCGCTCTCGGATTCACAGTATTCGCTCTCGCGTTCGCAGTAGCGCGTCTCGCAGAACTTCGTGTCGCAACTCTCCTCTTAGGCGCCATCGTCCTAAAATAAAAGGAAGAGAAAACTCAATCAGCAAATTTGTGCGACACGAAAACAAGGCCAAATGCCAAAAGACAACGCGAAATTAAACACGTATGAAAATAGTGCACACATTGCAATCAGAGAAAATCGATTTTAAAAAGCCTATGGTCATAGTCCAAGTGATTTACTCAGTTAAAATCACTCGGTTCGCTATAACCTTTGGCTCTGATACCAACTTCTGTCAAACCCCGCTAGAAGCGGAAACACGGGATGTTCCAGTTATAATATCAAGAGTCAAGATTACAACAATATAACCGATAAACAAAACATCAAATTTAAATAGATCATGCCAAATGTTACAAATACATCATAAAGTCAAGGGCGATGAGACGCCAAGTACAAATACAACTCCAAAAGAGATAAACAAACGGATCGTCATGGAAATTACAATAAACAATTCAAATCCAAATTCCCAAAAGTAAGTGATCCGAAAATAAACTATGGCATGATTAATGGAAATCCTCAATTTCCTGCAAAGCGTTAAAACGACATCAACAACATGTTGGTGAATTATTCGCAATTTTAAAGTAAAAGTTGACCCAACGAAAATTTTATCAAACAGGTTAAGTTCAAATGTTATATCTTGTTTTCAACAACCATAGTGAGAGGTACAATGCCTAGACTATCATACACTGAACCTGACCACGTAATTATCCCCTATCCTAAGGGGTATCAATCCAAAGGCAACCAAGTATGAAATACGGCCATAACACCTACTCCTAGGTACGTCCTAGCGAGCGATGAGGGTTCGGTCAAACCCAAACAGATCTGTATATATGAAACCGCGGGCAAAAGCTTAATCAAGTGTATAAGGGGAGCTCAACAGAGCCTAATGATACAAAATCTATGGCAGAACTAATCCACTAGGCAAACAAGATAATCAGTAAAGTTCCGCGTACAAGCAGACAATTTTTAAAACACGCTTTACAGCCCAAAAATATTTAAGACAAGGGCTACGAATAACTCACTGATAAAGCTTCAGCAAACAAATATCGGGTACACCAAACACAGAGCTACAACTCCACCGCCTAAGTGCCTTAAAACAATAAACAATATAGTCTCAGTATCTCTATAAGTCTAGGTCTGGTTTAGCCTTGTCGGTTAAGATTAAGTTAAATAAGATAATCCAAATATTAATAAATTTAAATGAGGTGACGTATTTAGAAGGCGATGTTCCGCGTCAAACAGGACCGCTCGGAGAGATATCGGCATTCCACGTCATAATCGTCAATTGGAAAAGGATGATAATCCGAATCGAAAATGATTACTAGGAGTATCGGTTAATAGAATATCGTTATCAAGTTTCAGTAGGTCGACCAAGGTCAACGGAACCAATGTTGACTTGGTCAAAGTCAAACGTAAGGAATGTTGACTTTATAAAAGTCAAAGTCACAGATGTTGACTTATGAAAGTCAAAGGTCAATTATGTTGACTTATTAAAGTCAAAATCAATTTAAAAGTCCAATTTGACACTTTGAGTAATTTGAAGTGTTTTCATACCAAAATGTTTAGAGTAAAATACCTTTTCAAAACCATTTATAAAGTTTGCCGCAAAACATATTTTGATGACTTAAAACGATGATCAAGTTGAGGCGAAGGTTAATATGTCGCAAAAAGGTTGAAAACATCCGTTTTAAGTAATATTATGATATTTTTGATTGCGTTGGCGTCCTTGAGTCCAAAGACAATATTATTGCATAATACGTTACTTTTAAGTATTTAAGTGTTTTAATGTCGAAAAAGTCGTAAATGGAAAATCCGGCAGCGCTTCCGCGTCATAAAATATTTGTCCAAAATCCGTACACTTTCCCGCTTCATAACAAGTTACACTTTAAATTTCAATCATAATACATAATACAATAATAAGTTAATTACGATACTTTCGGTTAGATTACATTTTAATATGTTTCGTCCATTCTCAATCCAAATCCGATAATATAACAAGTGTTGGTCTAGCATTTACTCCTAACCGTTTTCAAGGCTAAAACCGTAATTAATAGGAAAGGATAATGAAAATGAAAGGTTCTCAAGATAGCAATTTATACCGTTAACACCCGCAAGATTTGACAAGAATAGAGTCCGGAACCAAGGACTTCGGTGGCGTGGTACTGAGGTCAAATCCTCCTCCAAAACACAATACACTCACCGTCAATAAGGGTTCACAATATAACAAGTTTAAGGTGCAAATTTAACGGGTTTACAAAATTTCCGGAATCTGGGCAACGACCGCCTTGCGGTGGGCTGACTGCGCCGCGGTCGTAACTTTACCACGACCGCCTCGCGGTGGAGGCACCGTGGCGCGGTCACGACTGCAGAAACACCAATTTTTACAAAATCGTTTTATTTTGGAAAATCATCTTTTGATGCAATAAGTTTAAACATGCAAGTTATAGAAACATCAAAACACCTTCAAACAACCATTTTGTAAAGCTTTTCACCATTTAAATCAAAGATCCATATACATTTTCTGTAAAATTTGATTTCAAAGATTATTACCCATCAAAACTTTACAAAAACCATTTCTATGTAGTTAGATGATACATGCAATTGATAAATCATATGAAAAACAGTAGTGAAAGGTTATTATACCTCAAGAAAATTAAGATGTGATGATCTAAATGAATTGATGGAGTTTCTTGAAGCTTGATGGTGATCTTTGACCCAAAAATGAAGGGGATCAATACATGCAACCCATGGATGATTTACCCTAGCTTCCCATGATGATATAACGATTTATAGTGGTGAAGTTGGTGCTTATTTGTTGTTTACTTGCTGGGATTTACAGTCACAAGAAGAAGTTTGGATGAAAGGAAGTGTTTGTGTGTTTATGCTTCAAGAGAGAGAGAGAGAGAGAGAGATGCAAGTCTTGTGTGTGTGTGTGTTTGTAAGGGTGAAATGAGTCTTGAAAGACTCTAAATGAAGCATAAAACTGGTCTAAATGAGGTGTTGACACGTTTGGGTACATATGTCATAAGTGGGTTACATGCAAATGGTGACTCACAACTCAACAAAACAAGTCTGTCCAGGGGATGACCGCGGCGCGGCCAGCTAACCGCGGCGCGCCCAGTCCATTTCCTGGATTTGCTTCGTTTTGTTCGTGTTGTCGTTAAGTGTATGCATTCGTTTAGGATTCCCGGTTGTTTTACAAATGAACTTAGTCAAGTTCATCATAACTATTATTGGTATTATGATTTATTTAAATGATAACATTTAAGTTTTGGATTCGAGACACGCACGATTTCGGTAAAAGATAAACAAGCGAAAAGCACGGTTTCTCGAAGATAAAGAATACGTTAACCGACAAATTTGGCATAAACCTTCTAACTTATAATTATGAGAGTACAAACTAATTGGAACTTAGATAAAATAAAATTATTACGTCTCAGGGGACGACTCAGCAAATACAGAAAACCCGATACTCAATAATAAACTGTGAGTACAACAAAGCGAAATTAAAAGGGTCAAAACAATTGCGAATAATATTAGAATAATGACGGTAACACAAGTACTTCAAATAGACGGGACGTCACAGCCTCCCCCAGTTAAAAGAATTTCGTCCTCGAAATTACTAATGAGCATCGCTAGTAGAAAATAGATGGGGAAATTTTCGCTGCATTCCATCCTCCCGTTATTGAGTAATTTGGCTCCAAACTTTAGAGTTATGACAGTAAAAAACCTCACACGGCACGCAACAAAATATGGGGCGGTAACTATTGTAGTATGAAAACTCGGCTAGCAGAAAAAGTCGATTCCAACTTCCGTCAAAGTCTAAAACGCACGCGTCACGATCAGAAATGACGTAAAAATCTCGTCAATATGCAATCTAAAAGGTTTCTCTATTCGGTAATCTTCTCGAATATGCAGAAAACGTGCTGACTTAGTCAGCCGATCCATGATAATCCGAATGATACTATCCTCGGTGAGAGCTTCCTGATAAGCCTGAATGATACGAGCCTTCAAGCTCGATTGAGTCGAAATCATTATGGTGCGAACTCTCACCGGCTTAACCGACTCCGTGCGACTTAACGCATCGGCTACTATATTCGCCTTACCCAGATGGTAGGAAATCTCACGAACATGATCGTTATGCTGCTCAACTCATCAACGTAATGCATTTAGCATCTTTCCTTTTTAACGAAAAGTACCGACGCGCCTCAAAGAGAGAAACTCGGCTAACGAAGCCCTTGTCCACAAATTCCTATATCTGCTTTGATAGTTCCAACATCTCCGAGGGTGCTAACCGATAAGGAGCTTTCGCCATTGGCGCTGCTCTCGGAACTGAATCAATCTGAAACGCTACATCTCAACTAGGGGTAATCCATGTAAGTCCTCTTGGAACACATCGGGAAAGTCACGAACCACGGGCTTCTCTCCCAACTTCCAATCCTGAGACAACTTTAAGGCGCTTCCCCGCCTTATCCCCCTGTCCTAACAACAGTCTTCCTGCTATAACAGTATGCGGATAATCTTCTCGCAACATATAACCTCTACACGGTGTGACGACAACCAACCCATGCTAATAATAACGTCGAGTCTACTGAAGGCGATCAAAATTAAGTCGGTAGGAAAGAAAGGTCATCGGAACTAACGCAATAGGTAGAAAGTACTTCGGTAGCAGGCAATAATCACCAACGGCTAACTCTATTTCGAAGGAAGACGCTAAGGGTAAAAACGTGCAAAGAATCATAGTCCTAAACGCATCGGATATAACGTTCTTCGAATGACGGACTAAAATCTGGAATAGGTAGAATTGAGAATTATAGACTCAAAAACGGTTAACAATAGCAGTTACGTTCCGTTCTCGCATAATTTGTTTCGAACTAGGCGTAGTTAATCAAGTTACGCGTAGTTGGAAGCGAATCATGCAATTGCAGAATTCTTCCACTAAAGTTTAAAAGTTCGTGAAAAGATTTTTGAAGAGTCTTTAATACAGTTGGGTTTGGTATCAATGATTACTAAGTCGAATCGATATGATAGATTAAGATCTGGAGTCGAACCTCTCAGAAACGCACTCGTAGGACAATCTCGTCTCGCCGACTTCTTTACAGATGGAGGCTCTTCGGTGTCAACGCAAAAAGGCGTAGAAATAAAAATAACATAAGAGAAAAGAGAAGTTCACAATATAAGGAATTTAGAGCCAAACGTTAGAATCAAGCAGAATATATGTAGGCTGACTTTAGATAAGAAAAGGATTCGCACCGGAAGATTTTCGCCCGGGACACTTGTTCCTGAGATGCTCAGCAGACCCACACTCAAAGCATTTGCCCCTCGGGGTCTTACAAAACCTCTCGGTGTGCCCTAGCTTGTTACACTTGGTGCATACCCAACATTTCACCTCCTCGGCGTGGTAGTTTCCACATCGTCCACACTCCGGGTGCTTACCCTGGGCACCGGGTATCGCAGCAGCATACGCCTGCACAACTTGAGGAGTACCCTGCCTCCTGAATCTTTTCCGTGAATCGTTCTGACGGGATCCCCCACTCCGTTTCTCCCCGGAGTCTTGCTTAACCACTATCGGGGGTAGCTCACCATCACGGACCGTGTTCTGAGTCAAAGTACTCGCAATTTCCACCGCGCTCTGAAAAGTGCTCGGTTTGCTGGATAGGACGCTCTTACGGATTGCTGGGGGTAATCCGTGAGTGTAGCGACCTATACGTTTAAGCTCCGGTCGGACCAAGTGCGGCACTAGCTGGGACAGAGCGTGAAAACGCGAAGTGTACCCCTGGATGTCCGATCCAACCATGGTCAAGTTCCACAATTCATCCTCCAACTTCTGAATCTCAGATTCAGGAACATACTCAATAATCATCAACTCTTTTAGCTGATCCCAAGTCATCTTGCTGATCTCAGCTCGGCCTCGCACATTCACGATGGAATTCCACCACGTCAGAGCCGTACCTTGAAATACAAATGCAGCAAATCGGACTCGATCCTCGTCCGCACATCCCACAGCATCAAAGATAGACTCTAGCTTCTCCATCCATTGGAGCGTTCCAGTTGCTCCCTCATTGCCCTTATATTCAGGGGCCTTGCAGCTCATAAACGTCTTCAAAGTGCATCCAGCGCGTCGAGCTGAGCCCTCTGCTCCACCCGATCCATTAATCACAACTTCGGGACCATCACTATTAACAATTGGCTCGGGATTCCCAGAAGCCGAACCACCAGTTCCCATACCGATACTATCTTTAATCTGAGCGATCATAATTGGCATCATTGCTGCAAATTCCTCAGCGAATAATTTCGTGATGTTCGGTGTCTTATTCGTCTCCGCGTTATTCGCTCTCGCATTCGGAGTCGCGGTATTAGCACTCGCTCTCGGATTCACAGTATTCGCTCTCGCGTTCGCAGTAGCGCGTCTCGCAGAACTTCGTGTCGCAACTCTCCTCTTAGGCGCCATCGTCCTAAAATAAAAGGAAGAGAAAACTAAATCAGCAAATGTGTGCGACACGAAAACAAGGCCAAATGCCAAAAGACAACGCGAAATTAAACACGTATGAAAATAGTGCACACATTGCAATCAGAGAAAATCGATTTTAAAAAGCCTATGGTCATAGTCCAAGTGATTTACTCAGTTAAAATCACTCGGTTCGCTATAACCTTTGGCTCTGATACCAACTTCTGTCACACCCCGCTGGAAGCGGAAACACGGGATGTTCCAGTTATAATATCAAGAGTCAAGATTACAACAATATAACCGATAAACAAAACATCAAATTTAAATAGATCATGCCAAATGTTACAAATACATCATAAAGTCAAGGGCGATGAGACGCCAAGTACAAATACAACTCCAAAAGAGATAAACAAACGGATCGTCATGGAAATTACAATAAACAATTCAAATCCAAATTCCCAAAAGCAAGCGATCCGAAAATAAACTATGGCATGATTAATGGAAATCCTCAATTTCCTGCAAAGCGTTAAAACGACATCAACAACATGTTGGTGAACTATTCGCAATTTTAAAGTAAAAGTTGACCCAACGACAATTTTATCAAACAGGTTAAGTTCAAATGTTATATCTTGTTTTCAACAACCATAGTGAGAGGTACAATGCCTAGACTATCATACACTGAACCTGACCACGTAATTATCCCCTATCCTAAGGGGTATCAATCCAAAGGCAACCAAGTATGAAATACGGCCATAACACCTACTCCTAGGTACGTCCTAGCGAGCGATGAGGGTTCGGTCAAACCCAAACAGATTAAGTTAAATAAGATAATAAACAATATAGTCTCAGTATCTCTATAAGTCTAGGTCCGGTTTAGCCTTGTCGGTTAAGATTAAGTTAAATAAGATAATCCAAATATTAATGAATTTAAATGAGGTGACGTATTTAGAAGGCGATGTTCCGCGTCAAACAGGACCGCTCGGAAAGATATCGGCATTCCACGTCATAATCGTCAATTGGAAAAGGATGATAATCCGAATCGAAAATGATTACTAGGAGTATCGGTTAATAGAATATCGTTATCAAGTTTCAGTAGGTCGACCAAGGTCAACGGAAACAATGTTGACTTGGTCAAAGTCAAACGTAAGGAATGTTGACTTTATAAAAGTCAAAGTCACAGATGTTGACTTATGAAAGTCAAAGGTCAATTATGTTGACTTATTAAAGTCAAAATCAATTTAAAAGTCCAATTTGACACTTTGAACAATTTGAAGTGTTTTCATACCAAAATGTTTAGAGTAAAATACCTTTTCAAAACCATTTATAAAGTTTGCCGCAAAACATATTTTGATGACTTAAAACGATGATCAAGTTGAGGCGAAGGTTAATATGTCGCAAAAAGGTTGAAAACATCCGTTTTAAGTAATATTATGATATTTTTGATTGCGTTGGCGTCCTTGAGTCCAAAGACAATATTATTGCATAATACGTTACTTTTAAGTATTTAAGTGTTTTAATGTCGAAAAAGTCGTAAATGGAAAATCCGGCAGCGCTTCCGCGTCATAAAATATTTGTCCAAAATCCGTACACTTTCCCGCTTCATAACAAGTTACACTTTAAATTTCAATCATAATACATAATACAACAATAAGTTAATTACGATACTTTCGGTTAGATTATATTTTAATATGTTTCGTCCATTCTCAATCCAAATCCGATAATATAACAAGTGTTGGTCTAGCATTTACTCCTAACCGTTTTCAAGGCTAAAACCGTAATTAATAGGAATGGATAATGAAAATGAAAGGTTCTCAAGATAGCAATTTATACCGTTAACACCCGCAAGATTTGACAAGAATAGAGTCCGGAACCAAGGACTTCGGTGGCGTGGTACTGAGGTCAAATCCTCCTCCAAAACACAATACACTCACCGTCAATAAGGGTTCACAATATAACAAGTTTAAGGTGCAAATTTAACGGGTTTACAAAATTTCCGGAATCTGGGCAACGACCGCCTCGCGGTGGGCTGACTGCGCCGCGGTCGTAACTTTACCACGACCGCCTCGCGGTGGAGGCACCGTGGCGCGGTCACGACTGCAGAAACACCAATTTTTACAAAAATCGTTTTATTTTGGAAAATCATCTTTTGATGCAATAAGTTTAAACATGCAAGTTATAGAAACATCAAAACACCTTCAAACAACCATTTTGTAAAGCTTTTCACCATTTAAATCAAAGATCCATATACATTTTCTGTAAAATTTGATTTCAAAGATTATTACCCATCAAAACTTTACAAAAACCATTTCTATGTAGTTAGATGATACATGCAATTGATAAATCATATGAAAAACAGTAGTGAAAGGTTATTATACCTCAAGAAAATTAAGATGTGATGATCTAAATGAATTGATGGAGTTTCTTGAAACTTGATGGTGATCTTTGACCCAAAAATGAAGGGGATCAATACATGCAACCCATGGATGATTTACCCTAGCTTCCCATGATGATATAACGATTTATAGTGGTGAAGTTGGTGCTTATTTGTTGTTTACTTGCTGGGATTTACAGTCACAAGAAGAAGTTTGGATGAAAGGAAGTGTTTGTGTGTTTATGCTTCAAGAGAGAGAGAGAGAGAGAGATGCAAGTCTTGTGTGTGTGTGTTTGTAAGGGGGAAATGAGTCTTGAAAGACTATAAATGAAGCATAAAACTGGTCTAAATGAGGTGTTGACACGTTTGGGTACATATGTCATAAGTGGGTTACATGCAAATGGTGACTCACAACTCAACAAAACAAGTCTGTCCAGGGGATGACCGCGGCGCGGCCAGCTAACTGCGGCGCGCCCAGTCCATTTCCTGGATTTGTTTCGTTTTGTTCGTGTTGTCGTTAAGTGTATGCATTCGTTTAGGATTCCCGGTTGTTTTACAAATGAACTTAGTCAAGTTCATCATAAGTATTATTGGTATTATGATTTATTTAAATGATAACATTTAAGTTTTGGATTCGAGACACGCACGATTTCGGTAAAAGATAAACAAGCGAAAAGCACGGTTTCTCGAAGATAAAGAATACGTTAACCGACAAATTTGGCATAAACCTTCTAACTTATAATTATGAGAGTACTAACTAATTGGCACTTAGATAAAATAAAATTATTACGTCTCAGGGGACGACTCAACAAATACAGAAAACCCGATACTCAATAATAAACTGTGAGTACAACAAAGCGAAATTAAAAGGGTCAAAACAATTGCGAATAATATTAGAATAATGACGGTAACACAAGTACTTCAAATTGACGGGACGTCACAAAATGATCGAACGGTTGGCCGAGAATGAATTTTATTGTTTTCTCGACGGATTCTCGGGTTATTTTCAAATTCCAATTGATCCCGAGGACCAAGAGAAAACAACGTTTACTTGCCCGTTCGGTACATTTGCTTATCGGAGGATGCCATTCGGATTGTGTAATGCCCCGGGTACCTTTCAAAGGTGCATGATGGCAATTTTTCAGAATATGGTCGAGAATTCTATGGAGGTATTTATGGAGGATTTCTCAGTTTATGGGAGTTCTTTTGACGGATGCTTAGAGAGTTTGGATAGGATGTTGGCACGTTGCGAGGAAACGAATTTGGTACTCAATTGGGAAATGTGCCATTTCATGGTAAAGGAAGGGATCGTGTTGGGGCATAAGATTTCTAAAGCGGGGATTGAGGTTGATAGAGCAAAAATAGAGGTTATATCAAAATTGCCACCACCGACGAATGAGAAAGCGGTTAGGAGTTTTCTAGGACATGCGGGTTTCTATAGGCGATTCATTAAGGACTTTTCGAAGATTACTAGGCCTATGACTCGATTACTAGAGAAAGACACGAAAATTGAATTTTCGAAGGAGTGTATGGAGGCTTTTGATCTGTTGAAGGAAAGGTCGACAAACACCCCCATTTTAGTGTCACCAAATTGGGATTTACCGTTTGAGCTTCTGTGCGATGCAAGTAATTTTGCGGTAGGGGCTGTTTTGGGACAAAGGATTGACAAGCATTTTCGGCCCATTTATTTTGCAAGCAAAACTCTTAATGAAGCTCAACAAAATTACACTACCACCGAGAAGGAGTTATTAGCGATAGTGTTTGCATTTGACAAGTTTCGGTCTTATTTGGTGCTTAGTAAAACAGTGGTGTTCACGGACCATTCGGCGTTGAAGTTTTTGTTTTCCAAGCTAGATGCTAAACCGAGGTTGATTCGGTGGATATTGTTATTGCAAGAATTTGATGTAGAGATCCAAGACCGAGAGAATGTGGCGGCGGATCACTTGAGCCGTTTGGAAAATCCTAGTCTTGGAGCGTTAAATGAAGAAGATATTAGAGACACTTTTCCGGATGAACGGTTGGCATTTGTTGGAAGAGTAGAGGGTGAACGAGGACCATGGTATGCCGATATAGCTAATTACTTAGCGGGAGGAGCCATTAGTAAGGAGCTTACTTATCAACAAAGAAAGAAGCTATATTCGGATGCAAAATACTACTTTTGGGAGGAACCGTTCTTGTTCAGAATGTGTGTCGATGGTATGGTACGGAGGTGCGTTTATGGAGCCGAAACGAGGAGAATTCTTGATGAGTGTCACCATGGCCCAACGGGGGGACATTATGGTCCATCAGTGACGGGGAAGAAGGTGTTTTACGTGGGTTTTTATTGGCCTACTATTTTCAAGGAGGCGCATACTTTGGTTTGGACGTGTGATTCTTGCCAAAGGCAAGGGACGGTTACAAGACGGGATGAGATGCCACAGCAAAGCATCCAAGTATGCGAGGTGTTCGATATTTGGGGCATCGATTTCATGGGGCCGTTTAAACCATCGAATAGGAATGTCTACATCTTGGTGGCGGTGGATTACGTGTCTAAATGGGTCGAAGCAAAGGCTCTACCCACTAACAATGCAAATGTGGTTATTGACTTTTTGAGAAATTTGTTTTGTAGGTTCGGCATGCCAAAAGCATTGATTAGTGATAGAGGAACTCACTTTGCTAATTCCCAAATGGAGAAAGTGCTGAAAAGATATGGGGTACAACATCGGTTTTCGACTTCCTACCACCCCCAAACAAGTGGGCATGTTGAAAACACCAATCGGGCAATTAAGCGTATCTTGGAGAAGACGGTTCACAACAACCCGTCATTGTGGTCAAAGAAGTTAGATGAAGCATTGTGGGCGTTTAGGACCGCTTACAAGACCCCGATTGGCACCACTCCATTCAAGTTACTATATGGGAAGACATGTCACTTGCCCACGGAGATAGAGCACAAGGCGTATTGGGCACTTATGGAATGTAGCACTGATTTGGTAGCAAGTGGTGAAACCCGATTTTTGCAACTCCATGAGCTAGATGAGTTGAGATGGAATGCTTATGAGAACTCCACTCTTTACAAGGCGAGAACGAAGATGGTACATGATTTAAAAATCCGGCGCAAAGAGTTTAAAGAGGGGGATAAAGTGCTGTTGTTCCAATCCAAGTACAAGTTCAAAGCACCGGAGTTGAAGTCTAAGTGGACGGGTCCTTATTTGGTGAGACGGGTTTTCCCGGGTGGCTATTTGGAGTTAGAAACGGAGGACGGCAGATCATTTATTGTGAATGGTCAACGAGTGAAAATTTACCTCGAGGAGGACGAGGAAAACGGGATGACCTTGGAGGATGGGTTTCACCCATTCTAAGAGGAAGCCATACCGAAGAGTCAAGCTAGTGACTCGAGCCAAAAACGAGCGTCTTCGGGAGAAACCCCGGTTTGTTGTATCTTTTACTTTCTTTTTCATCTTCATTTTCATTTTTGTTATTTTTTTTGTTTTTAGTAGTGTTAGTAAGGGCTAGTTAACTTAACTAAAAAAAAAAAAAAAAGGTTGGAGACTGCTACTGAAGTCAGAATGCGCCGCATTCGACCAATTGGCGGCGCATTCGACTGATTTTCGTGTATTATGAGACGCCAGCCCAAACATTAGCAAACACATTCCTTTTTTTTTTTCTCTCAACGGCGATTCACGAAAAAAAACACACACAACACCGAAATTTCAATTTTGTTTTCCACCAATCTTCACACAAATCGATCCATTCCACTAATGGGGAAATCGGTATGCATCTTTAACATCGTTTAATCCTTAATCTTTACAATTTTAATTAGGGTTTATAGATTTTAAATCAATTTGGGGAAAACTTAGGATTAGGTTTAATTAGGTTTCCATTTGCTAATTAGTTTGTTATTTAGGTTAATTAGGTTCGATTTCATGTATTTGGTTTGTTGATTTCGTTATTTAGGTTTGCTAGGTAGTTGTAAGGTATCGTTGCTGTCACGGCCCATAATGCGCCGCCAGTGACCCTCTTTGTGGCGCATTCTGGCTTCAGTACTTTATAAAAAAAAAAAAAAAAAAAAAATTAGTTTAGTTTGTTTCTAACATGTTTACTGCACTTTGTTCTTAATGTTTTGTGTATGTAGGGTAAGCGTATGGTCGTAGTTGCTGATGAGGATGAGGTCGTGTACGAAACACAAAGGATTTACAAACCGAACACCGAGTCCCAGTTAATGAAGAATGAATCGTACACATGGTTGAAATGGCCTGGGGCTGATGCAAACAGGAAAATCCAATTAAACAACCAACTAGCAATCCTTTAGAACAAACCTGTTGTGGCTCCCCGTTTCTTGGATTGGGATCTCATCAATGAGTTGGGAATTTCGGAGGAACTCGAGTCCTATTTTATCACCAGAGTTGAATGGGAAGGGTCTTCTTGGGACATACCCATTTGGAAAAGGGCGTTTGAGATTCGTGAACCAGTTTAACGGGAGTGGTGTTTGGAATTCTACTCTAGCATCGAGGTAGATAAGCTTCCGAGTAATTGGATTGACGTTTTTGATGTTGAGGTTGTGAAGTTTAGGCTAGGGGGCAAAGAGCACCGTATCACGGTTGCAAAATTTGGGCAGTTAGCCGGGTTGCTTACTACGGACGAATTGGAGCAAATAGGGATGTCTCGGTATTCAGCAAGGGGGAGTTGGACGTACGAGAATGTTTATAATGACCAGGATAATATTTGGATGGAATTTTCGGGGAGAGCCAACTATAAAACAACTAGCAAAGCCACTGAAATAAGCTCCCCAATGCTCCGGTTGTTGCAGAAAGCTCTTAGTTATTCTTTTAACTACCGCGCTACTCACCACGACAAGGTTTACAAGGAGGATCTGTGGATGTTGCACTATTTTGATAGGGAGATTCTTACCAATTTCGTGTATTTACCGTGGGTTTAGTGAAATACATGAGTGACCAGGGCAAGGGAAGGAAGGTTAGCGGGGGAATGTTATGCGGTCATTTTATAACTCGTATAGCCCGGAATTTGGGACTTGATACTAGCGCGCACATGAGGGGATTATCGAAGGCGGTTGATTGGAAATGGATCACCAAGGGTGATTTCAAGAAAGGGCATGCAGTTAACAAACAGGGTGCGTTTGCACAACCCGGAGATTGGGGAAGTGATGAGGATAACGGTAGTGACGACGAAGAAGAGAGTGAATAGGAGGGTACTCAGGGGGCACAGGCACCGGGGAGGTTTCTTGAGGGTACATCATCGCAGGCACCACCGCCACACACTGCCCCGTTTGATTACCAGGCGATGATGACCGAGATGTACCGTATTGGTCGGCAGGTGGATGCGACACAGGCTGATGTGTCGCACATTAGACGTGAAGTTGATCGGACACACCGTGAGGTGAACCGGGTAGGGGAGTATACGCAATATCACATGGAGCGTTACCAACCTACTTGGGAGTATTTGACTACGACTCAATACCATCAGCACGCGCCAGGGTCCTCGAGTGGGTAGACTGAATACAACCCACCCTCGTTGTTCAAACCTCTACCTCCCGACGCCGAAGAATGAAGAGAAGGAAGCCGCTTGTTTGGCTTGTTTGTTGTTGTGCTACTTTGCTTGTCGAACTATTTACTTTTTGTTTGTGTTTGTTGTGTTTGGAACTATTTTTACTTGTTTAGGATGTTTAAATTGTGCTAATTAACTTGTGTGTTTTTGTGATGTGTACCATAACAAGTCTGGCATTAAGTTCAGCACGTGCGGAGTAGAGTTCGGAAATCATGCAACATCAAAGCAACTCGCACGGGTTTTTCTTTTCTTACTTTATTTTATTTTTGTATTTTTATTTTTATTTGAATTTCCCTTAGTTTAGTTAGTTTTTCTTTTCGATGGAACACATTAGGGACAATGTGTTGTTTATGTATGGGGGGGGGGGGGGGCGGGAAATTAGTTAGTTTTATCCCCTTATACCCATTACGTTTATTTTTGTCCCATTTGAGTCCTTTAGAGTCATAGAAAAAAAAAAAACTTAAATGTAGTTAGGGAAGATGATAGGGGCTTGTATATTTAACTTAATTCCGGTACTTTAACGTGAAATTGTTTAGGAACATTTTAGTTAATAAAATATTTGTAAATAAGAATTTAGGTTTTCTAGTTTTAGTTCCTTCAGTTTCCCCGAAAAATAAAAAATCTAGATAATCACTAGATATCCTTAGTACCGAGCCCTTGTAGTCTCTTGCACCCTTTCGGGGGTAGTTGGGGAATCCTAGTATCACTTAAGCCCTTGGAGAGTTAGAGGCGAAGAAAAAGGCCATAGGTCTTTCCCGTCAACAAAATAGAAATTGATACTCACTATAACGAAGACTCATATCCCGTTATGTCCGTTCACTTCAAAGAAAATATATAAACACAAATCTATAATATTTGAAGTGAACAAAAGTGAGAGGAAAAGAAAAAGATGAAGACTAACCAATTAATTCTCAAGAAAGAAGTATTCAATCGTAAAAAATGCTTAGTGATATTTTAAGGGTTCCCCCGAAAGCAAGGCGATATAGGGGTCGACCGTAAAGGCTGATCGCTTCAACTTCGGTTGGAGAGTGAGGGAAAAGGGGTGGTTATTTAGACATATCATAACTAGGCGATGAATTAGGAGTTAACATTATAAAATTGCGGTTTTTGTTTACTTAAGTAATTTAGTAGCTTTAGATGTTTGTAGTCGGTTTTACGATCTAGCAATTTCACGCATATTTTTAATTTCTAACACCGGAATTTAGTTAAATGTTTGAGCCCGTGATTCCTTATCTTTTCTTAAGTTGTATGTTTTGTAAACTTGGTAGTAGTTTTGAGTCGGATTTGCTTAGGGACAATCAAATGCTTAAGTATGGGGGGTTTGATATCGCTCATTTATACGAGTATTTTATCACGATATTCATTATGTTTCGAGTCCTAAACGTAATGGAAAGACCCGTTTATGCTTATGTTTTTGTAAAGTTATGTTTTAGGTTGTTTAGATGTTTTTGGAGCAAAAGGAACGAAGTTTTAGACTTTAAAATGCAAAAGGAGAAAGCAATGAAGAGACTGGCGACGCATTGAAGCAAGCAAGAAAAAACATTCAGCTCGGAGTCAAGAATGCGCCGCAATCAGGCCACTGGCGGCGCAATCTCAGTGCTGGCAGTTACGTGTCAGTTTTTAATGTTAATCATGGGAACACCAAAGGTTTATCCATCACTTATCATATAGAGAACGTGGCAGCAGATTGATATCATCTTTTTCATCATATTTGGAATAACATCATTTTTCCATTACAATTTCGAGTTCTAGCAAGAGAATTGAAGCATTACTTTCGTGTTAGAACAATCAATTTTCAGAATTTCATCAAAGAATCGTTAATTTCATTGTCGTTTAGGTATTTGGAGATTTTTGGAACTTGTTACCTACAGTTGGTATTGACCTTTTATCCACTTTTTATTGCAATTGAATCATGTCTTTTATTTATTTGATTAGTTTCGTTACAATTATGAGTAGCTAATTTCTTTAAACGTTTGCTCGGATTTGTGATCGTTTATGTGTTAGATTTTGGGTGTGAAATTAGATTGATGTCTAGAGGTTAATCGGGGATCCGTTTGGGTTAATATCTTAATTATATTGTTAAAATTGTTTATACTCTTATTTGGTAATCTAAAAACGGGTATTCGAAAGGAATCCGTAATTTTTACTAAAATAGGAACGAATTAATCGGCCGGTCTTTAGTTGATTATAATTTAGTGGTATTCGAAAGGAATCATTAACAACGATTTAAACAAGTAGGTATTAAGACAAACGCTAGCTATTAAATTAAGAGAAATCGGTTTATTGGTTAGTAAGCTATTCGAAAGGAAGCTTATAGGTTAATTCTCACACATCGGCTTGAAACTTTATGCACAATTACTTGAGGTGTTAACTATATTCGAAAGTAATAGTTGCATGGTTAGGTAATTGGAGAAATCCGGTATTCGAAAGGAACTTAGGATTTTACATTAGAAGTTTATCGACATTTTCACACCTAAGTGATAACACACATTCGTAAACGGTCCGAGCAAGCGTCTTTTTTTATCCATATTTGAATTCAAGAGTATTTTTGTCATTAGTATAATCAAGTCTTCTTAAGACCAAACGAAATTGTTACTTGTTACGTGTTATTACAAAACTAAATTTCTCAATTATAAATAGTCCCCGTGTTCGAACTCGGAATTTGCCCATAATTTACTACGATCGACAAGGGTACACTGCCCGGTGTCGTAGTCTAGTTAAAAGCTTATTTTCGGTAAACTCGATTTTTCACATCAGTATCCTAAAGACTCACCTTTTGATTTAATTTCTTATTCTGACAGTGATTATGGTGGTGAAAATCTAGACTGGAAATCCACCACAGGAGGTTGTCAATTTCTAGGTTCAAGGTTGGTGTCTTGGCAATGCAAGAAGCAGACTACAGTCTCCACATCCTCAACAGAGGCTGAATACATTGTTGCTTCAAGTTGTTGTGCTCAAGTTCTCTGGATCTGAAATCAGCTAATGGATTATGGATATGCTCTCATGAACACACCAATCTTCATAGACAACAGGAGCACAATATGCATCATCAACAATCCAGTGAAGCATTCAAATACAAAGCACATTGAGATACGCTATCAATTCATAAGAGACTGTAATGAAAAGAAACGAATTCGTGTTGAAAAGGTTCATACTGATAATCAGCTTGCTGATCTTCTCACAAAAGCCTTTGATGTGGGAAGATTTACATTCTTGATTACCAGTATTGGCATGATCAACATGGATTAAGCAGTGATAACTTGTCTTTTATTTATCTCAATTTAAGTCCCTTCGAGAAAAGCAGTAGTAACCTTAACATAAGCTCAAGGGCCTTACTTTTTAGTATTGTACTATGTTACTACTGCAAGATTAACAGTAGAAACAAATTTTGACCAAAGTTTTAATAGTACGAACCATTTTTCATTACTACGGGAAGGTTTAACTACTACTGCCCTTAGTTATGTTAATACGGCCAAAATGGTTAATACTGCTCAGTAATTTCATTACTACGGACCTCTGGTTAATACTGGAAGTAACTCACGTTACTACTGCCAGACCAGTTAATACGGCTCGCTCTACCATTACTACTGTCATTAACCTAATTACTACGGTCATTATTTGTTAATACTGCAACGATTAGTACCGCAGAGCTTTCTTAATCAATAAGATTACCCTGTTAATACTGTGTTGACAAGTCAAAACCCAACTTTCAACTAACTTTTAACACGTGGCGATTTGTTATTGGACCTAACTTTTAAATCTTCGGCGCGGGATCAGTAATTTTTGACACGTGGCAACACACAATTGCACGGTTACTTTTAATCATAACCCGCGTCTAATCCAACTCGTCAAGTTGTTATAATCTTAACCGTATAAATACGAGTTACCGTTAATCTTTCACAAATTTCCTTTCTTCCCAAGAACCCTAATTTCTAAAAAGTTACCGTTGCAAGTAAAAACTCTAAATTTTTCTTTTCTTAGAAATCAAAATTCTTTCGATTACACATCAATGGCAGAACTACAATACTTTTCAAGCCACAACATGGCTGCCTGCTTTACAAAGAATTCAAAAAACACTGCTTTTCATCAAATTATTGATTTCTTGAAGCAATCATACATCAATGTCGCTCTTACAGTCAGCCCAGAGATACATGATGATCACATTCGCTCTTTCTGGGAGACTGTTGCAATGCACAATGCAGGAGAAACACCAGTAATCACTGCAACCATTGATGGAAAGAAATTAAAAGTGTCAGAGGCATCAATCCGTAAACATCTTCAACTTCAAGATGCTACATGTGTAAGTGACCTACCCAATGAAACAGTGTTTGAAAACTTTAGATTGATGGGATATGAGGGGGACCTAAATACTTCAACTTTTTAAAAAGAAAAATTGTCCCCCCAATGGAAATACTTGACGCACACTCTGCAACAATGTATTTCACAAAAACGGATTGGGTGGTATGAGGCAAGTCTTTCTTTGGCAACTGCCATGGTCTGTCTTGCCACTAATCAAACTTACAATTTTTCATCTCTTGTTTTTTATGGTATGTTGTGGAATCTGGCTATCCCTAAACACAAATTTTTAATGTATCAAAGATTCCTACAACATATCATAAAATGTGAAATCAAGGATTTAAAAAAATCCTCAACTGTTTTTCCCACCCATGCTCATACTAAAAATGTTTTTGTAAACATGAGACAGGTCAATAAAGGTTTTTCTTCAAATGTTTCCCCATTGTTCTCTACAATGATGGTGGGAACAAGTTCAAAAGATGAGAGACAAGTGACTTCACCTCTGTCTCATCCCCCATCTATTTCTACGGCAAGTACCTCTGCAATTCCAACTGCAAGTACAGTTGTTGTTACTACTGAGGCCATCACTGCAGTTACTACTGCAAATGTTCCTCCAGTTTCTACTGAGAGCAGTCCTCCAGTATGAACTGCACCTATAGTCACCTCTCTTGTGACTTCATCATTTACTGAGCCTTCTAAACCACTCTCTCCACTTGCAACATTTTCAAGAAAGACTAAGAGGGTTCCTTAGTCTCCTAAGTCTAAAACCTCCCCATTATCAATTTTCAAAAAGTCTTTATATGAACAATCTTCAGAAAAGAAACTTAAAAGGGGAACCATTGAGCTGTCCCCCAAGCTCCCTGAGGTGCTCACTAAGGAGGGGGAAGACCATTTGAGAAGGGCTTATACTACTGCTGCTCTCACTTCTCATAGTGAAGCACAAGACAGTATGAACATACTTAAGACCCAACTCAAGGCAACACCTTTCATTGATCCTGCTTTTGTAGCTTCTTTGAAAAGTGGTCCCTGGTGCCAAGAAACCAAGGGGGAGGGAACAGCCTCTGCTAGGCAGAGGGGTCCCTCTATTTCCTATGATCTACCGCCAGTTGGTACCCAACATGTAAGGGGTAAGGATAGATACAACTATGATCCATTGGAATTGCTGGAATGTTACCAAAAGTACCTATTTACTATTGAAAAGCAAGGGGAGGAACTTGATCAGTTGAGAGAAATCGTTCTCAAGCTTGTTGATCAGCAGAAATTGATGTTGGACTTCTTTCTGCAACAAAAGACAACCAAGAGAAGCATTGGTACTTCACCAGTACCATCAAGCTCTTCATCCTCAGATGACACTCCTACTGAAGACAAAAAAGGGGGGAAAGAACATGAAGATGACGTTTTTTCAATTAAGGAAGAGGCTGAAATCAAGGGTGAGAAAGAAGAGAGAAGAAGAAATGATATAGTGATCACTGCAACCTCGGAACACAATGATGACATCAATAAAGAGGTCGAAGTTGAAAATATGGAAATAGACAGCGTGGTTAAGGGGGAGCAAGAGCAAGAAGTAGAAAAGAATGAAGAGGAAGTTGTTACTACTGAAGATCCAACAACAGTTGTTTCTATTGTTTCTACTAAAGCTTCCATTCCAACTGATGATATCTTTGTAGTTGTTTCTACTGAAGATCCACCAACAGTTGTTTCTATTATTTCTACTGAATCCATTTATACTAAAGCAACAACCATTACAACAGTCACACTTCCCACATCAGTTGCAACAGTTGATGAAGAAGATGATGTTGCTGAACTTTTAAAACTTGAACAGAGTAAAATTCAAGAAGAAAGAAGAATCAGACAAGCTCAATTTCCCAAAGCAAAATCTCTCAAGATACCTGCAGGACCTGATAGCAGCAAACTGGTAGAAGGAGTAGATTATGTTGAAGACCCTTCAAAACCATCAGGTAGAAGACCAGTAATCCCTCCTCATAGATCATATATTCCCAAACCAATTGCAGATATTAAGCCAGAAGAGAAGGCTAAGGGAAAAAGAGTAGCTGTTGATCTAAAGGAGAAGGAGAAGCTGAAGAAGAAGAAGAAAGAAAGAGAGGAAAAGCTTCCTGATTTTGTTGCTCTCCAATTTGCTACTGAATATTTGGATGTAGGAGATGATCCTACAACAATTATGGAGATTCACACAAAGCTCCAAATTCAAGAAATGGAGAAGATCCAAAAGCTAAGAGAAGAAGAGTTAGCTTTAAAAGCTGAGTTGGAGTAGGAGATGGCAGAAAGAGCTTTGTTAGAAAAGGAAAAGAAAAAGAAAATTGCTAAGAAGAAGTCCACTCAAGACAAGCTAGCAGATGATAAGCAGATGTTCAAGTCTTATTTAAAGTCCAAAGGGTATGATGGGAAATCATTATGCCCAATGAAGATTGGAAACTTGCTATCTTTAGTTGAAAAGGAAAGGAAGAAGGATAGTGAAAGAATGCTCAAGCTGACAAAGAAACAAGATCAAGAATCCTATGAGATGGAGAAAGCAATAAAAGCTCGTCATGATGTTGGAAGAAAAATGTTTGATTCTCAAGGCAAAGAAGTGCATGCTCCAGAAGCTGCAAGCACACAAGTTCCTTCAGGGCAGCTTAAGAGAAAGAAGTCTCATTCTACAAGAGTTACATTAAAGAAACAAAAAGTAGAAGACATTTCTACTTCATCTGCTCCTCAAGGAAGTCCTCTCATACCAGTAGCTGCAGTCAAGAAAGAACCAGTCAACATTGAAGAAAAAGATGATGATATAGAGATATCTCAAGATGATTGTTCTGCTCTGATCATTTATGAAGAAGGATTAAGGATAGCTCCATTGGCTGTTGAGCTTCCTGAGATTGTAGATTGGGAGTATACTGGTGGACCAATGAAGACAGAATATGTGGTGACCAGAAAAGATAAGTCCAAGATCACTATACCAGCTTTTCACAGGATGGTAAGAGATTTTTCAAGATCATATCTGGAACGTGTGTACAACATTGGAAAGATCAAATTTGCAAATTAAAAAGGCAAAGTCTCAGGCATAGACATGGCCATGGATTGCATAAATGGCATGTTTGAACCAGGTTCTGTGAAGATCAGTTCTGCTTTCAAGAAAGGTGGTCCAACAAATCCTATTATCAAATGGTTCATTTATGAAAGGAGTGGTACCTATTCCATAGTTAGAACTCATGGAGCTATGGAGTTTTATCTATTAGATAAGAGGTATCGACATGATTTGAGGACTTTGAAAGAACTGATCAAAGTGAAATTGTTTGGACTTGTTACTTCCAAGATGGCTCATGAACTGGTTTAGGGCATTATGATGCAGTTGACTGAAGAGATGGATAAAGCAGGAGAAAAAGAAGATGAAAGTTTGAAGAAGTAGTAATAATGATTTGTAATAGCTTAGTTCAAAAATTGTGTAAAACTTGTACTTTCAATATGTTATAAAAGTTCAAGTTAGGGGGAGATTGTTGGAACTAAAACTTAGTTAAAATAGTTTAGTTCTTAATTAATACTACTTACTTAATACTGACGAAGATGAATGTTTCTTACTATGGAAGAAAAAAAACTGAAGAAAACAAGTTACTACGGAGAAGACAAGTTACTACGGAAAGTTGATTACTACTTCTTACTACTGTAATGATCAAGTTAATGCGGACAAGATAATACGGACAAAAACTTGACATGCACGTTTGTTGATTTAGAATTATAATTAGATTCAAATTGTAATTCCTTTTATATAGATGTTGTTTCCTAGTTTATCTAGGTTAGCCTCAACGTCTATAAATATAGATCCTCGTATTGAAAGAAAAACACGTTGTATTGATAATTCATTAATGCAATTGAGGCTTATAATTCAACAAATATATTGTTCTTAAATTGTTCTTAGTTTACAATATTATTTGTTTAGATCAACTTGTTAATATCAAAGTGTTCATCCGTTGTTGAACTTCTTTGATAGATCAAGATCTTAACGTAAGCAAACTTTAGGTTTATATATAAACTTAATCGATGCTGACAGAGGTCTCCCCAACAAACAGTATACTTGTGATGATCATTGCGTTGCCTTTCTGAAAGGTAAACAACACAAGACTTCTCATAAGTCAAAAGAGGTGAATTCATATGATACTCCACATCACCTACTGCATAGGATATTTACCGGGGAATGCTTCCTTTGCTGGGTAGGGGGTCCGGTCACAAAGTGGCCCGTGTCAATGGTATACGCCTTTACCATTTTTACTCCACATCACCTACTGCACATGTACTTGTTTGGTCCTACCAATGTAATGAGTATAGCAAAGAAGTCCTACTGTTTGGTCATAAGAGATAACTTTACAAGATAAAACTGGGTATATTTCTTGGCAACCAAAGATGAAATAAGTCAGATACTAATATCATTCATCACCAAGATTGAAAATCAAACAAACTTGAAGCTGAAGAAAATTTGTTGTGACAATGGTACATAATTCAAGAACAGTGTGATGAATCAGTTATGTGAGTCCAAAGGTATTGAAAGACAATTTAGTGCTGCAAGAACTCCTCAACAAAATGGAGTAGCTGGGAGAAGAAACAGATGATTAATTAAAGCTACAAGGAGTATGCTAGCAGGTTCCAATCTCCCCATATTCTTCTGGGTAGAAGCAGTTAATACTACATGTTATGTTCAAAACAGAGTATTGACTGTCAAATCTCAAAAAAAAAAGCCTCCTTATGAGCTATTTCATAAAAGACAACCTTTAATAAGATTCTTAAGGTCCTTTGGATGTCCAGCACTGTGATAAACTCAAAGGATTATCTTGGAAAGTTTGAAAGCAAAGCATATGTAGGATACTTTGTAGGATGTTCTTCTCAGAGTAAAGCTTACCGAGTCTACAATCATAGAACATGTTTGATCGAGGAAAGTGAAAATGCCACATTCAATGAGAACACTCCAACTTCACAAGGTAAAGGTCCAGGTTGGTTATTTGATATTGACGCACTCACAAGATCATTTGACTTTGGCTACGAATTTAAGAAGGATTCGAATTCTGGAAATGCAAATACTCCATCTTCAAACTCAACTACAAATCAAAAGCCAACTGAGATTTCAGGAACTGAGAGATTGGATCCCCTGGAGTATGTTTATCTTCTTGTATACTCAGCTGGTATATTTGAAAACTTGGAAAAGGAGATTGAAGAAAAACAATTTAATACTGCCAACAAAGCAAGAAACAATACTAAACAATAGAGCGGTACTAAGAATGATGATCAAGAAACTGAGCAAACTCTACTGTTAGAAGAGAAGAAATCTCCATATAGACCTGATGGTGTTCCTTTCATGGTAGAAATAGGGTCAGATGCTGAAGAGAAGATATTCAATGATGAAGAAGTCAGCTCAGACTTACCTACAGATGATGAAGGTGATACACCCATAAGAGCTTAAAATAGTCCCATTTCGCAATTTGGCTTTCATTTTCCAAAACCAAATGAGACAAACCTGGACACCCAGTTGAAAATTGAAAAGATTCCAACCTCAGGGATTCATAAAAATAATCCAACTACTCAAATCATTGGAGCGTTAGATATTTCAATGCAGAGTAGAAGTAAGGCAAAGGTGAATAAAGATCTTCACATAGACTTTAGCACTTGTTTGGTTGCTTGTTATATGTCTCAATCAGAACCAAAGAAGATTCAAGAACCTTTGTTTGACCCAAGTTGGATAGAAGCAATGCAAGAAGAACTTCGGCAATTCAAGCTGCAAGCTATATGGACTCTAGTGATTTTACCAAATGGGAAAAGAGTAATTGGTACCAAGTGGATCTTCATAAACAAGAAGGATTAAAGAGGGATATTGATCAAGAATAAAGCAAGGTTAGTGGCTCAAGGATACACACAAGAAGAGGGAATTGAGTATGAAGATGTGATTGCACCCCCCACCCCCCGCGCGCGCTTTGAAGATCAAAAGTTTCCTCATATGGTATATAGATTGGACAAAAATTTATATAGTTTGCATCAAGCTCTAAGAGCTTGGTACGAAACCTTGTCTGGTTATCTACTGAAGAACAATTTTTAAAGAGTAACAGTTAACAAAACTATATTCATTGAGAAAGTGAAAATTAATGTACTTTCGGTTCAAATTTATGTTGATGACGTTATCTTTGGCTCCACCAAAGATTAATTATGTAAAGACTTTGAGAATCTTATGCATAGTAAGTTCAAGATGAGTGCTATGTGAGAATTAAATTTCTTTTCATGGACTTCAAGTTAAGTAGAAGACAGATGGGATGTTTATCAATTAATCCAAATATGTGAAGGATATTTTGGATAAGTTTGGATTCAAAGATGCAAAGGTGGCAAGTACTCGAGTAGAAACACATAAGAAATTGCATGCTGAGCTTGAGGGGAAGGATGTGGATATTCATCAATATAGGTCAATGACTGAATTAGTTATGTACTTAACTGCATCAACACCTGACATTATGTTTGGCATTTTTGTATGTGCAAGATATCAAACAAAACAAAAGATGTCACATCTTCATGTTGTCAAGAGGATATTTAGATACTTAAAGGGAAAACCTATCAGACAAAACCAAAGACTCTCCATTTGAATTAATAGCCTACACAAATAGTGATTATGGAGGTAAAAGCTTAGTTAGAAAATCAACATCAGGTGGATGTCAGTTTTTAGGTTCAATATTGGTGTCTTGGCATTAAAAGAAACAAACAAATGTGTCTACATCATCAACTAAAGCAGAGTATGTAGCAGCACCAAGTTGATGTGCACAAGTGTTGTGGATACAAACTCAATGATTGACCATGGGTATGCTTTTCTTAACGCACCAATTTATATTGGCAACAAGAGTACCATAAGTATCATCAAAAATCCAGTAAAGCACTCCAAGACAAAGCATACTGAAATCAGGTTTCACTTCATCAGAGATTGCAATGAAAAGAAGCTTATTCATGTTGAGAAAGTTTGCACTAATAGTCAGTTTGCATATCTTTTCACAAAAGCATTTGATGTGGAAAAATTTACATTCTTAATTAGGTGTCTTGGAATGCTCATTATTGAATGAACATAGAATTTTGAAACTTAAAGGTTGTCTTTACAAACTTTTTCAAAAGGCAGTTCTTAAAATTGCAGTTGTAATCTTAAGTTTTATTAGTGCCTTGCTTTTTAGTATTGCACTATATTATTGATGCAATATTAATAGTGTTTTTATATTTTGCAATATAAATTAAAATTGAATGTAGTTTTGTTACTAGTGCACGCTTGGTTAATGCTGCTCGATGTGATAATATTGCGACTGTTAGTACTGCACTGTAATTTTTAAATAATAAATTACTCTGTTAATACTGCGCTGACAAGTCAAAATTCAACTTGCAAATTACTTTTACACGTGGATATTTGTTATTGGACCAAACTCTTAAAGTTGTAGCACATGTCAATTCGGCATATGTCCAACTTGCAAAATCAAACGGCCTATTAAAATCCTTCGAACTAAAATTCAAATTTTAATGTAACACCCTACCTTTTTCATGCCCACGATATTGTCCGCTTTGCCAGCAAGGCTCACAGGTTTTATTTTTGGTGGAGCTTTCCAGGGGGTCACCCATCTTGGAATTGATCTGGCCCAAGCACGCTTCTGTAGCCACCAAAACGCGACGGGTCATGAAATGCCAAGGTTTACTTTATGAACCCATCATCAGTCTTGTCCACGGCCGATGTCGGATTTGCCAAAGGTGTTACAAATGGTATCAGAGCCAAGAAACCATGAGAGATGGAAGTGCTCATGCTCTCTACACCGATTTCCAATGATCCACCAGTTGTTGATACTCAATAGGGAAGTGTTGAGGATAGATATAGTTACTCAAATATTGAGTTGGTTACCACGTGCTCGGAGTATACTAGAAAGGTGGAGGATCAAGCTAAGGAACTTGCAGTATTAAAGAAGTTAGTTTTGAAGTTGGTACAGAAGAAGAAACATTTGAAATTCTAGCTTAAGATAAAGCCAATTATGAAGAATGCAGATACCTCTCCAATGTCATCTAGTTCATCTTCTGAAGAGGATGATACCAAAAAGGGGGAGAATAAAGAGTTGGAGACTGAAGAGGTAGGCTCTGGAACAGGAAATAAACAAAGATTGTCAGATGATGTTAATACTGCTACCACAGAACCAATGTATCAAAAGAATCCTGATGATGTTTATACAGCTACTACATAGAAAATGGAGATTGGTGATTAACTGGTTAATTCTTCTCTTGATAATCTGCAGTAAAATCACTTGCAACTGAACCAATTATTAGTACTGCAGTACTAACTGAAACAACTTCAGTTAATACTTCAGTAGAAACAAGTGACAAGAAAGAGGGAGCTGGAGATAAGGGGGAGAAAAAGGTCAAAAGAATGGTCAAGATGCCTAGGTTTAACAAAAAGACTGATCAGATGGATGGATATGATGACATTGGAAGTGATGTCACTTTGAGTGAAACTGAAGTTGATGAAGATGATTACATTCACAGTGCTTTGGAGAAATATGGTCAACCATTCTCAGAACTTGATGCAGACTATAGACCTCCTATGACTGATTGGGAAAGTTTAATGGCTCCTCAGTGTGAGGAATTTGAAAAGGAGTTGGCTGAGAAATAAAAGTTACAATTTGCACAACAACAAGATATACAAGCAAAGATTATTGAAGAAACAATTGAGGATGAAAATGTTGAGATTGCCACTACAAAGATAGTTGAGCAAGATCAAGAACAGGATATTGCTTCAAATGAGTCTGTTGATCCAGTTGCTACTCCAACTAAAGTTTCTTCAAGTGAGCCTACAAGTGAAGAAAGAACTTTGGCTGAAGAACTATTGAAGATTAAAAGTGAAGTGATTCAAATAAGAAAACGAGCGCAAGCAAAAAAGCTAAAAAAAAAGGCATATCTATTCAAGTTTCTACTTCAGAAGTTAGTAGTGGAGCTGATGTTGAATAAACACTTGATCCTACAACACCTCATAGGGTAAGATCAGTTATACCACCTGACATTAGGTTGAATCCTATACCTATTCCTTAAATTGGAATGTAGAGGATTGATCCCTTTGATCCTCAGTTGAAAGATAATGGTAAGCAGGTTGTAGTAGAAATGGAGAAAGTCAAGAAAACAGAAGATAAAAGGCAGTTGAAGATAGATGAGTTGGTGGCTTTGGAATTAGCTTATGAAACAATACATGAATCTAGTGATTCTGCAGTAGCTCGACATGTGCATGTAGAACTACAAAAAAGAAAGTTTGAAAGGATTGAAATAGAAGAAGCTGAAAGTATGGAGTTGATAAGACTTCAAAATGAAGAGTTAAAGAATATTGAGAAATAAGAGAGAGCTAAGAAACACAAGAAGGTAGTCCAGAAGACAAAAATAAACAACGACAAACAAAAGTTTGTTAAATTTCGGAAGGAGGGAGGTTACAATGGTAAGTCTCTAGGTCCTATGAGTTTTTCAAATATTCTTGTTTTGTATGAAACACGGAGAAAGAAGGACAAAGAAGGTGCAGTTAAGTTGACAGAACAGCAAGAGAAGGAAAGGTATGAATTGGAGAAACTTATCAAAATAGCTCATGAGATAGGGGCTAGAGTGTTGAATGAACAAGGTCACGTTATTCCTAATCCTTTTCAATCTCAACAACCTAAAGTTGGTCTTGAGCATAAGAAAAGAAAGAAATCTTCATCTTCAAGTCACATACTTAAGAGTCAAAGGGTTATAGAATAATAAGCTGCAATAGACGAAGACATAACTGAGCATAATTAGACTAAGAAGATTGATCCATATTCTCATTTTGTTCTAGTTGATCCTATTGCTATTGTTGAAAAAGAAGGAAATGTATGATTACTCCTGAAGATTGTTCTACAATTATTCATGAGGAGGTAATGCATGGAGATCCACTTTAAATGGTTTTACCAAACATCATAGACTGGGAGTTTATTGGTGGAAAGAATAAAACTACCTATTTGGTCACAAGAGAAGATATGAAGAAGTATGACCATCTTAGCTTTTATAGATTGGTGAAGGAATCTTCAAGACTTGATTTAGAACAGATGTATCACATTGGGTTGCAAGAATACTCAAACCAAAGAGGGTCTTGTTCTGGAACTGTCTGGCTTTGGATTGACTGAATGGTATGTTTGTTCCTAAAGTTCCTTTGTTCATCAATATTTTTCACAGAGGTGGATATGTTAATGTTATGCAATGGATTCTATATAAAATAAGTGAAGGATTCTCTATAATCAGGAGGAATGGAGCAATGCATTGTCTAGTTAACAAAAAGTTTGATCATGATTTTGCTACATTACATGAGATGATTACTTTAAAAAAAAATTGCTCCAAAAGTTCTCAGTTGGCACATGATTTGGTATAGAAATTGGTGCTTCAGATGAAGATCTTAAACTACAAAAGGAAAGAGAAAATAAAAGAAAAGCCAAGTCGGTAGTTGCGCGCGCGTGCACACACACACACACACACACATATATATATATATATATATATATATATATATATATATATATATATATATATATATATATATATATATATATATATATATATACACACGTACGTAGTCAGTGGTGAATATATGGTAAGAATGTACGTCACGTACTAGTTCATACACCGGTGAATAACAATGTATTCACTTGTGTATACATATGTATTCATTTATGAGTATGTGGTTCGAATGTGTTTTTGACGAATTGGTATATTGAAACCCACCAAAAGAAAAAGAAAAAAAATCGTCGAAAGTATATGAAGTAGATACTCATTGAAAAAAGAATTAAATGTTTGTTCTAATGGTGCAATTAGTTTTTCCTAAAACTCATGTATATTCTAAATATGTTAATTTAAAGTTAACTATTAATTTAAAGTAAATAATTAAATGATTGATTGAAAAGTGATTCTTATACTTTCTAAATATTTAATAATTTCTATTTAAATTCATATATATATACATATATATATATATAAAGTTGTCCTTTGTTAATCTGTTTCATTATACTCAAGCGACCGATTTTAGCCAATAACGTTTTGGTCCCAACTTCTTATATTATAGTACCTCAAATCTTGCAATTTTTTATGTATTCAATTTCATTTTCAATGTTATCCTTTATGTATTTCAAGCATAGTTCTATTTTGGTCGATTTTTTAATTTTCAAAATCGGCATATATAAAAGTTTTAAAATATATGTTAAGAAAATTATACTTTAATCCAAGCATCTATAATACAAACTTAAAGAGAACCTCAAAAATGACTATATGTGTTGTTCAGCCTTTCACTATGAGTTCCTATTCTTCAAAGGTAGTTTATGATGTAAACATAGGGGTTCATTTAAAGAAGACTTGAATCACAAGCTCGAATAGGGAGGACTTAGTGGACCCTTGGGACGTGACAAGACCATTATTTTGGTCGATGAACAAAACCATTGGATACAACTCAAGAGGGATGTGATGAACTATGTCTTAAGATTTATACGTGCAATAGTTCTTTGTTTTATTTATGTTGTTTCTTGCAATGCATGTTAAGGAGATGATCGGGTACACTCAAAGTGATAACGTCAATATTATATGAACAAACAAAATTATACATGTAATGTAGTCAATACTTGTGAACCAAAAAAACGGTGCACCTACATATTGGCAGTGGATTCTTTGATTTCTTCCATCGAAATTACCTGCATTCAGTAAATGGTTATACAATTGGTAAGGACACAACACAAAATATGATACACCGCCAAATTTATTAGAGGGGCATTTTCAACACCTCCAAAACGGGTCAGTTTTAAGTTATTCTTGTCAATAACAGCTTAAATGGTAATTAACATTCAGCTAAACAAGAAACGGGACGATGGCCGAATTGTTTACAAGACGCTCAAAGTTTAAACAAGGCAAGATGGGTGGGTAGGATAAATGGTCAAAAAGGGCTGTGTTAACAAACAAACACTTCTAATATCAAAATATATACAAATATTGTGTTATATACAATTACAAATCAATACTATTAAACTAAAAGTATGTTTGTATATTTCACATTAAAACCACCACGTCAGGCAACTTGTAATCAGTTTCCCCTGTTACCTTTCGGCTTGACCAGTTTAAAATAAAACACCCAAACAAAACATGCTTTGACCTAACACCCAATGTCCCACCTTGCCGCCCTTATAAACTGACCCATGGAGTCTTGAATCATATACTAAAATCATAGACCTCCAAGGCTCTAAGTTATATTAAAGCAAGAGTAAAACAAGGAGAATCAATATTGTACTTTCTTGAGATGCTATAATCATAGAGCTATTTATTTGAAACTGTTGTGATATCTTGAATTCCGTATTACTATACAAGTTGAGACAGTATATTACCTGCTCGTCACCCGCGAAATCATTATCAGGAGTAAGGAAAAGCATGCAATGGCATTCCTTTCTGAGAAATAACAAGACAATAGCCTTTGATCAGCTATGAAAAGCAATTTAGTAGAAAGCTTAAGGCTAAACACCACATAAAAACCGGGCAGAAATATTCTTGTAACATCGCGATTTTCCATATCATAATGTGAATTTGACATAATCACCACTAACATTGTGAAAACTTGCAGCCTATTAATTTCTGGCCTTTTTCAGATAGAGTTTGTGATGCCTCTTTTTATATCAAAACGAATTGAGAAGTACTAAACGCTCTATCAATGTCAAAAGTAAACTAAACCATGTTTGATGTAAACAAACTAAAATTTTAATATCTAACCGGATTTCAAGTCGACAGACAGGAGGTGAGTTACCTTTCTCTCATGGGAACACAGGGGCAATTCCAAAAGCCTTGTGTTGCCTCTGCTGCTTTGTCATCATAGTGCCTATTTACAAACCAAATCTCATATATTTATACAGTTTTATGAAGAAAAAAAAATTAACATATTCCTCTGACGTTAGTGAGCAAAGATTGCACACGTACCTGCAAGGGCAAAGTGGTGCACCCAATGAATCTTTGTGGTCTGCTAATCCCTGTATCAACAAGTAAGACCCAAAAACTTCAATTTTATTATATAATATTAAAACTCGTGCACCTTAATACCTTTTAAGACCAATACTTCAATTTTCTCCTGAAGTTAGTCGGTATAATACTTATCTTCCTGATGTTATCTTCTTAGCTCTAACAATTTCTACAAATTTCAATTCCTTTCAGAAAACTACACTTAATTAGCACATAATTGCCTAAAAATCCAAAACCAGTCATATAGATATGTATACGCATTAAACATAGCAGCTTATGTCTCCACATACACTAAAATCAATATGCACTATAATTGCAGTTATTTGTCTTTGTACGGAGCCAAGTCATCTACAAATTGTATTTCTAAATTTATGCATTATCACTTCATAGATACATTGGGCTTCAAAGTTAAACTAAATTATATATTTGTATGAAATTGCAAAATCGGAATACATGTAAATTAATCATGCGAAAGTGTAAATCATTTAAGAAACTGCAAATTATAAAGACCCGTTTTTTTTAATGTGTGCAGACCAAAATCCTTAAAAATCATGCGAACCATGGAGGCGTTGTTCTTTTATGCATCTATTTCTAACTATTCGAACAAGGGAGATGAGCAGAGAGTTTTCAAATACGACCTCTCTTCTCACTATTGTCAAAATGCTTAGAGCTCCTTCCCTAAAGCCTCTGATTGTGTAAGAAAACATAGGTAAAGGAGGCAATGTACATTCCCTTCAGTCCTATTAATATGATAACTCTCGTGATATTTAGAATTTAAAAATCTGGACATAAATTTAATAGGCCATTCATAGAGACGGTGGTACACAATAGCCTACTCCATCTGTAACATCTTATACTTGTTCTAGCAACAGTTTCATCAAATCAGCAACAGCTAATATACTCACAAAGTGACAGAACTAGAAAGACATAAATGAATAACTATATACCCAAACCAGGTCAAAAGGAAAATAAAACAAAACCTCCTCAGAGGGCTATTATGGAGAAACGAACTCATTCTCCTATTCCAAAAAGAACCAGTATCCTAGTCTATAGCATTACCCTGGAAAATCTCCACTTAAAAGAAATACGGACAAACATACGAACCTAATTCTAAAGATTCAACTATTCAAGGAGGCTGGTCTAATGTCGATATGGTGAAAAAGATCTCAACAGAGTAAAAAATTATTGAATGAAGAAATAGTTTTACGTGACACACATTAGGTACACTCATCAGAAAATAATCTTAACAAACTTACAAGGACAATTCAGAACATATCAATATATTATTAGCCTTTAAAAGAAATTGTGAAGATATTCCATATCCTTCATCTTTTAATAAATTATCACCTAATAAGATCTCAAGTTTATGGGCCCTATGGATTTCTTCATTTAAAAATCCACAATCAAAGAAGCGTCTGTCATTATTACAGAGGAACAATCACATCTTAAGGAGATAAGTTTTGACCAGTATTAACACTGATATGTCATGGCCACATAAGTAGGAGACTACCTTTACAATATTTTTCAATCCAGGGTTCAACTCTTTATTTTAATGATGTATAACAATTTCGGATGTTATGAGTGAATCAGAAACTTAAATCTATTATAACGCATTACAAAGTGTGCTAAATGAGAATCTCAAGTTAAAACCTTATGTAAAACAAATCTAGTTGGAAATAATAATAACTATTTCGAGAAACAGAAGGAGGTTGTTTATATGTCCATCGCTAAGTAGGTCAAAATATGATGTCAATCCAAACCCCAAACTGAATGCAACTCGAACCAAAAGCTAAAAGAGGAAAACAATTGTTGTCTTACATGAGATAGCAATAGGGAAAAAGTGGTACCTTGATAACTACAGACGTAACACTTTTGTCGACACAAAAATATGTGCCAGATTTACGAGCATACTGCTCAGAGAATTTCCTCATAATTTCGACAGACTTATCTGAAGGTTCAGCTGAAAAAAGGTAAAAACAACAAGTTTAGTAACAGGGAAAGTAGAACCAATAAATTTTGTGGCTTGCATGGAGTCACCATTTCAAGGCAAGTACTATTTCGTGCAAACTACATCCACAAAGATTTGGTGTGAAGCACATAAATAATGTGTAGATTATTTGATTAACCACGGATGTGAGCAATATTAATCTAGAATCAATAACACTTATAGCGCGCATCAATATGTACAAAATCGATTGAGATTGAATAAGAGCATGATTAATATAATATTATTTATCAGCTTACAAATAGCATTAATTATGATTTAGAAACCTCCTAGTAACATTAGTATGGTATATTAGCTTCGAAAAAAGCTGAAATGAAATGAAATGAAATCTAATGAGCTACAGATTAATTATCTCCTTATCTAAGTAAGAAGTGGACATTTTGGCCACATAACTACAATTGACTAACAAATTCACAAAATACACATTGCTAGGGTTTCAAAGATGAATAAAATCGATTCGATTAAACCGAATGAAAGAGCAGGTACCTTTGGCAACGGCGACTGGACGGAAACGGAGATGCGTAGGAGGTGTTCGGAGAGAGGAAACGGCGAAACTAACGGCGTAAGATGTAGATGCCGGTAGAGTTCTCATGGATGTCATTATTATTATTATGAATTCGATTAAAATTGAAGTAAAACAGAGGAGAATCAGCAGTATGTGGATATGAAGAAGAAGAAGAAAGAAGAGGTCCAGATCATCATGGGTGAGCTATATATACACCTGTGTGTATCTATCTATCTATATGTGGCATTACCAGGAAGATTTTATTGATTTGGAAGTTTACGTTACCACTCGTTGAGATTACTAATTTATCCGATTTTCAGGGTCTTGTCACAACCCCGTTACTTATTGGGCTTTACGTGGGCCTTCAAAATAATCCAAACACAAATAGTTATACTTATTGTGTATAGACCAATTTTTTATAAACTTATATTTTAACTGTTAGCCTAAAAACAAAACCATTTTAAAATTTTAACAAGTTAAAAACCCTCAAGACATAAGTATCTATTATCTATTATTACTAATAATCTAGAGTCGTCGGCTTTATTACGTGTGAGATATTCCAACTAGTGGAATGGTATGCATTTGAAACTCCTGACTCTTTGGTTGCCCTATATTTTAATTACCATAATGTGATTAATGGCATACTAATTATTGAGGTATAATGATATTTAAACTGCTCAATTACCCTAAGTTAATAACATAGACGTTTTTAGGTACTCCAAAAGTTAGTGGTATCCACTTGGAATCTTAATGGTTTGAACGACCATAATATGATTAATGGCATACTAATTATTGAGGTATAATGATATTTAAACTGTTGAGTTACCCTAAGTTATTAACACAAACGTTTTTAGGTACTCCAAAGGTTGGTGGTTTTGTGTTTTTCTATGTAAGTTAGTTCGCCAGAAAAGTTACTTTTGCATCAACAAGCCCCATAACTACGTACAATTATGTCTCTTTCGAAAAACATGTCTCACTCCAAGATTGGCGCCCTGGACCCAACTAGAGAAGATTGGGTTGTTCATGTACGGCTTTGTAGAATGTGGGAGGCAATAAATACGAAACTCGATGATGTCTTACTTGGGTTGGAGATGGGTATGGCTGATGATGAGGTAATTTCTAATTTGTTTGAAAAAATTAAAAGTCGGAAAAAGGGTACGCCACAAAAACAGTTAATATACAATAATTTCTACCATGTTTTTTATGTACAACGATGGAAACTGTGGGGGTTAAATTAGTTTCTTACATGTTTTTTTTTTACCAAAAAGGGCGGTTCGATACAAAGTTTCATCACTAGAAATCATATACGAAAGTTTAAGGCTCTTCTCGAGAGGGTCAGGTATATCAAATCTCGAGGTTCAGAGTGATTGAAGGTCAAATGGGATATAAAGCTGTCCCGAATCAATACCGCATCCGTTTCAACATTGCAACATCGGTTCGTAAACTTAAAGGTGGTCATGAGGAGTTTCCATTGAATGTGTTTAGTTTCACACCAACGGAAGTTCACCTACAGAGAATCAACAACAATTCCCTCCTCACTGGTGCCGGTTTTTTCTTTTCTCTAAATGTTTGTTTTCGTTGTTGCAAATACCCTATGATAAGGTTGTTGTTTTGAGTTGTTTTCTGTAGGGACTATCGTATTAACCTACCCAATTCCTTCCTTTTGTAATGTTTGTTTCCGTTGTTGCAAATACCCTATGATAAGGTTGTTGTTTTGAGTTATTTCATGTTTCGGTGGTTTAGTTCTCTTACAGTTGTGCATTAATTAAGGTCGTGGGAAGTATTACCTATTTGTTGGCATAATGAACCTCACCTTTATTTTGCCTTTGTCCTCCTACGTGCTCCTGATCAAGTTTTTCCAAAAATCAATAATTTAGCATGGCTACTTCATATTTACTTTGGCGAATCACACGAAATAACAACGTACTTTATTCTTTTTGCACATTTACCCAATATTATTGCTATTACATTTTTAGTCCCTATATTCACGTGTTAGAAATGAATAACACCATTGCGAAAGTATGATGTTAGCATATGTTATGAGGTTGTTAGCCTTGGTTGTTGGCGACAGTTATGGACTGATTAATTGTTTACCCCTTTGTCTACAGCTTATGGGCTGATTAATTGTTGAAAGTCCATGGTAGATTAATTATTGAGGTATAATAGGCGTTTTAACTGCTCAGTTACACTAAGTTGATAACATTAAAGTCCGCATGTGTCCATGATGTGATTAATGACATACTAATTATTGAGGTATAATGGTATTTAAACTGCTCAGTTACCCTAAGTTAATAACATAGACGTTTTTAGGTTCTCCAAAAGTTGGTGGTATCCACTTGGAATCTTGATGGTTGGAACCAGATGTAACGACCCCTGTGATGTGGTTTCTATATAAGTTAGTTCGCCAGAAAAGTTCAACACTTTTGCATCAACAAGCCCCAGAACTACGTATAATTATGTCTCTTTCCAAAAACACGTCTCACTCCAAGATTGGCGCCCTTGAGCCAACTAGAGAAGATTGGGTTGTTCATGTACGGCTTTGTAGAATATAATTCCCCAATTACTCTTACGGTACCGATTTTAAAAACTTTCCAAAACAACCCCCTAAAAAATTGCTCATTGTTGCAATAACCCTAAAACAACACCCCTAATTTTATTGGAAAGATATCAAACCCGATAAATAAAATAACCCGATTCTGATCATTGTTCGTGACAAATCTCTTTAGAAATTGTCACCGCGCAACGCGCAGGAATACTCCTAATTTTAGTATAAGGAATGGTTGTTGTCCGATACACTATTCATACGAAGTTGCAAGTTGCTAAATGTTAGTATAAGGTAGAGAGTTAATTTCATAAATCGTCCGTAGGGTTTATTCAAAGTTATGAATTTTGTTTCTAAATTTTGAAAGGTTGAATAAATCGTCCATTTTTAGAACTAATTACGGTTTTCGTCCCTAATTTATAATGGACACCCCTAAGAAAACCTTACAGACGAAAACCGTAGTTTGATGTAAACCTTAGAGACGAATTCTGTAATTGAAGCAAACCTTAAGAAACGAAAAGAATAAATAATTTCTAAAAATGAATGATTTATATGACTTTTTAAACCTAAAGACGAAATCCGTAATTTTGAATAAATCTTATGGACGATTTCTCTAAATTAAAAATCTATACAATGTGTCATAATTGTAAATCAGAAAAATGCATAACGCTTGGTCTCCTAAAAATCCAAGACGTCCCAAGTAAGAATCCTATGAACAAAAAAGAAATATACCCCTTTATGGCTACGAGGTTCACCTGTGATGACTTTTGGTTACAGGTTGTCCTCCTAGGATTAATCGGCTCGCAAAGTTAGTCGGACGCGTGTGTTAACAAAAATAAGAAAGAAAAAAAACATAAGTTGTTATGCCTTTAATTTGTTGTATATAACTATTAATTTTAATGCTAAAACTAATATTTTTTTCAGCAAATGATTGTTACATATCACAGACAACAGCAATACAGAAATTTAAAAGCTAAACCATAATTAACAGTAATTCATCCTACAGCCCGCATTCAAGCCTAATTGCTGATATGAGTTCGGGAGAGATGACTGGCTTAACAATACGTTCACGGACATTTGGTTCATGTACTAAATTAGTTTGCTTCGAATCTTTTGTTGTAGAAGCCCCCCAACCCCTGTACAGAATGACTTTATTGGGTTCTTGAGAGACAAGAACTGCACCTGTTGCTTCCTGCACATTAATTTAGAGGGTTAATTTAGGTTATTAGTGTGCTTGCTGCAGATTTATACGACAAGAGTTGTTAAGTCTTCGTGCAAACCTCTAACTTTGAAACCACTTCTTGTGCTGAAGTCCCTCTGGCTCTGCCTTTGATATTCACAATAGCGAGAGGGTATTTCTGGAAGTGAGTTTTAATTGTTTTAGCCACTCCGCTAACGATATTGCCTTTTCCTACAGCATAAAATATCACTTTATTTATCTTCATTTCATGCAGGCGGACACTAAACACTCCAAAGTAAAGATTATATGAAGAAGGTGCAGCTTGGGTAATATGTCAAATGTGGTTTGGGTCGACTTACCAGCATCTTATGATATAGAAAGCATGTTTATCAAAAATTTGTTTGAATAAATCAGGTTATGAGGTTGAATACATGTGAATAACTCTTTGAGTGTCCGTCGACCCATTTGACTGGCTTCATTTTATAACAAGTTTTTGATATGACCCACTTCCTCTTTAGGCAAGTCTTTTAATATGACCCATCTGCCCCGCTAGAGATTAAAAAAAATTAGTACGAATCAACCCTTACTAAAGAAAATGTACTGAAATTGCCATATCTAATCGACTATCCTTTTTAAAAGTTAGAGGTTGCAATTTCGAACCATTTACCTATACATAAGTCGATTAGGGGTATATGTTAATTCCAATTCCAAGCAGTCAAATGGTATAATCTAGAACCTAGCTAAAAAAATGGAATGGGTCAAACATGTTAAAAGTCCCCCAATGTGTATTTAAGTGCTTAAAGAGGAAGTGAGTCAAACCAATATAACCCGATTCGTTTCACCCCATACTTTGAAACTACCCAAACCCAACCTGCCAAATCTGCTAATTTTCCACATCAACTATTAGCTTTAATAGCTTACCAATAGCTAGAACAGGACGTTTTTTCATCTTAAGGGCTTGTTTCCTCAAAAGCAGCCTTTCTTTATTTGAGAGAAGAGCAGATCTGCGTGGTATCCCATTTGACTCGTTGACTCCAAGTCCATTAACTGGTGAAACTGGAACTTCACTCGTCATGACAGATACAAAAGGCTCAGCACTTTGTGATCCTTCTAGCTGAAATAGACAAGACACATGTCAACAACAGGTCAGGAAAAAACTTGAAGATGTTTACTCATCACAAACAAAAGACGAATATAAAAAAAAGTTTTTAGGTGGTAAAATGGGTGGGTTGGGCAATGGATCAAAACTAGTAAAAGTTTTAGTACAGCTTAAAATAGTCTGGTCGACTTTTCTTTTCTTAAATTCTACATATAAACTGATGCTTGAAATATGGATAAATAATATATTCCACCGACGATCTAAATTTTTAAATAAGACATAATGCAAAAGAGATTCTGGTTGTGTTTTGCCGCTTGATATTTTGGTAAATCACTTTAAATCATGTTGACTTTTTAAAATATTACTCCATGATTATTTAGGAAAGTTATATATACATTAAGGCTATAAAAGTAATTTATATATAATCAAATACTAAAACTAAAAACTGATTAATACTATAATAATCAGATAATCGCTTTCAAAACGCCCACCCGAACACCTCATTGATTGAATTTATACACACCTGTTCTACCTTGAAAACATCTGAAGAAATTGAAGTGTTTTGCGTCTTAGCTTTGTCATTTTCATTGGTTTCTTCAACCAATATAGTGGAAGCCTTTGAATTAGTTTCTATAAACTCACATTCATCCTTGTCAGAATGTTTTACAGAGGAAACATTCAGAGGGTCCTGCTGACCGGTTTGCTCACTGTCCAATGTGATGATCATGTCTACTTCGGAGACACCATACTCAACATCATCCGCATCCTTGAACTCCATGGAAAACTCACTTGATCCATCTTTACAATCTTTTTCTGGACTTTCTTGTGACGCTTTTAAACTATCATTTTCGCTTGAAATAACTACCGCACCTCCATGAAGGTCTCTTCCCTTCAAAACATTGAAAATAAGTTAATTCTCAACACCAGATTTAATGCATTATATGTTGATCTTTATGAATAGCCCTGACAGTCACCAAAATAGATACAAAATGCAAAAAAAACGAATAAACTGGAAGGAAATTTTTAAGATCATGGTAATAATACTGAACTTGCAGATACAATTGACCAATTTTTATATAAACGAGCTTAATTACTCCTCTAGCAGTAACAACTTTATAGAAACATGTTTGCAATCAAAGAAGATTAATTTCAACTTACATAGACAACATCACTGCTAGAGGTGGAAAATTAGACCCATTCACTAATAAACAGGTTGATTAGGGTTATTGGGTTATCCCTAATTGGTCAAATAAAAAAACTAGCAAAAAAAGGAACTAATCAAATGAATTAAAAACAGGGTGAAAGCCATCCAAAGTGTAGTTTTGATGCTTACAGACTCCTAAATCGTTTAAATTCACCACATAAGATTATTATTGTAATTACATTGTTTTTGTAACCATATTTAACATAGTAACTATTTATACAAGATACACAAAACATGATTGTGTGTCAACCGAAGCCATTTTAACCTATACTAAAACATGTTTCAACCCAGAGCCTTTAACCAACCCAGCCCGAACCCGGCCCGCACGTTGTGCCACGCCTAAATGAAAATCCCAACACAAGTGAATACTCACCACCTGCCCATTGTCCTGATCGATAGGATTTGATTTATAAACTTTAAGATCAGAATCAGGATTCACATCAGCCAATAGGCTAGTCATCTCCTGCTCCTGTAGTACATAACAGTAGGATGTCATGCTTAGATTTTTTTAATATTTTTTAAAGAAAGAAAGAATAACACATGAAATAACATTTAAAGGAGGGCACTCACCACGTCAATGTTGTCACCTTTTTCACCATCTACACCTATTTTCTCATTTTTTGACTGAGTTAAGACAAAATGAGTCATTTCTTTCGGAAATGTTTTGCAAGTACAAAGGAACTTACAAACTAACACCAACTAAAACAACTGACCGATGACTACATTGCAACACTCACCAACTTAAGCTTTAATTCTTCGACATTTTTGCCAAGCTTCAATACATGAAGTTTCAAGGACTGCATGAAAGAGATAAAGGGGAATTAACAAAGCTAGATGAATTTTAATTTCTTTTTTCTTCATCTGTGTCATTATTAATCATATTGTTATTAAAACCTAGAGTAAATACTCTAAAAATCAAGCAATCTAGCAATGTATGTAGAATGGCTCAACAATGGGGATTTAACTCTGACTAGTTTCTGGGATTATGGTATGGATGTGGAGGATACGAATATCTACTCAGTATGTAGTACATTTAGAGGGAAGTATGGTGTTTGGTTGCTTATAGAAACTTTATATAATTTTTTGTTGATAGGTATAGTTTTTAGAAATGGATTGTATAGATTTGGTTTTGTTGGGCTGTGTTCTAGTAACTCATGGGAATTGTCTGTGAGTGAAAGGCCAGCGATGTATTATTTTGGTGTTTTTAATAAAATTTGATTTCTTTACAAAGACAATAAAAAAAAATAAAAAAAAACAACTTCACAGAATAAAGAATTTACTTGCCTCTCTACGTTGGGCTTCGATGGAACGTTTTAATGCTTCCTTTTTATTTAGGAGTGTTTGTGGCCTCAAGGTAGCTGGTCGTTTATAGTTTTTTCCACGATAGACAATGATTGCATGACCTTTACGTACTCGTTCTACTGCCACCAATATTCCACCACTTTCTGCTTCTAATGTCCTTGCTGTTGCATGAACCTCGTCAATACTCCTCTCACCCGATATTATCTTCACAAGTTCCCTATATTTCCAGTGAAGATGCATATTTTCAACAGTTCCATCAAAAACTCCACGTCTTCCTGAAAATGGTAAGATGAGTAATCATTAGCACTTGCTAGTAAAAGGAAGGAAATTTGGGATTCTTCGCTAGACGTGGCAAGATGGGTGGGATTAGAAAAAAAATTTGTGTTATATAAGATTACAATAAGCATTTAACAATTAACATTATAAGTACAGCAATTTAGCATGTTGTATGCACTAACAATACAATTTGGGTGATGTTTTACCCGTTTCCTTTTTAGCTATTTTTACTTAACCCATTTGACCCATTATATACAACATAACCCATATAGACCCATTATAAGAAAATAAACCGAGACTCACCCAAGAGCAGAAAAGGGCCCATTTTCACTCCAACTTTCCTCAGCATGTATCGTTCCTCTTCGGTAATACCTTCTTTATCTAGTTCAAAATCTTGCTTCGTCTCTTCTTTCTCCAGCTCTTCCAAAAGCTTTTCTGCCTTTTCTTTGTCTACCAATGCCTATAATTGTCCACATAAAATATCAAAAGATATACCATGAAGTTGAAGTTCGCTCAACTGCTACGATTAATCATGCAAGCCAATTTGAGTGCTATTAAATCACAAAAGAGTATGTTGAAACATTGAGTAGGTTCGGAAATGAGTCAGAACAGGTAAAATTTTGGTATTGATGGGTCCAAAAGCTTTATATCCAAACTTTTTGAAACTTTTCTACAGATAATTAGTGTCAACTGTCAAAGATGATTTTAAAAATAATATTAAGAATCTAGCCTTTTAAATGAAATGATTTTTAATGTTTTCATGCATTATAATACACTTTGGGTGTCACTCAACCAGTTCGACCTGTTTTTTTAGCTATTTTTTATTTAGGTTTACCTGTAATACAACCCGGATCGACCCACTTCAAAGTACATGGGTCGAAACTGCAACCTCTATCAAAAAAGATTCAGTTCAACCGGTTTGATAAAAGAAAAGACTACCTGAGACAACTTGGAATTAGTTTTCTTAATAGCTAATTCACGGGACTTTTGTTTCCTTTGCTCGATGGCAACTTCTAGTTTCTGGTCTCTCATCCCATCACGTTTGGCGGCAGAGGGAGTCTCGATTTCCTTATCTATATTTGCCTGCACATCTGATGAGCTTGCAATCTTCTTTCTTTCATGTTCATCAACTTCACGGTTCCGTCTTTGTTCTATTGCAGAAGAAACTGTAGCCGGCAAGAAATCTTTACCTCTATACAGAACGATATATTCCTTATCTCGAGTAAGTAATGTACCTCCAGTTAACCACTGAAATGTTTTACTTTTAGTGAGGCATGAAAGTAGTGATGACGAGAAAGCCAATAAAAAATAAAAAGTTCAATTACAAGTTACATTATAGTATAATATGATTAACCTGAAGCTGATATGCACTCCAAGGTATTATAGTATACTATAAATTTTAAACCATTTGACTTGTTTGCTCTTTGATTTTTTTATTTTACCCGTTTGGCAAGTTAGCAAAAAATTAACACCCAAATTAAAAGTTTTCTTATTAACGGGTTAAAATTGCTCCCTTCAACCTTCACCTATAGAGATACTTGCAGAGTGTTTCGAAATTTGTTAGAAATGAAGTTAAAGTACTAAAAGTATTGAGAATATCAGATGAACATTGAAAGCTTTATTAGGGCTGGTGTGATATGAGTATATTAAAAAGGGTCTAGTGGAAGTGGGAATGTTTTAATTTGATATCAATTTTACGTAACTTAAACTTCTACACTGACCCTTATTTCTTCAGCCATTAGTTCACTGTTGGTATTCTGTACTCCTCTTTTAACAGCAATCTTTGCAATCTCACATTTCTCCCATAGCTTTAATATAGCTGCAGCCAAGCCTTGATGTTTCCTATTTCTACCTGATACAAGAAGAAAAAAACAAAAGAAAATGAAAATTGACCGACAAATAGAATAGGTCACATAATGGGTTACCCGGGGAGAGCGGGTCTTTGACTCAGATTTACACGACCTAACCCGGGTATCCCCGTGACCGTTTTCGAACCCTTTCCTTGGCCACCCCAAGATGTTTACCTACGGAGGTTCGAACCTAAGACCTATATGAGGACATCATGACGCTTAACCACTAAGACCACCTTGATGATGGTTATTAAATACAAGGAAAGCTTGAGTTTATTAAGTTCATTTTTACTCTAAAAGGAAAGATTTTCTTCATTTAATGATTTCTAACAAGTACACCTTGGGTACCCAAGTTAATAAAACCCTTGTTTTTTAGATAAAACAATTTAAGAGGGTTGTAAACACTTGATTATGCCATGATCACTTCTAACTTCCGCTGGCTAAGTTAGCAGTATACCCATTTGACCTATTATGAATAAAATGAGAAATGAATCAATGATTGGCATGCCTATTTGTATGCCTAGATTAGAGGCAGTCATTTTGACCACGAATGGGCTGAGTCAGGTTATCGCACAACCATTACTGTTCAATGGACTCGAATACAAGTAATAGAATTAGGAAATTAAGGAAATGGGCCAATCAAGTCAAAATCAGCCCAAGGTGTATTTTTATTGTAACACACTCTTAAATCTTAATTAGCTAATTAAGCAAATAGGTCAATCAAGTCAAAAGCCTCTCAAGGTGTACTTTTATTGAAACACCCTCTTAAATCGTAATATTGAAGGATATAAATAACTATGGTATCAATATAGTTTTCCAAAACATATTTAACACGCAAGCTAATTGAAAACTATCAACTCTGGACAAAAAGTGTTTCTGTCAACCCGACATGACCCTGTCAAATCCATATAAAATTACCCGTTTTGACCTGTTACCTGTCCCGTCTAGATTGACCCATTTTATATACATGGGTTGAAATTGCAACCTGTAAATGCACAATTTCATATGGGATTTGCCTACCTAAAGCAAAATGACATGGTAAAGGCCGCCCAAGTCTTCTTAGAATTGTCATCTCGTCGTTTGTTAACTTTGGCTGAACTCCAAAGGGAAGGAGCCGGAACGGTTTCCTGTATCCAGGAACAATTGCTGGTAAAAGGTCTGCATCAACCGGTTGAGGGTCATATCCATACCAATCCGTGAAGCGGGGACCCAGTCCGTGCAAAAGCTGGTCAGCTTCTTCGGTGAGCTGTGCCTCCCCAGGGAGCTGAAACCGCACCCTGGTTCGAGAACCCACACCTTGAATCAAAGGTGGCTCAGTCGTGTTAGTCTGTCTACCAGATGCAACATCTGTACCAACCGCATGGTTTTCTTGCACATCACTCTCTTCTGAGTCCATAGGTGAACTCCTTGACTCGCCAACAGACTCATCAACTGGTTTTATTTTATTAACAAAGAAGTAAGGATACTTATAGTCAGCTCCTCTGTACAATATAATAATACTTCCAGACCTCCAGACAACCAGACCCCCTGTTTTTCTCTGAGAAAAATGATCCAAACAGATATATTTTTGTCAAAAGAGAGTGTACGTCAAATGTGAAAAGGTATTATTAGCCAAAAATGACTTATCGCGTTGTAATTATACATGTTATACTACCTTCATCTAAAGATAAGTTCACAATTGACTTTAAGGCGATGTTTGGACATGCATTTGCATTCTAAATATTGTACCTTAAACAATCAGAATTAAATGAGTGCGTCCTTAAAGTTGAGGATAGTTAATTTACATTTATGTCAATAATCATTATCCACGCAGCAACTTCTTACGGTATCAAAAACAATTATATTCAGCTTATATGATCAAAAATCTAGAATTATCATTACTCTTTGCTAAATATTCTAAGTTGAGTATCAATTTGGTCACACATCCAAATACCCTTAAATGTCAAATAATCAGATGGGTCAACTTCTAAATTCGAAAGAAGTAGAAAATCTTTTCATTGTAAAGACAAAGATGATAACCACGTTGAAGTATCAAAATGAATTATAACGAAGGAAACAAAAAAATTCAACTAAAGAAACACTAAAACATTCAATTCATTTTAGAAGTTTCATTATTAGAATAGGACTACTCATATTGGCAATATGGAGTATCACGATACATAATTCCGGTAGCTTGTCTTGCCATGTGTTTGGATATGCATCGTCTAAGTGATTTTTATGATTGTAGGATTAGAATCAGATAATCAGTTGATTTAACTTAACGATAGGTAACTAAATTTGCTTTCGTCACAAGAACAGTTACTTTCATGCCAGAATAAGCATAGATCATACTCATAAACAAAATAATCAGTTTAAAACCATATTTTCAATGCTTAGTGTTGTTTATGAACATTAATAGCATACTACAAAAAAACATTGATACTGTTAATCTAACCTCAAGCAAATCATGAGTTCGCTTCATATTCAATCTACACATATCCTCACAAACAATCTTCACAAGCTCGGTCTTCCTCCATCGTTCATGTATCCCATTAACAATCCCTTCAGTAATCCCCGCTTTCCCAATCTTAAGCGTCTTCTTAATCGCAATCCCAACCCCTCTCAACCGTCTCAACTCCTCTCTAGGCACCTTCAACTCCGCCATCGTAGGCAACTCCTCCCTCTCCCTCTCATCACTCCCATCAATCCTCCTCTTAATCTTCTCCTCTTTCCTCTCCTTCCACACCTCTCTCCTAATCTCATGATACCGAGTAATCGCAGTTCCGGAGCCAGGCTCTGGAACTGGATTCTCTGGTGTGCTCCAGCTAGGGTCAAGCGTGTGTCCAACGCGGTGTTTGGGTAACTGGTTAGGTAACGGAACGAATATTTCGCCAGGGGAGGTGCTTAGAGTTTGTTGTGGCTGTGAATTGGTGGTGTCTTCGACGTAGCCTAAGCTGCGAAGCTTGTCCGCGATTCGTTGAATCGCGGATTGAGGTAAGGTTTTCGTGTCGTTGGAGACGGAAGAGGTGATGTGGAGGAGAATGGAAGGGCTGCGAAAGTGGTTCGGGTTTCGGGGAATTAGGGTTTTGGGGAAATTGGTGTGGAGAAAGAAGGGGTTTGGGGTGAGGCTGGTTTTAAGTAACATTTGGGGGTTATTGAGATGAATAATCATCTGGGGCTAAAATTTGTTCATTTATAGTTTTGATTTTCCCGCGTAAATTGGTTTTGGAGACCGGAAATATTCTCCAGTTTTATCTGCTCTGCTGGAAGGAGACTTCACTGGATATAGAAGAGAGACCATGTATGGTAATCATATCCGTAGACTGTTTTTTGAAAGAAAATAAAAAATAAGTATTTTAAGCAATTAATTATGAGTATTTTTTATTTTCTATTTTCCTACAAATAACATATTTCTTTTTAATTGATCTTTTTCCATATTTTTTCTTTATCCTTCTCAAGTCGCAAGAAAAACTTGAAAGATTTTGTGAAGATGATATTCACTATAGAAAAACAATTGGAATAAGAGTTAATTTTTTAAACGATGAAAGCAAGCTTTACACATTTAAAGTGAAAAGAAAATATATTTATTGGCGATGATTTTATCGGTCAAAATGACATCACCGACAACTCATAATTATTTGCAGGCTAAGATTAGCCCACACGCCCATAATCGGATCTGTCAATTTAGATAACATATCAAAGACACATGTATGTTATGTTGTCCCGATAAAAATGCAGACACTAAAGTACAAGTGGCATTATCTGAAAAAGATAAATATATTAAAGGAATAAAAGATAGGGCATACAACATGTAAAGCCACAAGAAAATAAGTTACAGAGATATACATGTTTCATGTTAAAAGACGTGTTATAAGAATATTTTTTTAGAAACTTTAAACATGTCTAAGAGCCATCTAAAAATGATAAGAAAATGATGATATTATTATAATATGATTGATATTATTTTATTATATAGTAGAAATATGTGTGGTACCTGTAAAATAAATTTTTTAAAAACTTAAAAGTGTTAGAGCGTTACCTAGAGAAATAAGAAGATGATAGATAGTATTGTAAAATAACATTGAATCCTTTACTCCATTCGTATGTTTGTAAGTTTCAATGTTTAAATAAAAGTTTCATTTTCATTATAGTTTTTTTCTTTTTTTGGTATCATTAATTAGTTGTTTTATTTCTTCAATAAATAAGTAAAATCTTCGATGAATTTCATACATGTCAACCATACGCTTAACCTATGAAACAAAACTAAGATGTGCCAAGTATTCGAATGAGCTATACAGAATTTACATTTTCTCAAACACGGTTAGGACCTTAACGTCCGTTAAAAGTCTCGTGGTGTAATCCAGTGATACTCTAGTCAAAGAGGAAGACAAGTATGAAAGTTTGTTGGACCCTTTATTTTGATATTTTTAAATATGTCAAACAATATAAAAGTCACTTAAAAAAGCTTCTAGTTTCCAATTGAGATACCCAACTTTTAATTTCTCAATTTAGTCATCCAAAATTTTAAATTTTTGTTAAAAAATTTTGCCTATTAAGAGGGTGTTTGGTTTTGCGTTTTGGCATAAATTATTTGATTATTTCAGTTTGTAAACGGAGAAAAGCATATTTTAGTGTTTGGCTAAAAAAAAAACAAAACGGACTTATTTGCGTTTTAGATGGTTTAAAACGGTGTTTTGAAAAAGTAAGAGATGTGGTCCAGCTCCAAAATGGAGTTATAAATATGGATCAAATTTACCAAAAAGTCATATCATACTTAACATAAATATAAAAACAATGTCTATTTTAGTCATTTCATATATCAACTAAACAAATAATTATATTTGCCAAACACTAAAAAAACTGATAATCTGATTATTGCGATTTCAAACAGCATAATCAAATCCAAACATAATATTTCAAAAGCACGTTTTATAACTGCTGATTATCTGATTATTCATTTTCAAAATGAATAATCTATTTTCAATAAGCAATCCCAACACACCCCCTAACTAGATTGTAAGTAATCTTGTATTCCCCTTTTCATGAAAACCATAGATAGTTTATAAACTGCTAATCGTTATTTCTCTTTCACGAAAATCGTAAATGGTTTTGTAAACCACTATTTCAGATTTTGATAAATTGTCAATTTCCTCAACGAGTCGACTCAATCTCTTGCAAACACCATTTGTAAAACCCATCATTTTGATTCTTCTTCATCATCGGTTATCATAAGCCTCCGACAAACACCATATTCAAAAATCCATCATTTTAATTTTTCTTAATCGGATTCGACACGTTATAAACTTGCATCATCATCATCATCGACAATTAAGAAAACGAAATGATGATGTAGCCCATCGGAAAACGTATCTTTTGTTTTAAACAATAAAACTTGACTTAATGTTGTTGTTAATCTTCGTATGAACAATATGAGAAATATAAACCCACTAAAACCAATTGGGAAACCTCGCCGGAAAACATGCAACTTCTATGAACCTCGTCGTATAAACTTAAATTTATGATCGATACAACAAAAGTTATCGAAAACCTTCTGAAATATTCGTATGAACTGCCTATAAGTATTTAAACATATATCAAGCGTTAAACACCGATAAGCTAAGACCCCGAGATCCTGAGAAAGTGATACCCAAGGATTTTGAGACCTAATAAACTAAAGCCCGATATATATATTTAAACAAAAAAAATGATAATGTTGGACCCATATTATTTGTGACCCTCATTGATCATTTATCCTTACTGATATGATGATTGACACTAACTGAAATATGTGTCTAGTAAATATTCGATGGACGTATTTACCTTACCGACACTATAGATTTCCCATTAGGTGATCGGAACTATGAGAGCTTAAATATAAACACTTATTAAACACCAAGGACTAAATGGTACACACTCCTAATTTGAGTGTCTATATAAGGACCATTATAAACCCTTATTAGGGTTGGTCACTTATTCTTACCACCATCTTTATCCCTAACACACATAGTGTTTTCTCTCAATTACTCCATCATAATACGATCATCTCGTTCTAGGAATCAATGGCTAATATGTTCAATAACATCCCAGGATCGTCAGGAGGTATGTTAAATTTACATGAACCAATCTAATTTAATCCAACATCTGGTATCAGAGCCAATGGCTCGTGATTATCCATTGGTTCATGTTTATTTATCGCTTGGCTATTGCTATTATTGATTCTGCAACTTTTCTGGCCGGCGGACTTAATTTTTTTGGGTGAAAAATGGGATTTTTTTGGACCTGGTGGCGGCTGCTGCAACCCTAATTTCGACGAACTTCGTCCGTGCGGATGAAGGCTCATCCGTACGAACCTGATTTGCTCGTACGTACGGATGAAGCCCTATACGTACGAACCTGACTTGTTCATTAGTACGAATCTGATTTGTTCATACGCACGAACGTAACTGTTGATCCGTACGAATCTGGGCTAAATGTGTGCGAACCTAGGCTTACATCCGTACAAACTTAAACCTTACATCCGTACGAACCTAGGCTTACATCCGCACGAACCTGGACTTACATCCGTACGAATCAATACTCATCCGTACGGATGACTACAGACCCTAATTTGGTCGGTTTTTTAAAGTCTTACTGGTTGCCTTATTTGTAAAAATCGTTTAGGTTTTGGGGCGCTTCCCCAAACCCCGCGAGGGCGGCCTCCCCTTGACCCCTGCTTATTTAGTCACCTTATTTATATGTGACCTTATTATACTTATGCACTAATATTCATGTTTTCATATTTTGTTGCCCAAAGGTCAAAGGTGATTCCTATGATTGCATTTTTCCTTTAGCATAATAAACACGTAGGATATTAATTCTGCCCAAAGGTGATTTAATATACTTGTGTGCTTGAAAGGATTCTTATTATGCCTTAAAACACGATGTTCTATTGTGTTGCCCAAAGGTCAAAAGACAAACGTTGTGTTGCATAAACCTTATGCTCATAATTTTACTTAGATATTAGTTATTTCTGCCCAAAGGTGATGTAACATCTAAGTAGAGCCTTACTTTAGCTTATTATTTTGGTGTTTTTTTAATAGGCTTACCTATCACTAGCTTCATTACTTATATGGTCTTAGTCTCAGGAACATTACTATTAGGTCTACTTATTTTAGACATTACTCTAGTTCTATTACTTTAAGGGACATTACTTAGTCTGCCTTATATAGCTAACTCTGTCACTATAAAATCTTCTAAAATTCGTATCATAATCTTAAATCCTCCTTATTCTCCACTACAGTACCAAACTTCGGCATTGAGGCACTTACTGGTGCTAATTTCACTTCTTGGAAGGAGGAACTTTACTTAACTCTGGGAATGCTCGACATGGACTATGCTATGCGCCATGATGAACCCGCCGCTATTACTGCTGAGTCTACTGCGACTCAGAAAGCGGACTTTGAGAAGTGGGAAAGGGCGAATCGGATGTCCCTAATGATGGTCAAGAACTCAATTCATCCCAGCATCCGAGGAGCTATCTCTGATAACGACAAAGTGAAAACTTACCTCACATCTATTGAGGATCACTTTAAGGGATCGTCTAAGGCAACTGCGAGTAGCTTAATGCTAAAGATGCTAACTCTTAAATATGATGGTTCTAATGGTGTCCGTGAACACATAATGAAGATGGTTGACATGTCTCACAAGCTTAAGGATTTGAAAATGGAAGTCTCAGATAATTTTCTTGTGCACTTCATAATGACTTCCTTGCCTGCTCGGTTCGACACTTTCAAAGTGAATTATAACGCAATGAAAGATAAATGGTCGATAAGTGAACTGATTGCTATGTGCGTTCAAGAGGAAGATCGTCTTAAGCACATTCAACCTGAAGCTGCTGTTCACCTTACTACCACTTCAAACCCCAAGAAGAGGAAAGGTAACTACAGTAACAAGACTGAAAATAAAGTCCAAAATCATCGTGCTTCTACCTCTGGCCCTAAATCCTCGACAAGCAATACTAACTGCCCATTCTGTCGCTCCAAAGGGCACAGACAGAAAGATTGCTCTAAATTCAAGGAATGACTAGCTAAGAAAGGTAACATTCTTTACGTAATATTTGATTCCTTTACTACTGATGTTCCATTTAATACATGGTGGGGTGACTCTGGTTCTATGGTCCATGTGACCAATTCCTTACAGGGATTCCTTACAATCCAGAAGCTACAAAAGGACCAAAGAAAGCTTAGAGTTGGAAATGGTGATCTCTTAGATGTCGAAGCCATGGGGACCTTAAATTTACATATGAATACCGGAAAGTGTATTAGATTAATAGATACCTTATATGTACCGAGAATTACTCGGAACCTTGTATCTATATCTAGACTTGATCTTGACGGTTATGTAATTACTCATGGTTGTGGCAGGATCACTTTTACTATTAATAATGAATTGTTTGGTTGTGGTTTTTTGGATGGATTACTGTATAAATTAGAACTAGATCATAATTTCTCACAGTCTTTGTTGTCTCTTAATATTGATGACATTACTAAAACAAAGACAAAATCACCTAAACAAGCAGAGAATTCCTCCACATTGGGGCATAAACGTCTCGGCCACATCTCACGAGATCGCATGACACGACTCGTAAAAGAAGGAATATTACCCTCTCTTGATTTTAGTGATTTTGAAACATGTATTCAATGCCTCAAAGGCAAAATGGCTAAAGGGAATAAGAAAGGAGCCACCAGATGTTCCAACTTGTTGGAAATAATTCATACTGATATTAGTGGCCCCTATCCCGCATCAATAACAGGACATACATCATTTATTACATTCATTGACGATTATTCACGTTATATGCACCTTTATCTGATTAAAGAAAAATCTGAATCCTTACAAACTTTTGTCGATTATAAAACTTTAGTTGAAAACCAACTTGATCATAAGATAAAAGTTGTCCGATCAGATAGGGGAGGTGAGTATTACGGTAAACATACTGATATTGGTCAAGCTCCTGGTCCTTTCTATAATTTTTGCAAGGAACATGGCATAATTAACCAATACACCATGCCAGGTTCTCCTCAACAGAATGGTGTTGCTGAAAGGAGAAACCGAACTTTAATGGACATGGTGAGAAGTATGCTCGCCAACACTAACCTACCCAAATTTCTTTGGACTGAGGCCTTAAAAACAGTTGTTCATATACTCAGTAGGGTTCCATCAAAATCTGTCCCTAAAACTCCTTATGAGATCTGGACAGGTAGGAAACCAAGTCTAAAATATATGAAAGTATGGGGCTGTCCTGCCGAAGCAAAAGTCTATAACCCTCACTTAAAGAAACTGGATTCTAAAACCCTTACATGTTTCTTTATTGGTTATCCCGAGAACTCAAAAGGTTATCGGTTTTACTGTCCTTGTCACTCTACCCGCATCATAGATACGCAACATGCCACTTTCCTCGAAAATTCAGAGATCAGTGGGAGCACGACAAATCCTGATTTAGATTTGCAAGAAGTACAAGAAGCGGGGGGAAACCACTCGTCGGTTATTATGATTCCTCCGATAACTCCTCTTGTACCCAACGCTGCTCCCGCTATACCTGGATCTCCAAATGAACCGGTTGAACCTCCTATGCCTCCTAATCTAAACGCCGAAGAACCGCTTGTTCATGAAGAACCCGTAATTCAGCTCAGAAGATCATCAAGGGCTCGCAGAAACACTAATTTTGATGATTTCGAAACTTATCTGGCTGAAGTCGAAAACATTGGGAAACTTACTGATCCAACCTCTTACCGAGAAGCTATTAATAGTGATCAGGCCACTCATTGGATTGAAGCCATGATTGAAGAGCTCAAATCCATGGAGCGTAATGGCGTTTGGGTATTGGTTCCACTCACTAAAGGATCCAAAGTAATTGGATGTAAATGGGTGTTCAAAACCAAATTACACCCGAATGGAAACGTCGAACGCTATAAGGCCAGACTGGTTGCAAAAGGCTTTACTCAAAAGGAAGGAATCGATTATCAAGAGACTTTTTCTCCTGTCTCTCGTAAAGATTCCCTAAGGATCGTCATGGCACTCGTAGCTCATTATGATTTAGAGTTACATCAGATGGATGTCAAGACCGCTTTCCTAAATGGTGACTTGCAAGAAGACGTATTCATGCAGCAACCTGAAGGATTTATTCCAGAAGGTAAAGAGCACATGGTCTGCAAGTTAAACAAATCGATATATGGGTTGAAACAAGCATCACGACAATAGTACCTTAAATTTGATGAAGTCGTAAAATCTGATGGCTTCCTAAAGAATCAAGTGGATCAATGCACCTATCTCAAGATCAGTGGGAGTAACTTTATTATCCTTGTTTTGTATGTGGATGATATTCTGCTTGCAAGTAACAACTTGGATCTGCTACATGAGTCGAAGCGAATGCTTTCGCATAATTTCGACATGAAAGATCTCGGTGATGCCTCTTATGAATTAGGTATCGAAATAAATCGAGATAGACGTAATGGTGTTCTAGGTCTTTCCCAAAGGGCTTATATTGACCGTATTCTAGAACGCTATAACATGCAGCACTGCACACCCACTGTGGCTCCGGTAGTTAAAGGGGACGTATTTGGACCTCATCAAACTCCGAGCACTGAAACTGAGAAGGCTGAAATGAGGATGATACCTTACTCATCTGTAGTTGGGAGCATTATGTACGCTCAGGTCTGTACTCGACCAGATATCGCTTACATCGCTGGTATGCTGGGGCGTTACTTATCTAACCCCGAATTAGCACACTGGAAAGCGGCTAAAAAGGTTCTACGATATCTGAAAGGGACCAAAGACTACAAATTAACTTATAGAAGAAGTGACAACTTGGAAGTAGTAGGTTATTCTGACTCTGACTTTGCTAAAAGCAAAGAAGACCATAAATCTACTTCTGGGTATATTTTCATGTTAGCTGGCGGACCAATCTCTTGGCGGAGTCATAAACAGAAACTGACCACGACATCCACTATGATGGTTGAATATGTTGTCGTTTATAATGCAACCTGTCATGGGATGTTGTTAAGGAACCTGATCAGTGGACTCAAACTCGTCAACTCAATTTCTAGACCATTGAAGCTTTACTGTGATAACTCAGCTGCTGTAACTTTCTCGAACAGTAACAGTTCGACTGGCGCTGGGCTGTATCTCGACACAAAGTATCTGTTTGTACGCGAACGGGTTGAGGAAAATGCTCTTTGTGTTGAGTACATAAGTACACATGACATACTAGCGGATCCGATGACCAAAGGTCTTCCTCCTAATATATTCGTAGGACACGTGTCGAATATGGGGCTTACAAAAGACTTAATTTAATAGCATATTGTACTTATTGGTCATTATTATTTATTAATAAAATTTTCCTCCTTATTCAGATTTTGTTTGTTTATTATTTACACCTTATGCGCATAACCGTGTTGGACATTATTATAACAAAATTTGTCTTAGTTGGTCTATCATTGCTTATTCAGTTTTGAATTTGAGTCATAGTTTGACTAGTGGGGGTCCTGAGTAGATGTTCTTCTCTACGACTGTACTTATCAACTATGATTTCGGTTTGAAACAAAATGAGTATTATCTCGTACGGACTTATTAAATACTCATAGATAAAATGATCTACTCGGTCAAGTGGGAGAATGTTGGACCCATATTATTTGTGACCCTCATTGATCATTTATCCTTACTGATATGATGACTGACACTAACTGAAATCTGTGTCTAGTAAATATTCGATGGACGTATTTACCTTACCGACACTATAGATTTCCCATTAGGTGATCGGAACTATGAGAGCTTAAATATAAACACTTATTAAACACCAAGGACTAAATGGTACACACTCCTAATTTGAGTGTCTATATAAGGACCATTATAAACCCTTATTAGGGTTGGTCACTTATTCTTACCACCATCTTTATCCCTAACACACATAGTGTTTTCTCTCAATTACTCCATCATAATACGATCATCTCGTTCTGGGAATAAATGGCTAATATGTTCAATAACATCCCAGGATCGTCAGGAGGTATGTTAAATTTACATGAACCAATCTAATTTAATCCAACAGATAAATCACTAGATAATGGAATGGAGACCGGATAACTCTAACTTGTTAGATAACAAGAAAAGAATGATAAATCATTTAAAAATGGAGACTCGCCAAATTTAGATCGTGACATGAAATGCCTAAACAAATTACAAAAGCTTTGAAGATTTAGGGAAAAACAAAATCACAGTCGTTTCATACACTTTTGAACAAAAGTCTAACATGTCAATGATGATTTTACAGGCCGACTAGGATCAAGAAATCAAATTACCTCTAAATTTACCAAATTTAAATAAGGGGATGATAAATACACCAACACGTTTTTTTAGATAAACCAACGGGTCCATATTATTTCCTAATCATTATGTTTATCCCATATTATTTCCTAATCATTTTCTAATCATTATATTTTTTTCTTTTTAATAGTAAATGGGATAATGATTATGTTTTTTTTTTTCTTTTTTCTTTTTTCTTTTTGTTTTAATAATTAAACATATAATGTTATTATATTATTTATTTATAAATGTAATATTACATGAAAACAATATACTAATACATAAAAAAGAATGACAAAAAGTAATATAAAATAGTATTAATACATAAAGAGAAATGATAAAATTAATATAAAATAGTAAATGAGATTAATTATTACATTTAATAACCTAAATCCATAAAAGTTCTTTCACGATCGATACACTGATTAAATAGTTCTATACGAGACCTATACATTGTTTCTAATCTAGCTGCAGACGAGTTTACTATAATCAATACTATAAGGGAGTGTAGAAATACTAATTAATAGTATAATCAATAGTAAAGGTAATTACTTACACTAAAGGTAATTACCATAATCAATAGTATTCTATTCTAATTAGTATTTTTTTTTTACATATGTTATTCTATCCTAACAACATTAATTTACATACTATAAATTACACATACTATAAATTACAATGGGTTTAAATAAATATGTTGCATTCCATAATAATCATAATCAATAAAAATAACATTTAATCCACATTAAAGAAAGAAAAAAAAAAGATATGACTTTTATGGAATGCTTTTTTTTTTCTCTTTTGAATTCATAACAAAATAATAATAGTTAAACTTTTGAAAAGTAAACATACCACGTGAAAGAAGAAAATTCAAATATATTATTAGTTAAAAGCCTATTGTATCTCTTCTATTTATAATAGTATAAATGATTAATAAATATTGGTTAGTGGTTAATTTAATTGAGATTTCTATTTCCAAAAACTTTCAATTTCTAGATTTTGAAAAATGTACTTTTTAGAAAAAGCATTCCATATTCAACATATTCAACATGTTTGTTTTTTTTTTTGTTGGAAGTGAGAATTTTAAGACAAAAAGCTGAGTATGACTCTACAAATTGTTGACTATGACCCAACAAATTGTTGAATTTCATAACAAACATTAATTATATGGGCCCCTCAATTATAGACAGTTGGTTTATTTAATAGTCCCCTTTAAATAGTAATAAAAACTGGGATGACTTAATTAACCAAAATTAAAAATTTAGACCGAAAAGATTGACTCACTCAATTGGGAATGTGTTTGTTTATTACATGACTTTTATATTGTTTTATTTAAAATAATATAACTAATATGATATTTCATGATAATTGTGAGGAAATTAAATCAAGTATAAAGTTTTTATTAATTCAAATAATTGTGCACTCGTCACAAGTATGTTTTTAATAATTATAATTAGGGCTGAGCAAAAAGCGTTCCAAACCGATTGAACCGGTGAATCGAACCGGAACCAGACTAAAACCGGTCCAAACCGATGACAACTGGTCCGATTTTCGGTCAATAAACTTATGAAATTTCGGTATTCGGTCCGGTCCGGACCAAAACCGGTTACCAATGGTCCGGTTTTCGGTCTTACATTTCATGGATTTACGGTTTCGGTCTAGTCCGATTTTTGACACATAAACATAACGAGGTGAGCAAAAATCGGTACAACCGGTGAACCGGTCCGGTCTACGGTTTATGATTTTATGAAAATCCGGTTTTCAGTTCGGTTTGCTCCAAAACCGGTTACTAGCAGTTCGGTTTTCGGTTTTACTTTTTATTAAATTTTGGTTTTCGGTTGTTTTCGGAGCGTGCACAGGCCTAATATAATATCAATAAAGATGAACGATTTTGGTTTTAGTACAACTACGGGCAAGCATGATGCTAGTCTCGTACCGAACCGGTACCGTATCGCTTGATACATGTTTGTTTTTTGAAAAAATCTTACTATCATATACAACCGGTATGGGACTGGTTCGGTACCGATATCATGGTATTTTTTTTCACCTTTGGACCCATCCCGTACCAAACCGTTACCGGTTTATTTTTGAAAAAAAAATCTAGTTCCGAATACCATACATAATACAACCAGTAACCATACGCTACCGGTTCTATACTAACAACATTGCACTTTTACTCACCCTAATTACATCAATAATATAATGATGGAATTTAAAAGTTTAAACCAGCAAAATATATCATCTACCTTTCACGCTGGTATCAGAACTCTCTCGACCATAGGCTATTTGTGGTCGCATATCCGCACATGCTTCGGGTCGCCCTAATTCGTTTAGCCTTTAAAATGTTTAGATGCATCCATTAAATTACACTTGTACTTTAATACACCAGTTAAGTTTATCAAAGAGGAATGATTGTGACATGCTCTATTTTCTTGTAAGAGATAAACAGTTACGTAACTACCTCTAACGTTATCTAAATGATCTATAATCTTTCGAGTATCTGTTTCTAATTCTTGAAGTCGCATAATCGTAATTTGAGAACTTACATACATGAACACCATGACTCTGCATTGATCATTGTAACTTTGAACTTGGTTCAGAAATCCATAATTGATCTTTAGGAAAATGCAATTAAACACGAATATTATACATGGATAAAGATAAAATACAGATTGACTGATATATATGAAGAGGTGAGCATGATAACATGCTTCATCTCAAACATTACAAGTTATTGTACTTCAATCATCAACATAGTTTGTTTGAGCAAATAGTAGCAGGCTCAGTAACTTGGGTGTTTGGGGTTCAACCTCATGACCTCCTGCTAAGCAGTGCAAACCTATCAAGCCCTTAGCGAGCCTAAGGTGGTCAAGTGGTTGGTTGAAGAAGGTGATCGGAATATGATTACTACGACAAGTAGGTATTCCGGTGAGATAATATGTGTGTGTGGAGAGGATGGAATGTTAGCGGCCCTTTGAACTGCATCAGGGTAGGGTATTTATACCCAACAATCTCAAACATGGGAAACAGTTGGCCATAAAGGCTTATCATGGCTCTTGAATGCTATTCATGGGGTTCCAACGTTCGTGACTTTATTGTCATCATTATGGGAGAATAAAGGGTAACGCCTTTGTTCATAATGATGCCAACGGTCTGAATCCTAAGGCAGGAGCTTAAGACCGTCTGACACAGTGCTTAGAGGGAACAACAATGAAGTCAAGGACCAGGAACCCGAGAGCCAGGAGATCGGACCCGGGATATCGGGAGCCGAGAGGCCGGGAGCCGGAAACCTGGAGGCCGGGAGCCAGAAGGCCGGAAGGCCAGGAGTTGGGAGGCCGGGAGCCGAGAGTCGGAAGGCCGGGAGCCGGGAACAGAGAGGCCGGGATCCGGAAGGCCAGGAGCCGGGGTGGAAGGGACTAAGAGTCTTTCCTTGATGTAGAAGGGACTTAGCCTTTATATTGTGTTGTGTTAGCTTTTTAGGGCTTATAGGCTATATGTATCGAGCCTATTCCCTACTAACACTATCATGCCCCCCAGTTAGGTTTTAAAAAATAAAGTTTTGAAGCCTAACTTCATGCATTTAATGGCTTTGCTGTGGGTTTGACCTTGCCTTTTCCACGCTTGGCATGTCTTTGCCTAGTTAATGTCTATGATATTTTTTAGTATCTGCACAAGTAGGTCTTTAATGAAGTGGATGAAGGAGGATGGTGCGAGATTGCTAAGTGCATACATATGGACTTCAAACTGATGGGGATTTGAACCTTCAGAGTGTGTCCATCACAAGTATTCTTTCCATTGTACTACGACATTTGGATAAGTAATTTGTCTATGACACTTTTGACTATCTATTGTGCCCATGACACATTTAGATTTGTATTGTGTGCATCACACTTGGATGGTCAAAGGTAGATTGACTAAGAAGAATGCCCATCTCACTCGATGTAAGGAAGACAAAATGTGGTTGGGATGTATGGATTTTGCCATTCCTTCTAAAAGGGATTTATTAGATGTCTTCGTGATTGTGCTTAATCACGTACTTAATCACCCTAACGTGATATATGTGCCTTGGGATCCCAATAGGCATTTCTTCTGCATAAGAGACATCTTGCAGACTCTTTACCCTGATGTTGGGATTGCAGTGCTGCCTTATTCCGATCCATTGGGTCACGGGGATATGTTGTGTGACAATGGTATGTTGAAGACTCGAGCTTTTCCAATCAGGAGCTGACTCGTGGAAAGTTTTGATATGTCTGCGCCAGACATCCTTACTCTCATTTCACGAAAGCCTTAGTATTTTCTCTTTGTGTTTGTAACACAATTTCATTTGTATGACTTAGCCCTTTTCTATGATATGATATGTTTGGACTACCATTTGTAGTTTTTTCTATTCGTGTATGTTGCTATAAATTTTGTATGTGTTGGTTTTACATTATATAACCTTGAAATGAAAAAATAATGTATTATTGGATGATCAGACCAATAACATTTATGTGGCTTCATAACTTTGTCAGATGTCTATGTTACATATAGATTGAATTTTATGTTGGTGTCTATGACACCTTTTGAATATTACAATATCATTGTGCTTATGACTCTTTCTGGTGTGCCCGTTGCATGTGTTATGCCCATGGCTTATTACATACAGTGACTATGACAACTGGATGGCAGTGACAAGTTCTTATATGCATGTGACATTTTTCAGATGCATGTAGCATCTTTTAAAGTTTATATTTTGCTCGTAGCACTGTGCCTATGACACTTTTTTTTGGTTAACCTTTATTTATTTGTTACTCGCGAGGATTGTCGCTTCCCAATGAGAAGTGCTTGCCTTTCCCCAAGTAGGTGAAAAGACGAAAATGACGATATGCATGTTTGGCCTAGACAAAAATGTCCATCTTAGCCTAGGCACTTGGTCTGAACGTTGTTCAGAGTTATTTATATGATGATGTGCATGTGTGGCTTGGATTTAAATATCCATCTTGCCCCAATGCACTTGGTCTGAACGTTGTTCAGATTTATGTAATTGTGTATGCACGTGTGTGCAATGTCCTAACCTTGTAATATAAGGTATTGCTTCATTTGGTATTATTGGGATACATGATCAGACCAATATTATTTTATTCAGCCTCATGGCCTTCCAAGACTTTGCGGGATACATAGATCGGACCACGTGTTATTCTTGAACATGAAATTCCATGATTTTGACAAAAAGTATTTATTAATTGAAATAAAATATGAGAGTAATCACCTTGAAGAATGTTTTCCCATGTTGATACCAAGTCCATCATGTATGGTGAATATGTGGCCGTCTAAGGTAATCTATGTCGTCCTCCTTCTTCTTCCCACCATAATCCTTCTTAGTTGGGGATTTGTTCACCTATGGTCTAGCTCCTGGGATAAGGTGTTCGATCTTTCCTTCCTTCATTGACCGCTATGATATCCTTGCTACTTTTATCTTGAAAACTTGTTGCCAAGGATGATGGCACCTGCACTGTTTTATGTTGATAGGCTAGATGTGCTGAGACTGGCTGTCAAATCTTGACAAACTGGTCGGGTGACAGGCGGTGTGCGGCCGAGCGGAAGATGAGTAGGCTGGTAGGGAGGAGGCAAAATCCCTTCACTTTTGGGAGGGGGTAAGATCCTTCCTTGCTGTGAGTAGGTACGGTCCTTTTCTATCAGAAGGAGTTATATCATTCCCTCTTGGGAGGATATAAGATCCTTCTATGTTGAGAGAAAGGATATCCTTCTCTGTAAGATATTTCCCTTTGAGGATGAGGTAAAATCCCTCATTGGGAAGAGGTGAATAAGGTGAAACCTTTCCCTGCTGGTAGGAGTTGAAAGCTTTTTCTCTTGGGAGGAGGTGAAAGCATTCCCTGCTGGGAGGGGGTGAAATCCTTCCCTCTTGAGGGAGGTGGAATCATTCCCTAGAGGATGTGAAATCCCTCTCTCTTGGGAGAGGAGGTGAAATTCTTCCTGTTGGGAGGAGGTGAAATCCTTCCTGGTGGATGTGAAATCCTTTCATCTTAGGGAAGTTGAAATCCTTCATGAGCACTTGTGGGCAGACATACGTGGTATGGCACTCGTGCCTTGGCAAGACGGCACTCGTTCCTTGGTCCAACACTTCTGCCTTGGTCCGACAGTAGTGTCTTGGTCCGGCACTTTTGCCTTGCCTTGGTCCAGCACTTGTGCCTTGGTCCGGCACTCTTGCCTTGGTCTGGCACTCATATCCCGTGTCGGTGAAACCCTTCCCCCCTTGGGAGGGGTGAAAGTTGGTAAAACCTTTCATTTTTGCGAGGAGCTGAAATCCTTCCCCCACTTGGAACCCTTCCCCCTCTTGGGAGGGTGGGATGTGATGAAACCCTTCCCCCTTGGGAGAGGTGGGAGGTGATGGAAACCCTTTTGCCCTTGGGAAGGATGGGAGGTGATATCCACCGTGGCCGGCACTCGTGTCTTGGCCGACACCTTACCTGGCTGGCACTCATGCCTTGGCCGGTACTCGTGCCCCTTGGCCGACACATTGCCTAGGCTAGCACTCAGCCTTGGCCGCCTCCCTTTGGAGGGGTGAGAGGTGATGAAATCCTTCTTCTTTTGGGAAGGGTAGGATTTTTCCTTGAAATCTTTATGTCTTGGAAGGAGGTGAAATCCTTCCCACTTGGGATAATGTGAAATCGTTTCATATTGGGAGGGGGGGGGGGGATTCTTCCTTGTTAGGAAGATGAAGATGAAATCATTCTCTTTTGGGAGAAATGGAATCCTTCCCTCACTTTTTTTTTCTTTTTTTTTCAAAAATTTCTTTATATCTGAAAGGCATTAAGGGCTTTCCTCTGGATGGTGCTGAAATCCTTTCCTCTTGGAAGGGATACGATGGTTGAAACCCTTCTCCCTCTTAGGGATGAGAGATGATGAAACTCCTCCTCTCTTAGGTGGAGTGGAACCCTTTCCTTCTTGTGAGAGATGAGAGGGGTTAAACCTTTCCCCTATTGAGAGAGGTGGAACCCTTCCTCCTTGGAGGGAGAGGGATGGGAGGGGTGAAACTTTTTCCCCTCTTGGAAGGGATGTGAGGTTATGAAACCCTTCCCATTTGGAGAGATGAGAGAGGGGTGGAACCCTTTCCTCTCCTGTGAGGTAACACTGTTTCTCTCTTGGAGGTAAAACCATTTCTCCGTGGGAGGTAATTTTTTTTTATTATTTATTTATTTATTATTATTATTATTTTTTTTTTTAAATTGCTCGGCTGTCCAAGCGTCGAATATTAAGGTCCGACACTAAATATCAAGTGTGTCGGACGAAAATATCAAGTCCGGACGATAAATATCAAGTCCGCACAAAAATTTCAATTTTTTGCCAAATTGGCCGGCTGTCCAAGCTGGCCAAATATCAAGGTCGACACTATATATCAAGTGTGTCGGACGAAAATATCAAGTCCGGACAAAAATATCAAATTTTTGCCAAATTGGGCGGCTGTTCAAGCTGGCCGAATATCAAGGTCCGACACTAAATATCAAGTGTGTCGGACAAAAATATCAGGTCCGGACAAAAAATATCAAGTCCGGACAAAAATATCAAGTTTTTCAGGATAGGTATTATGCATAGATTGCTAGTACGTCATGATGGATATTATGTCTGTATGCCTATTATGCTTGGATGGCTACTATGCCCAGGTGCCTATTACGATCCAGTCGGCAACTGTCGATCAGAATTCATATCCAAGGCTGTGAGGATCTCGTTAGGTGTAAATGACACGTATTATTCTTTGTCCATGAAAATTTTGAATTGTGCCCCGTGAGACTCTTAGATATGTATTGTGCTAATGACACTTTAAGATCTATCTTGTGTCTATGGCACTTTTGGATCTGTAACGTGTCCATGACACTTTTAGATCCATATCATGACATCCTGTCTCTAATTATGGCTCTGTCCACTTGGGTAGGGAATTTGAAATGGATGGTGGATGAAATTGTTCTAAACTTTTATAATGCATGCCTGCCCAATTGGACATTGTAGGCTGAAAGTCTTCATGGCATTCAATATCTTTGTGGGATACAAAGATCTGACTAAGTTAAACCTTTTTCGTGTCTGGCCAACATCAATGGTTGCCTATTACATTTTTTAGACGGATTAGTATTTTGGACATGGCATCCTGTCCCTAAGTGTGGCTATGCCAACTAGGATAGGGAATTCGACCATGTCATGGATGGTAGATGGAATTGGTCCAAACTGTTGAGGGCCTGCCCAGTAGGACATTGTAGGCCGATGATGAACTAATTCTTGCTAATTTTATCATTTTGACCCAGTAGTAAGGGTATTCTCCCAACATTAACTACATGCTTATTTTGCCTACTGATCAATGTATCTCACCTGAGAAGCTGACCAAAGGAGATTGTGTTGTATCGTTTTGAGTGTTTTTCCTTCTAGGATAGCAGCCATAGAATTGGCAGATGTACCTCTTCATTCGTCATTTATATGTAATAAGCTAGGGTGGTGAATGGGGTGTTGGTGGTTGTTTTTGGTTTATGTAAACCTATTTGAGATGGGCAACTGTCTTCCATGGAGAAGACGAATTTGTGAAATTAAGAAATGAAATAAGATGGAAATGAAATGAAACACCGTTCCTAAAACGGGTCCCACGGATGGCGCCAATGTTTGAGAAAATAGTAGCAGGCTCAGTAACTTGGGTGTTTGGGGTTCAACCTCATGACCTCCTGCTAAGCAGTGCAAACCTATCAAGCCCTTAGCGAGCCTAAGGTGGTCAAGTGGTTGGTTGAAGAAGGTGATCGGAATATGATTACTACGACAAGTAGGTATTCCGGTGAGATAATATGTGTGTGTGGAGAGGATGGAATGTTAGCGGCCCTTTGAACTGCATCAGGGTAGGGTATTTATACCCAACAATCTCAAACATGGGAAACAGTTGGCCATAAAGGCTTATCATGGCTCTTGAATGCTATTCATGGGGTTCCAACGTTCGTGACTTTATTGTCATCATTATGGGAGAATAAAGGGTAACGCCTTTGTTCATAATGATGCCAACGGTCTGAATCCTAAGGCAGGAGCTTAAGACCGTCTGACACAGTGCTTAGAGGGAACAACAATGAAGTCAAGGACCAGGAACCCGGGAGCCAGGAGATCGGACCCGGGATATCGGGAGCCGAGAGGCCGGGAGCCGGAAACCTGGAGGCCGGGAGCCAGAAGGCCGGAAGCCGGAAGGCCAGGAGTTGGGAGGCCGGGAGCCGAGAGCCGGAAGGCCGGGAGCCGGGAGCCGAGAGTCGGAAGGCCGGGAGCCGGGAACCGAGAGGCCGGGAGCCGGAAGGCCAGGAGCCGGGGTGGAAGGGACTAAGAGTCTTTCCTTGATGTAGAAGGGACTTAGCCTTTATATTGTGTTGTGTTAGCTTTTTAGGGCTTATAGGCTATATGTATCGAGCCTATTCCCTACTAACACTATCATAGTTCAATATGATCAATCGTTTACATTTAAAGTGTCCCTTGTGCCGATTGTTTACTTGAAACAATAAGTCTTTCGCATACAAATATTCAGGACTTTGAGTCGTTATATTAAAGATACCGTTTCACATAATTACATGTTTTTGAATTAAAACTTGCGGGAAAAATATGGGAAGATTTGAGTCTGCTAACATGCTCCTTGTTGCTCCAATCAAAGTTATGTTTCTTCTTTCAGCCACCCATTTTGTTCAGGTGTTCTAGCAGCACTAAACTATCTTTCAATTCCCTTGGCTTCACAAAATTGATTCATCACACTGTTCTTAAATTCTGTTCCATTATAACATCTAATTTTCCTTAACTTCATATTGGTTTGATTTGAATCTTGGTGATGAATGAGATGAGTATCTGAGTAGTTTCATCTTTAGAGGCCAAGAAGTACACTCATGTGTATCTAGTAAAATCATTTGTAATTACCAAGCAGTAAGACTTCTTTGCAATGCTTTTGACATTTGTTGGACCAAACAAATCCATGTGCAGTAGATGTAATGGTGTTGAGATTGAATACACTTCCGTAGACTTATGAGAAGTCTTATGTTGCTTTCCTTTTAGACATGTTACACAGTTATCATCACATTGATACTGTTTGTTGGGGAGACCTCTCACTAGTTTTGATTTTACATGTTTGTTGATGTTCTTATAGTTCATGTGGAACATTCTCCTATGCCAAATATATGCTTCATCAACTGTTGCTTTTGAGACAATGCAATTTACATCCCCAATGGGAGATGCTTTAGATAAATCTAAGCAGTATACATAATATTTTCTTAGAGTTCTCTATAAAACTTTGCTTTCATCAATGATGTAACCTGGAGCCATAATTAAACATTTTGTGTCTGTAAAAACTGTTGTATTCTTCTTGTCACAGACTTGTGACATACTCAATAAATTATATTTCAATTGTTGAACATAGAATACATCTTCAAAACTGGCATTCCCATTGCTCATAGTTCATTTCCAAGTAATATTTCCTCCTTTGGCTTTCCACCAAATGCAACATATCCTCCATTATATTTTTCAAACTTTTGGAGGCATAATATGTTGCCTGTCATATGCCTGGAACAACCACTATCTACATGCTAACTGTTCTCTTCTTCTATTGTTGGTTGTTCCTGCACATGTAATCAAAATATTAGTTTCTTTTGGGAACCTAAGCCATTGTAGTCTTGGGTTTACGTTTTTCATCATAATAACTAATTTTCCTTAGCATTAGATTTTCAAAACCATGAGGCTTTCCAGTTTGAGTAAGCTTGCAATTTTGTTTCCAGACTTTTTCAATTTTCAAAATCCAGTGTTGTGACTTTTCAGAAATTGCAGTACAAACATTTACCTTTGCAGTATTAACCATGTTAGTACTGCTTTTGAAAATTTTCCTTTTTGCAACTTTTTTCTTTTCTGTTTTCATCTTATTTATTCCTTAATGATGACACAGTTTTTGATGTTTGTGAGTTAGGAACAAATTGTTGTGCACTTCTTCCAAACTTTTGGCTTGTTTCGTGTGGAGCTTTTAACCCTCAGTTTCCATGTTTGGTTGATTTATTCATCTTTTGATTCACAGGGTTATGATAGCATATTTTTGCATAATGATTGGGTTTTCCACAAATAAAACATGACTTCACTGGTTTTCTAAAGGTTTTGACTTTATTTTTCTTTGACAGAAGTTGAATTTGATTTCTTTGATTGCCTCTAGGTTCTATGTGATTCTAGGTTTTAGCATTGATTGACTCACAAGCACATTTGTTTGACTTCGAACCTTTGGGTGGTAGAATTGACACTAGACTTTGTGAAGTTTGTTGGGTGACACCTTCAGTTGTGGTAATGTGATTTTCTATAGCTATACTCTCATTTTTCACAACTGTAACTTGACTTTCTTCAACCAAGTCCTCCATTAGAACTTCTTCAGAGTTATTTGGATCAACACTGAATGATTCTTTTGAAGGATTCGGAGATAAAGGTATCCTAGGTTCATCTAAGGAAGGACGAATGTAATTTATATTAAATGGAAGAGCTACTTCTTTATAACCTATTCCTGATTTGAGTTTTCCATGAATTTGATGTTTTATCAAGTTAGTTACAGATTTTGAAGCATGTTCAAGTTTTCCTACATTTAATTCAACATTATTATTTTCCTCTTTTAGTTGTTTTAACTTTTCTCTTGCTTCTCTTAACTTGATTAGAAGATCATCTCTTTTCAATTCTACAAATTTAATTTTTTCTTGAAAGCTCAATTCATTTTCTTTATATGATTTTTTTTGTGCTTCTAAGTTTTCTATTCTCTATTTGCAAACCTTCTTTGTTCTTCTAATGTTTTAATGGAATCACAGATGACTTGATTGAGACTTCTATATTTAGACATAATTTCAATACATTCAGGAGAACAGAATTTAGTTTGTACCTCAGTTGGAATAGAAGATGATGAGGTATCCTTTGTTGAATATGCAATGGCCATGAGAGCTTTGTTTTGTGCATTTTCTTCAGCTAATTCATTCCAATCATACCCAAAGACATCATGTGTGGCCAGTGTTGTTGATGAAGTTTCTTGAAGATTGCCGTTGTTGTTGTTGTTTGATCTATTCTTGCATTCTCTTGCAAAGTGTCCAAGTCCATTACATTCATAGCACTTTACTTTGCTTTTGTCAAACCCAACTCTGTCATTACTTCTTGGATTGAATCTTCTCCCAGTTCTGTTTACAAACCTCCTAGCTCTTATTGACAGCATGGCAAGTTGCCATTTAAGATCCATCTCTTCAAGATCATCTTGATGGATTTGTTTGAGATCTTCATTGGCTAGACCTGAGCATGTATGATTTGACAGGAAAGCTTCAAAAGTAACATCATCTGAGTTGTCACTGAGAGATGATTCAATTCGTGTGACTAGTGCAATATTAAAACTGTTAGTATTGTGGTTACTACCGTTGATCCCTTTCTTTGTTTCAACTTCTGCTTCAAACACCTTAATATCATTGTATAGATCATCTAATTACATCTCTTCTAGAACATCACCTTGTCTATAAGAAACAATATAGATAGTCCATTCATTTCCTAGTGATCAAAGAAACTTCCTGTTTAGATCATCCTTGTCTATTTTTACTCTAGCACTACTCAATTCACCTGTCAGCTTTATGTACCTGTCAAAGGTTAATGACATTCTTTCTTCTTTTAAAGTTTTGAAGTTTCTTACTCCTGTTTGAGAAGAGCCTTCTTGTTTTTCTTTGTGTTCTTGGTTCCACTGAATCTCTTCTCTAGAGTTTCCCATAGAGATTTAGCATCCTCATACTCTTCAAATTGTGGTTGATATTCATTAGGAATAGCAATTAGAAAATTGCTAAGAGCCTTGATCTCAGTCTGCTTTTCTCTTCTTTCTTGATATGTTGTTGGAGGTTGAACAACTCCAGGTGTACCATCAGTAGCCAAAGTAATGGCTTGTTTCTTTCCATTCACAATAACATCCTATACTGCATAGTCTGAGAGCAGTATGTGTTGCTTGATCCTTAACTTCAAATATCAAAGTGAGGCTTCAACAAAACTTGTAGATCAATAGATCTTGAGCACCTCATGTGCTCTGATACCACTTGTTAGGATCGATATGATTATGTAAACACAACCACAATCTTAAGAATAAGATCTTGATCTAACAAAAAAGTTTAGCATCGGATTACACACTTTGATATTACAAGTTATATGATTAAACGAATATTGTAGATGAATACGAATAAGAACAATAGCGAATTATCACCAATAAGCCTCAATGTATTAATCAAATGAGAAAGACTAATACACGTGTTCTTCTTAATACAAGGATCTATATATATATAGACCTTGAGGCTAAACCTAGTTATTATAGGAAATGACTAATTGTAATTCTAATACAATTCTAATAAGGACAAAGATAAATATAATCTATTCTAGAATTATAACCAATAAGCCTCAATGAATTAATCGAATGAGAAAGACTAATACACGTGTTTTTCTTAATACAAAAATTTAGGTATTTATAGACCTTGAGGCTAAACCTAGCTATTCTAGGAAACGACTAATTGTAATTCGAATACAATTCTAATAAGGAAAAAGATAAATATAATCTATTCTAGAATTATCTTTTTCTTCACAAATCATGCAATAGTAAGAGACATCGGGCAATAGTAATAAGTGTTGCAGTAGTAACCAGCCATTCATCATGTAGTAATAACAAAGTAGTAGTAACTTTACACTAGCAACCATAGTTAGTTATTTTCAATAGATTAATTCCCAACATTTCCTTTGTATGTTTGTAACTTTCGATATTTAAATAGTTTATTGAGTATCATTAAATAGATGTTTTATTTCTTCGATACATAAGTAGAATATTCGATGAATTTCATACATGTCAACCATACGTATAACATTGGAAGCGAAATTAGATGTGCTAAGTATTGATGAAGGTGTTATGAAGAAGTTACTTGTTCTCAAACACAAACACAGGTTGGGGTTCAAACACTTGTTAAAAGTCTAGTGGTATAACCCAATGATACTTTGAAAGTTTGAACCAACAAAATATCGGTATCAGGCCTCGGTCGACCATAGGCTGTGTACGATCGTATATCTGTCCATATTTCGGGTCGGCCTTGATATGTTTGACCCTTTAATATGTTTAGATGCGTCCATTAAATTATTTCTACTTTAATACAGCCTAATTCCTGAAAGAGATAAACAGTTATGTAACTATCTCTGAAGTTATTTAAATGACCTATAATCTTTCGAATATCTCTTCCTAAATCTTGAACTCGCATTAATCGTTATTGGAGAACTTGAATACATAAACACCGTGTTTCTGCATTGATCATTTTAAATTTGAACCAGCTGCAGAATCTACCAAGACTGATGGCTCAGCCATTATTTTTAAGATAATGAAATTGGTCACGAATCTTATGAATGGACAAAGATAAATTACAGATCGACAACATATATAAACAGGTGAGCATGATAACACGCTTCATCTCAAACATTACGAATAATCGTACTTCATTTATCAACATAGCTCAATATGATCAATCGTTTACATTTAAATTGTCCCTGGTGCCAACTGTTTACTTGAAACAATAAGTCTTTGGCACACAAATATTCAGGACTTTGAATCGTTATATTACACAAATTGTTTCACATAATTTACAAGTTCTTGAATTATGACTTGCACAAAGAGTTCATTGAAATGTAGTATGGTGCTGGTGTTCACACAATAGCAGTTAGGTCATCCCTGTAGATGGAATAAAATTGGGGTTCGTAAATTTGCTTTAAAACCAACATTTTTGCGTATCAGATGCAGAACTAACGTTTTATTATATATAACTTTTTTACAACTGTTACATTGCGATAAACTTTATATAAACTCATTATGGTTATTCTAGGTTCTTATTGCTCTGAATCCCGACTTACATTCCAGAATGGAGGTATTGATCAACTGTGAGAGGTTTAGGACCGCCATAGAAATTGATCATGAATATTTCTTCGATATCCAGTTTGAAGACCTGGAAATTATGATCCTTCGGCCAGTCTATTAAAAAGTATTTCAAATGTTAGATTGTTTCATAATTGAACGTTAAAAAAAAGAAGCTAGTGTAGTTTAAATAAAAACTATGTATTACTTTGCATCTCAGCATGTTTGGCAAACAATGCATTTTTAGCAGTTTGAGCTTCCTTGGATTTTGCGTCGACCTGGTTTAGCTGAAAGAAAATAAACAAATTTCCTTACCAATATACACAAATTTCACTTTCGAAATGTAAATCCAAACACCCCTTTACAAAACACGCTTTTCTAAGGATCGTTGCGCTACCCCTGCTGTTAAAACTCAATATCATACCTTTCCGGTGAGTGTAATTTTAGAACAGGTCGGGTTTTCAGGGTCAAACTTGCCACAAGTTCCAAGTGGGTATTCGCTTATTGTGAAGGAAGATCTATGATCCTTCAATGCATAACGCGCAGTTGGATCCAAAGCTGTTAAGTAGAAATATGGAATGCCATGTCCTTCATTGGGTAATCCATCACTAAACGAAACCACATTCCTGTATCGTGACATCACATTAATAACCATGTGGGCATTATTCGTACTGAAATAACAATACTCCACTAAGAAAAACAGAATTCAACATACCCAAAAGGTGCTCCGCCCAAGTCATCAGCAATGGTACTGCAAAATTGTGGTGACTATATTTTAGTTATTAGTTATACAGTATTTCATAAAACAAACTTGTAAACATAAATGAAATTCGCCATCATATAGAATGATTAGCTAATGTCGTTAGTTTACAAAGACCTTTTGTATGTCATGAAGTGATGAAGATGAGATACTTATACCCATCAAAATATGTGAATCGGATAACTAGAAAAAATTTGTTAACTTTTTCATTCCTGCTTTTACAATTCGATTGACCAAAAGAAAGAAGAAAATAATAATGTCACAGGAAAGTCCAATCTCACTTCCAACTCCCAAGAAAAATAGCTAAAAAGGAGGTTTTACTTCGGGGTTGCTAGTGCTTTTTAAATCCTATTATCAGCTTATTGCGGTTTTCAAACGCAGAAAGGTAGTTTGGTAGCTTTTTAAGTTATTTCGGACAATACCTACTTGTCAGCTTATTTTAAGGTAAGTAACCAGTTTTTAGTGATTTCAAAATGCTTATTAAGCCGATAAACAGTTTCAAGCAAGTAATCCAAAACACCCCTTACGTTTTTATCTGTTTATCGTAAGGAATTTCGTCTGCGTATTTCAATAAGCTTATTAAGCAGATAACGAAGGCAATAGTAGACATATTTCAATATATTCAATACTCCAATTAAAGCTTTAGAACGTAAGAATTTACAAAGTGACAGAAGGCAAGCGGGCAACAAGCTGCGCCGCTAACCCTTTTTTATTGCAAAGCCAATACGTTTAAAAACTAAATCGAAACGTCTAGGTGTCATAACATTGCTATGCATAACCCGTTAACATATTGAAGTAGAATAACAAGAAGATATAAGAAAAGTAATAATACCTCAAAACACCCCAAGAACTTTGAGAAACCAACCATCGAGCAAAAGGTGCAGCATCATTAGGTTTTGGTCTATCCCCCTGAGACAGCAATTGTCGCCCATAAACAACATTGCTTCCAACTACGACCAACAAAAAACACACCAAATTCACAACAATTTTTCCATTTTTGATCATTTTCTGACACTAGATTGGAACACGTTGACTCAGTGGGGACGATGATTGATATTCAATGTTCCAGTGTTCGCTTTTTATATGGTTTTCTTAGCACTGGAAACGATGTCGTTTTTTAATGGGGTCTTATCCGCATGGCCCTTTTTTAAAGCCTTATTTATGGAATTTCTTTTTGAGATAAAGTCTTTTTTGGTGATCGCTCACATGGATCGTCCCGTTTCGGTTTTATTTTTTGTTTCTTACGTTTACGACACATTGTTCAAAAATTATGATTTACAAATGCAAGGAATATTGAGTTGAAATCAGTAACACTTATGCCAATCAGGTTCTGCCTGGTTGGTAAGGGGTTTTCCTGGTGAAGGAGAGGTCTCGAGTTCGAGCCTCTCCAGAGGGTTTCCTCTTGGGCGAGCATGGGGGTGGCCGGTAATGGTGGCACGATGATACTCCATTACCGGCCCGTAGGAGAAATTGCCGTTTCAAAAAAAAAAAAAAAAAAAAAAAATCAGTAACACTTAAACGAGAACGAGAACAGAGAAATCACTTGTTTATTTGTATTAAATAGTTTTTATAATACAAAAAATAGTTATATTTGTATTAATTTTAAAATTTCGCTCCCACAAAAATCTAATATCTTTCTTTTTTCTCCCACGTAAACAATGAAAAATTATTCACTTGATAAATTCGTTTTAGTTTGCTCCTACGTGAAATTTTTTCTAGCTCCACTCCTTCCTAATGAAACAAGTTTTTGACTCTGATAGATGTGATAGAACCTGGATATCTCAGTTACCGTTTTTGAATTTTTCTCTCATAATTCTAAAATATTTACCTACAAAGGTTCGAATATGACATATATATATATTTATATAGAAATATTATAATGTTTGGGGTTTTAATGATGTTAGATCTTTCCAAGCAAGATAACCTTCGTTTCAAATACTTGAATTAAGAAAACTCTTTATTTCCTTTTTAAAAGTAAAACTAATTAATCTTTTTGAAGCTTTTGTGTTCGAGAAGTGTTTCTATTTTAAATAAATCGGTTAAAGTTCTTTCAATAACCTACGGAAAGGAAAATGAATAACGTGACCAAAAGATATGGCTTGTATATGAAAGTATGATGTGGCAACGTCGTAGCATGAGAACGAAAAATTGATTATTGATATTGTTATCATGACCTATCATTCTCTTCTAGTGTAAGAGCGGAGTTAGAAACTTTTATGAAGTATATAATTGACAACACATCATTAAAAAAAATACTGAAAACCCAAAATCAATCTAAATCATTATTTTTACAATTACCAGAAGTAGCTAGTGTTTTTTTTTTATCTCACCGAAACACATTTCGCCTTAAATTTAACAAACAAGGTTAATACAAATGATCCATATAAACTGTTAAAAAGCATAATGTATGATGTCACCATAAACAACGAAGTTGCAAAAATACATTTTAACCCGTAAAGAAGGTTCAAAAACTGGTAATATCATATTTGACATATCCCATTAATCAAACATATAGGAGAAAGCTTAAGAAGGTTAATTTCTACGCTATAGGTATGTTTTAAACCATAAGAGCTTGATCTCCTTGAAAATTCTTGTGGCGGACATACTTAAAAACAAAACACAATAATGTTCTTAATTGCAACCTATCAATATGATTAATTATTGGGGCGGATACAAGTATAGAGTTAGGGGAAAGGCCCTCCATGGATCAAATATTCATAGTAATTTCTTTTAGTAGATATGTATATTCTATATAGTCTATTATTTAAAAGGGCCCCCACCTCATAGTAATTAGGCTCTTGTCCAAAAGAAAATTAAACTAATGTTTATGTTATTAAGTTTTTATATATTGATGATTGATATCTTAGACATATTTTTATATGCAATATTGTTTTATTTTTTATTTAATTCATGGCGGATTAAGGAACTTTTAACATTTATGGTATGTAAAATGATTGCCAAAGTTCTTGAGCAGAAATGGCTAAAAGCGAGCCAAAAACGGGCAAGAAACAAAGAAAACTATGAAGAGTGAAAATGGAAGATTATACAGTATGTGTTTTACACACCTTCATCATTTTGGCCATAACTTCTTCATACAGACTTCGATTTGGGTGATTCAAGTTATAGCATAACTAGAAAGAGAGATATCCGTTGGAAATATTCTCGTGTAACTCCCGTTAGACCCCATGACGGACGTTACACAGAGGTTTTATGCATATATATTTTTAGGGTTACAAATTTTGTAAGGGGGAGGTGTTGGGTGACACAACAAAGTAACCTTTTAGGGTTTTATTATCAGACGAATTTTAGGGTTCTTGGAGCTGTTTTGGCTTTCAGAATTTACTTATTTGATCGTTGAATCATTTGGTATTGAAAGTACTTTCATATTTCGTTTCTACTTTTAATATAATGATGTTTCATTTCACAGTTTGATTGTTATGTCTTTATGATTATGAGTAGCTAAATACCTTTTGCATTCATTTGGTTATAGGTTGTTAGTTAATTGTGACAACCGTCTTATTTCGAGTGAAAATCGCATTCTCTATCTTTGAGTTAAATTCGAATTGATCTTATCTTTACTTGTCTCATAAACTCGAGTGTGTAGAATCGAAATCGGAATCACAAAATGAATCCTAATACCAAGAAAATACTTAGGAAACTTGTCTAAGTTCCTATTTCAAATGAACGGAAACTTTCAACTAACGAAAACGCTTAACAACGGAACGAACGAAAAACGAAAAGGCAAGTCTGCCACCCCAACCGCGCCGCGGTGAACCCACCGCGCCGCGGTGGAGTGTGCAGACAGCCACATTTTTGTTTAACTCAAATTAAACTAAACGGACTAAAACTTTAACCCAACGATTTACTCCATGTTTCTAGAGCCCAAAGGCTTTGTAAAGGTCCAGTAACATCATTTAACATCACCTAACTTAACACAAACACAACACATACAAACACACACACCTACACTCACTATTAGCTCTCTCTCTCTCTACAAAGCCCCTCAAGAACACACACACACCACTATCATTTCCAGGGATTTTTACTTCAAAAATACAGAAAAGTAACCACATAAAACACCTACAAATCGTTCATAAACAAAAGGGAGAAAAGGAGCATTCATCCATTTGGGTTAAAAATCGATTTCTAGCATTTTGGGTCAAAAATCACCAAGAGAACACTCCCACCTTCTTCAAATCACCATCTATTCGGTATAAATCTTTCAAATCTTCTGTTTTTACAATATACACTCTTTGCATGTATGATCTAACAACTAAAAATGAGTTTTCATGATGATTTATGACCATTTATGAACAAAAACGGGTCTTTACAAATTGAATGGTTAGATCTATAGATTTGTAGTTAAAAACACTAAATAAACCATAAGACATCAATTATCTAAGTTTATATCTGATTGCATGTCATCCAACTCAAAAACATCAAATTTCTTCAAAAACGAGCTTGACCAAGAACCTGTCACAGTGACCGCGGCGCAGTCGCTTCACTGCGGCGCGGTCAAGGTAAAACCTCTGACCGCGGCGCAGTCCTACCACCGCGGCGCGGTCATGCTGCCGACAGACTGCACAAATTGCTAAGTTTAAACCATTTTGGATCGTAACTTTAAACGTGTTATCTAAACTTATGTTCGGAACTGAGATTTATGACCATAACCTGTAATGAGAGTAACTCACATATAAATGAACTAAATGAGCAAGTTTTATATTACATTGTGTTGGGAATAATATGAAATGTGTTCATTGAATTGGTTAAGCGGGAAAGTGTACAAATATTGGAATTAATGATTTTGGCGCGGAAGCGCTGCCCAATTTTCAATAGACCTAAACCCGACACTTAACATATAAACACATAAACATTAATACTCATTAAACCTTGGTATTTCATTAGGATTCCCGTGATTCCGGTCCGTCTCGATTACCTTCCGCACTCGTAGCTCTTCTTCGCAAACAGTGAGTTACAACCCCACTTATTTACTGTTTTCAAATAACTTTTGGGGGAAACAGGAGATCTAAACGAACTTGGAACTGTTATGAACTTTTATTACTATTGAACTCTTATTGAACGTTTTCTGGAAATTGTATGCGAAAACAGTTTTGTCTGCCCATTTGGCATAAAATAAACTAAATGGTTTGCCACCCTTCTTCGGCTAAATGGTTTGCCACCCTTATTCGGCTTAATGGCTTGCCCCCTTTTAATTGGCTTGCTAGTTCAAATCTCTTATAAATTTATTACTTTTGCCACACTCGGCACCGTGTTTAATTTATTTATTGCCATTCTCGGCACTCGTATGAACTTTGATTGATCGTATAACTATCGTGACTCTTGAGGGATATAACTAACCATAAGTGACTACTACTAGTTTAAAAATAACATCAGTGCCTAATTTTCGTAACACACTATTAGCTTTGTTAAGCCGTTTAGTAATTATGGGTATCGATACTTAGGAAATAACCGTTCCTTGCTTAGGCGGCAGCTTAAGTACATATTACTCGATCAGAAATGACTCCCCGTTGTAGTCGGGGTAAGGGGCCTCACGGTTGGTTAATCGGTTTAGTGTGAACACTTAAGTTATTATGCCAAGTAGTCGTTATACATGATTTCAATCAATAGTTTACTTATCTTGCGCGTATAGAGTTATACGACTTCCGCAACATTCTTTTAAACAACTGTCTTGGTTCGAACTATCTTTTGAGCAACTTTTGGATCGAAACTATTCTTTAAGCATTGTTCTACTTTTAGAAACCTCTAAGTATTGATATACTTACTTAAAACCTTTTAGTCGAGGACTAGAAATGTGACAACCGTCTAAAAATCAGGAACTCGTTCGGTTATTCTATCGGCTAAATTCCCTAGTTGTTCCCCTTATCATGTTCACTCGTGTGACAATCGTCCCAAGTTCGGGAAATCCTTCAGTTACTCCCTCGGTTCGAATCTTTTGTTACTCTTTTGGTGTTCGTATTGTTCTAATTTCGTAATTACTTTATCCGTATTTAATCGAATCAAGTGTCGGAATAATCTCCGGAATCAAATTATAAGTCCTAATGCCAATAAAATCACTTTTTGAATTTTCCTAAGTTCATAACGAATCATACTTAAGAACTCTCAATTAACAAAAAGGTCCAACGAAGCAATAACGCAAAAACGAAAATTTCAAGTGACCAAAAATGGCCCGGTGCGCCGCACCTAGTACCATGGTGCGCCGCACCTCGCGCCAGGTTTTCAAATTATTTACAAATTTGGTCCCTTTCTCGTTTTAAACACTCACCACCCACTTTGGCCAATCAAAAAACGAGCAATTACTGCAATTCCTTGTCCCAAGAGCAGATTAACAACACTCAACCTATTTCCTTTTAATTTTTATTTTACTAAATCATTTTTACACATACTAAAACACACACTACCCTTTTTCTCTCAACTTTCTCTCTAAAACTCAAGAGAAACCAGTGATATTACACCACTAAAAATCATTTCCAATCCATACAAATCGTCCCTCTCATCAAGTTAAGCCAAGGGTGTTGTTTATATCAAAAAGGACCACGGTTGCAAAAGATTTTTGGAGCTCAATCCGACCAAAACTCTTCATCCAAACTTTTCTTTCGGTAGATTACTTTCTCTTTACTATTTATACACAAATAATCAATGGCATGTAAGATCTAACGGTTAAAAATGAGTTTTTTTTATACAAATCTTTGACTTTTTATGGTCAAAAACGTTTTTAATCGAAAAACCCTTTAAATCCACGAATCTGTAAATAAGAATAATTTAGAAACTGTTAAAATGAAGTTTTGAAAGATACTTACTAATTGCATGTTCAATCTAAACAATAAAAACGAGTATTTGTAAAGATTTATGTTATTACCATACATAAACGATTTTTATCTAAATAATACTTAGATCTATGATTTTGTGAGTGAAAGTTGTTTAGAATCGGTGAAAACACTATTTTATAAAGAACCTACTGGTTGCATGTCGAAATCCTTAAGTCACAAAACGTTTTTAGCAAGAAAAACACAAAACGGGAAACGGACAGCAGCTAGGTGCGCCGCACCTGTGACCAGGTGCGCAGCACCGAGCTGCTGTTCACCCGAAAATCGTCGTTTTTACTCGTTTTAAGTTACGTTTACATTCTGGACTTTTACCGTTATCACCTGTGGACTGAGATAAAGTAAATTAATAACCTTATTGACTTGCATTGGACTATTTGGACTATAGTATATATATTATTGTGTTTTAGGTGATTTGTGAACGGAGGTGGTGATATAATTTTTGGACATGAAATTTGGGCGCGGAAGCGCTGCCCAAATTTCCCTAGAAATTATAAAACCACTTCAGTAAGCAAAAGCACTCGAGATGTAATAACCAAAAACAATAAACTTTCAAACTAAACTCAACGTTAATCGCTTCGGACCAAATTTTCGGGAAAATATTGGACTTAACACTTACTTACAAACAAAAGTTACACAATATCTTCTATACATAAAACACTTAATAAGAAGTTAACTTTTGAGTTATATTGGTAATTCTTAGGCATTCCGTGATTCCCGGCTCATTTCCGACCAACTCCGAGTTACATTCTCTTCGCAAACCGTGAGTTACATCCCCACTATGTTTTACTTTTAATACTTTTCAACATTATTTGGGGGAAGCATAAGATCATGTTTTGTAACTTATAAACACTATTTGCAAATTATTGGTATTTATTGAATCTCGCTTTAAACTTTGAATCTATGAAGCATTTTAACTTGAATCTTACAAACTATCATGCGTATTTGTGTTAATGCCTTAGCAGGATAACTAAACTAGGATGCTTGTTAGTAACCAATCCTTGATGGATATATAAGCCCGTAAGATCTCTTGAATGTTTTTAGTATCCTTAATTAAATGCCCGTTTTAGTCTCTCTCTCTCTCTTATACACTATTAGCAACAGCCGTTAGTCATATGGGTATCGATACTTAGGAGGGGTCACTCCTTACTCAGGGTTAGCGTCCCAAGTACATATTACTACCTCACTTATTGAATTACTTACTTAAATATTTTTGGGCTGCCATCTCGACCATACAATCGGTTTAGTGTATACTTACTACTTATATTATGCCAAGTGATTGATACAAGGTACCTTTAGTTAAGTTAAAACACATATCCCATACGCATATACTTTATTTTAGCGCCTGATCCCGCTTTTACATTATTATGCGCCTGATTCCGCTTAACACTATTTAGCGCCTGTATCCGCTTAACATTATTTCGCACCTGGTTTTCGCTATCACTACTATGCAAGTTACTTATTTACTCACTTTACTCGCTTGCTTATAAACTTTTACTAGTAACTTTCTATTTCAGTAACTTTCTACTTTTAGTAACTTTCTATTTTAGTAACTTTCTATCTTTTAACTTGCTATCTTTGAAACTCTTTCAAACTCTAAACTGTAACTCACTCACTACGTTTCGTAGACACTTTATCTTATGTTTCAGGAAATTAATGTAAGCATTCGAATGCATGCAAGGAGGGTCGATATGTCACGTGAGCGCTTAATGGAAAGACCTTCATATTTTGGGAATTTTTGTTTAAAACTTG
>CAJVGC010000001.1:56302550-56325251 GCA_910822075.1 Senecio squalidus | reverse complement strand
CTTCCAGAAACTTAAGCACCCACTCTGCCACGCACCAATTTTGTCCCTACCAGAGGGTACGGATAACTTCGTGGCATTCTACGATGCATCCCATCAAGGACTCGGGTGTGTCCTGGTGCAGAAGGATAAAGTCATCGCCTGCGCTTCAAGGCAACTCAAAGTACACGAACAGAATTACACTACTCACGATCTAGATCAAAAGATGCTCAACATGAGGCAGATGAGAGGAATCGAACTATTAAGCGACTACGATTGCGAGATCAAATACCACCCGGGAAAAGCAAACGTGGTAGCTGACGCCCTGAGTCGTAAGGAAAGGGCTAAACCATCTCGAGTTAGAGCATTGGGAATTCAGATTCAACTAAACCTTCAATCGCAAATTTCTGAAGCTCAGCAGGAAGCATTGAAACCTGAGAACCTTAAGGACGAAACCATTCACAATCATGAAAAGGAATTTGAGCTCAAACCGGACGGAATCCATTATTTCAAGAATCAAGCATGGATCCCGAGAGTCGAAGACCTTCGTGAGCTTATTTTGGACGAGGGCCACCGATCCCGATACTATATTCATCCGGCATCCGACAAGTTGTATAAGGATCTACGGGAATACTAATGGTGGTCGGGCATGAAGAAGGATATCGCCTTGTATGTAGCTAAGTGCCTTACTTGCTCGAAGGTCAAGGCGGAATATCAGAAGCTCTCCTGTCTACTTCAGCAGCCAGAGATTTCCATGCGAAAGTGGGAACAAATCTCCATGAACTTCATCACCAGATTGCCCTGTACGGCAAGAGGTAACGACACGATTTGGGTCATCGTGGACCGTTTGACAAGATCCGCTCATTTCCTCCGGTACGAGAAAACCACTCGATGGAGAAATTCGCTCAAATCTACCTCAACGAGATCGTCTCTCGCCACGGAACACCTCCCTCCACCATCTCCGATAGGGATAGTCGATTCACGTCCCGGTTTTGAAACGCACTTCAGAAATCGCTCGGGACACGACTAGACCTCAGCACAACATACCACCCTCAGACCGATGGTCAGAGTGAGAGGACGATTCAGACACTTGAGGATATACTAAGAGCGTGCGTAGTTGACTTCGGAGGAAGTAGGGACGCTTACCTCCCTTTGGTCGAGTTTTCCTATATCAACATCTACCACACTAGTATCAAGTGCGCACCATTCGAGTCCTTACGCGGACGAGGGTGTCAGTCACCGCTTTGCCGGTTAGAAGCTGGCGATCGACAACTCGCAAGACTCGATATCATCCAGGAAACCACCGACAAGATTGCTACCAATCGGAAAGAGTGAAGACATCCCGTACCCGGCAGAATGGCTATGACGAAAACCGAAGGAAACCCTTAGAGCCCAAGTGGGCGATAGAGTACTCCTCAAGATATCGCCATGGAAAAGGGTGGTCCGTTTCGGGAAACACGGCAAGCTAAGCCCGAGGTACACAGGCCCCTTTGAGGTAATTGAGCGTATCGGTCCAGTGGCGTACCGACTTCAACTTCCACAAACTCTTTCCAACGTTCACAACGTCTTCCATGTCTCGCACTTGAAAAAGTGCTTATCGGACGAGACCATTGTCATTCCACTGGACGAATTCCAGATCGACAACAAGCCTAAATTCATCGAGGAACCGCTTGAGGTTGTAGACCGAGAGGTCAAACAACTCAAGCAAAGTCGTATTCCTATTGTCAAGGTTCGGTGGAATTCCAGACGAGGTCACGAATTCACATGGGAACGTGAAGACCAGATTCGTCAGAAGTATCCACACCTGTTCAAAGATCCTTCCTCCGATGAGGCGAACTAAAATTTCGGGACGAAATTCTTTTCAACCCGGGGAGAATGTGACAACCGTCTTATTTCGAGTGAAAATCGCATTCTCTATCTTTGAGTTAAATTCGAATTGATCTTATCTTTACTTGTCTCATAAACTCGAGTGTGTAGAATCGAAATCGGAATCACAAAATGAATCCTAATACCAAGAAAATACTTAGGAAACTTGTCTAAGTTCCTATTTCAAATGAACGGAAACTTTCAACTAACGAAAACGCTTAACAACGGAACGAACGAAAAACGAAAAGGCAAGTCTGCCACCCCAACCGCGCCGCGGTGAACCCACCGCGCCGCGGTGGAGTGTGCAGACAGCCACATTTTTGTTTAACTCAAATTTAACTAAACGGACTAAAACTTTAACCCAACAATTTACTCCATGTTTCTAGAGCCCAAAGGCTTTGTAAAGGTCCAGTAACATCATTTAACATCACCTAACTTAACACAAACACAACACATACAAACACACACACCTACACTCACTATTAGCTCTCTCTCTCTCTACAAAGCCCCTCAAGAACACACACACACCACTATCATTTCCACGGATTTTTACTTCAAAAATACAGAAAAGTAACCACATAAAACACCTACAAATCGTTCATAAACAAAAGGGAGAAAAGGAGCATTCATCCATTTGGGTTAAAAATCGATTCCTAGCATTTTGGGTCAAAAATCACCAAGAGAACACTCCCACCTTCTTCAAATCACCATCTATTCGGTATAAATCTTTCAAATCTTCTGTTTTTACAATATACACTCTTTGCATGTATGATCTAACAACTAAAAATGAGTTTTCATGATGATTTATGACCATTTATGAACAAAAGAGGGTTTTTACAAATTGAATGGTTAGATCTATAGATTTGTAGTTAAAAACACTAAATAAACCATAAGACATCAATTATCTAAGTTTATATCTGATTGCATGTCAAAATCCAACTCAAAAACATCAAATTTCTTCAAAAACGAGCTTGACCAAGAACCTGTCACAGTGACCGCAGCGCAGTCGCTTCACTGCGGCGCGGTCAAGGTAAAACCTCTGACCGCGGCGCAGTCCTACCACCGCGGCGCGGTCATGCTGCGGACAGACTGCACAAATTGCTAAGTTTAAACCATTTTGGATCGTAACTTTAAACGTGTTATCTAAACTTATGTTCGGAACTGAGATTTATGACCATAACCTGTAATGAGAGTAACTCACATATAAATGAACTAAATGAGCAAGTTTTATATTACATTGTGTTGGGAATAATATGAAATGTGTTCATTGAATTGGTTAAGCGGGAAAGTGTACAAATATTGGAATTAATGATTTTGGCGCGGAAGCGCTGCCCAATTTTCAATAGACCTAAACCCGACACTTAACATATAAACACATAAACATTAATACTCATTAAACCTTGGTATTTCATTAGGATTCCCGTGATTCCGGTCCGTCTCGATTACCTTCCGCACTCGTAGCTCTTCTTCGCAAACAGTGAGTTACAACCCCACTTATTTAGTGTTTTCAAATAACTTTTGGGGGAAACAGGAGATCTAAACGAACTTGGAACTGTTATGAACTTTTATTACTATTGAACTCTTATTGAACGTTTTCTGGAAATTGTATGCGAAAACAGTTTTGTCTGCCCATTTGGCATAAAATAAACTAAATGGTTTGCCACCCTTCTTCGGCTAAATGGTTTGCCACCCTTATTCGGCTTAATGGCTTGCCCCCTTTTAATTGGCTTGCTAGTTCAAATCTCTTATAAATTTATTACTTTTGCCACACTCGGCACCGTGTTTAATTTATTTATTGCCATTCTCGGCACTCGTATGAACTTTGATTGATCGTATAACTATCGTGACTCTTGAGGGATATAACTAACCATAAGTGACTACTACTAGTTTAAAAATAACATCAGTGCCTAATTTTCGTAACACACTATTAGCTTTGTTAAGCCGTTTAGTAATTATGGGTATCGATACTTAGGAAATAACCGTTCCTTGCTTAGGCGGCAGCTTAAGTACATATTACTCGATCAGAAATGACTCCCCGTTGTAGTCGGGGTAAGGGGCCTCACGGTTGGTTAATCGGTTTAGTGTGAACACTTAAGTTATTATGCCAAGTAGTCGTTATACATGATTTCAATCAATAGTTTACTTATCTTGCGCGTATAGAGTTATACGACTTCCACAACATTCTTTTAAACAACTGTCTTGGTTCGAACTATCTTTTGAGCAACTTTTGGATCGAAACTATTCTTTAAGCATTGTTCTACTTTTAGAAACCTCTAAGTATTGATATACTTACTTAAAACCTTTTAGTCGAGGACTAGAAAACTGTAACTCACTCACTACTTTATTGTAGTTGACACTTTATCTCTTGTTTCAGGAAATCAAATGTAAGTCACGAAGTGCAATAGTTGGATGGGTCTGAAATGTCACGTGAAGTCAAGAATCGGGAGAAGACCTATTTTGAATATGTTTTGGGAATTTTATCAAACAATTTACTATGTTGTCTCGTTATGTACTTTTCAATGCTTGGTTATCTTTAAACTGTAAACTCTTATTTTATTGGTAATGACTTGAAACCGTATGTTTTTATTTATAACTCGTGTGATGATATTTTGGCTCTTCACATTCCGTGTTTCCGCTTTAGCGGGGTGTGACAGACTTGGTATCAGAGCACTGGTTATAGCGAAAACGGTTTTGAGAAGTTTTCAAAATTTTTGAAACCAAACTATAACTAAGGCTTTTCAGAAAAATCATTTCACGAGCTTTCAAACTTTAGTAGATTAATTCCGCAATCGCACGGTTTGCTTTTAACTAGGCGTAATTTGATCAACTATGCCTAGTTCAAAATAAATCCTGCGAGAACGGAAAGTAATTGCTATTGTCAAACGGTTTTCGAGTCGAAAAATTCCCGGTCTTATTCCTTCCCGATTCTCACGTGACTGACCCATACATGCATTTTCGTTACATTTTTCCTTATTTCCTGTACTCACGTAACGTATTATTCGCAGATCCGACATGTCTCAGTCGTCCCGTTCACGATCTCAGTCACGATCCCTCTCGAGAGCCGTTTCCCCATCGAACGAGCCTTCCGAGGGCCACACGGCGTCCGATAGTCAGCGTCATCAGACGACTGACCCGACAGAGGATACGCCAATGACGATCAGTAGCAGTCACGGATCCAGCCCGAGATTTGTGCTTCCACTCCCTCCACCAGCGCCTGTCACCGAACCACCGCAGCCCCAAGGGCTTCGCGCTAGGTTGACCGCGCGCCAGCAGCCGAGCCCATTTCGACCCGCACCTCCTCAATCATTTGTGGAACCCTACGACCCCGCCCTGCGCACTCCAGTAATGGAACGCTATGCGTGGGAACGTCATTTCCTTGAGGAGCAGCGACGTGCTCAGGAGGCCGGAATCTCCCGACCTAGGATGCCACCTACTCTCCAGCCACCCCCACCGGCCACATTCTTGCACCTACACCGTGAGGTTCGGGCACTCGCAGAGGAGAACCAGCAACATGGACTCCTCATCAGCGAAGTCACTGATGCGGCGCACCACTTGTCTGAGCAGGCGATGCGAATCATCGCATCGACTCGAGCCACGGCACGTACTGTGCAGCAACTCGTAGGGGCGTGTCTGGTAATGGGAACCTTGATCGCGGTCATGATGACCAAGATGTTCCTAGAGAGGCGTCATTAGTCATATTCTTCCTTTTGTATTGTACTGTAGGCCGAGTTGAAATTTTCAATGTACACAGCTTCGCGCCATTTTCATTTATTTCCTTATTGTATTGTACTGTACTCCTTTTCTATTATGAACCTTGTACCCAACTTCATTATTAATGAATGAAGCTCTATTCTTTTACCTATTACTGTTACTGTCGTATGAATCTTGTTCTAGGGTTGTTTGGTTACTCTTGCGTGTGAATCTTGTCATGTGAATCTCTTGAATATTTGTCGTGCGTGTACTATCTGTTCCGTTATTTTACTCTTGCGTGATTATTATCCTTGTTCATTGGATTACCTACTCATCGTACCTTATTCGTGCGTCTAAACTATTTTCTTTTCTCCGATGTAGAATTATGCCTCTCGACAGAAGCGACGCTGATCGAATAGCCGAACAGGTCACTGCTCAGCTGAACGCAGCGATGCCCGACTTGATTGCCCAGGTAATCGCCGGGATCAACTACGGAATCTTCGGGGGTGAAAACCCCAACATCATTCACTCGGAAAACAATCAAGACCGTAACCTCCCTCCCTTCCTAGCCACTGTAAAGCAAGAGGAAGGTGAAGGCTCCCGAAGCAATAACCTCCTTTCTCCTCCAGCTTCCGTCACACGAAGGAAGAGTAAGAAACGGAAGTCTAGTTACCAACCAATAAGGAACAACCGCAACAAGAAACCCGCTACCAGACCCCGAGGTTACGCTGGTCTACACCCCAAGTGCGACAGGTGCTACCTGCACCATGTTGGAAACTGCCCGGTGTGCCACAAGTGCCAGAAGGTGGGGCACTTCTTCAAATACTGCTCGGAGAGAACATTCAAACAAGGCAAGAAGCCGGTGTGCTTCGAATGTGGGAGCGACAAACACCGCCGTAATACTTGTCCCATACTGCAGACAGCCAGAACCTTTAGGGCTCTCACCATCACTGCCAAGGAGGCAAGGCAGGATTCGGATCCCACAGGTAAACTCTTCCGTAAACAACCCAACCGTCAGGATACTGTTCAATTCAGGAACTTAAAAGAAGCTTTGTATCCTTAAAAATTTAGACCCCCCGTTAACTTAAGATCTGAGGTTCTTAAGGATAACTTCACCATAGAGTACGCTAACGGCCAGGAGTTCGAAACTAAAGATATAATCCTAGAATGTTCCATAAGCCTATCTGATAAAACCTTCCCCATTGATTTACTTCCAATCGAGCTGAAAAGCTTTGACGTAATCGTCGGAACGGACTGGCCCTCCCGTTTTCGAGCCGAGATCGTCTGTTTCGACAAACTTGTCCGCATTCCTCTCTCTGACTCCGAAACTCTAATCGTTCAAGGAGACAAACCCGGACGACGACTTCGTATAGTGTCGTCCATCAAAATGCGCAAGTACCTCGAGAAGGACCTCGACGCATTCCTCGCACTATTTAATTGAGAGGCTATTCAAGAGGCAGGTCTTATAAAGTTAAATCATATAATTGGCTTAGGTGCTTAATCTTAGTTGTCAAACGTAGAAATTATACACGAGAGTGACGACTATACCTGAGATAACTAAAGTTTCAATGGGAAATGAGAGTTCAAGTTAAATATCTACCAAGTGATTCAACATCGTTAGTTATTAATTAGCAACTTTAGTATCTGTGAACTAGTCCAAGTGTATATCTAATCATCTGTTTTAAAACAAACAAAATTCTTATGAATCCACTATGTTAAGCATTTTAAGTATTTTAAGCAACGTGACAACTCGGTCACCAAACCAAACTTTTAGTATTATAAATTCCTCAAATTAACTTTAATATTCAGTCCCTGAGAATAAACTTGACTTACCTGGACTATATTATTCATGATTAGGTCCACTGTCTAAGTGAGTGTAGTCGAGTAATTAGGTATTTCTTGTTTCTTAAAATAGACTAGATTTTACACATCAATGATTGGGGTTTGAGAAATATTAACTTTCAACTGTGTTGACGTACCATCGGCACAAACCCGAAAAATGACTTTCAGCCTGAGCCTTGGTGATGTGTAATTTATGTAGTTCTTTCTATTTAGTTATTTAAAATGTATCTATCGAATACTATCTACTTAACATATTAGGCAAGTGTACCTTTTGTGCGTAATAGTGTAGTGTTGCTAAATACGAGTGTCGAACACTTTGGTGATTTCTAATTTAGTCTAGACTAGAAGGTCACTAAACCTAGACCTATGAAATGAGTTAATACCTATTGATGATCATAATATTAATTAACCCATTCATGCATTAAGTACTTCAACCAAATTATGTGATTTATCTATGTGAACAAGTTCACTAATTACATATAAACGATCATGTATACATTATTAATTACTAACCTTTAAGCCTTATACATGTTTGATCTAACCCTAGGACATTTTCAGTCACTAGTCAATGTTATTAACCGTAATACTCTATGATCTTAGTTTACAACACCAATTCGAGTAACAATTATAAGTGTGATCAACTATATTCTTGTTACTTCGCAATAGATCTAACATATTAAGCTTAAAGACGAATAATAATACGATAAACACCTAATTCAACCAACAAGATTATTAATGTTCATAATCAACATATGTAAACGAAGGTTCATCAAACTAAGCAATCACTTATGAGTTTTACCCCATAATCACAACAAATATAAAACGAATAACATAAACGAATGTACCAAACATGTTATGATCAAACAATGATAATACACCGAAGATATTTCCAATCAATCTTCACCCGAGCTTTCTTCTCCTTGATCTCTAGCTCCAGAGAGGGTGAAAACCCCTCTAGAAACCCTCAACAGTCGTAGGGTAAAAGTTCTCCCCCATTTAGGTGGAAATATTTAATTTATAAAAATTATTTCGATCATATAGCCTTTATGTCGTAAAGGTAAAACCTTTACGCCATAAAGGAAAATTTCTTGCGTTGAATTTCGTTGACTTTCTTCCTTTACGCCGTAAACACACAATCCTTTACGCCGTAAAGAATCTTTTTGTGAAATTTCGTTAACTAGCCATCCACGATCTTACGACGTAAAGACTAAAGGTCTTACGCCGTAAAGGCTTCGTGAACTTCACATTTTCGGCTCGTTTATCTTCGTTTTCTGCTCGTTTTCCACTTCTTTTCGCAAGCTGACCCGTATCACACTTAACAAACGATTACATAGCAAATAATATATATAAATGTGATAAAAACGGGCTAAAACGACGGGGATATCCGCCCAACTTAGCTTCTACTTGTCCTCAAGTAGATCTAATTAAAACAAATTTCATAATACACTTTCATAAAAGAATAAATCTAATCAACAAGTCAATTAGACATAACGTTTAAGAAAAGTGAAAGTGTATTATTTCATATTACCAAGCCTGTTTAATATGCATAACCAAATACCTCACAAAATTTGGGGAGTAACTCACACAATTCACTCAATACTAGTCTAAAGGTGTAAAGAACAATAAATCCGCTCAACTGCTGGGTAATGGTGAATATTCTATCATAGGCTTGATAAAGTATCGCTTCTCCACCACTAGAGTCTAGGTACAACTACACGCGGACTTTTATTATGTTGTAATGTACAAGGTTAAGGCATGTGGAAAATATATAATGGAGTGACAAGGGTAAATAAATAAAAGTATACAAAAAATTATCGTAGTATACATCTAATTTATAAATCCGAACTCCTAAAAAATTTTAACGAATCAAATTGCTGCTTATTTCTTCAACACGACTCAAGATACACTAAAATTACTTAACTTTAACTTCTACAACTCTTTTTTTTCATCTTTCCGAAATTTTCGATTTTTGTTTTTTTTTTGTTTTTAGGTGTCTGGTACATGTCTTACAATAACTTTTGGTAAGATGATATGCTCAAAAGGCTTACTAACTAATTTTTTTCGAGTTTCTAATTTCTTCAAAAATACAAACATAATACAACGATTACTTATGTTCCACTACTTCAATCTTTATATGATACAATAGCAATCAAAATCTAAGTTTGGATTCATCTAATAATGAAACGAAATAAGGCGAGTGTACAAAAATTATATAGCAGTGTTTAAGAAACGAAAAGGTTTAGGCGCAAAGTGGTTTTCTAGAGTTTCTAACACTAAAAATAAGTGCTACAAGGGTTTACATAGAAAGTAGCTAACCAATATGATTAAGCTTAAAATATAAAAAGAAACGAACATGCTAATCAAAGTGGTTATTCCTAGTTGCCCCTAAATTCGTACCAAATAACACTAAGTTTTCCTAATGCAATGTTCATTACAGTGGTCTCGAAGCGTATGGCTATGTCAAATTCTAAAGGCATCAACCATCGGCACACTCATACAAACAAAAAGTAGCATTTAAAATAAATGCTTTCAAGGGTCAAAATCTCACTATTTTTTTCTGAGTAGGTTATATGTGCTAGGTTATGCAACAAATTAATTTTTTTTCAAAAGACATGTCATATTAAATTTTCTTAGGTTTTCTTTTCCTATCCCCTCCCCCAAACTTAAGATATACAAATGTCCTTATTTGTGCAAAATAAAACATAAAGTACGGTAAAGGAAAAAAGAAAGGGTATAAGAAGCTCCCTGGATACACAATAGAAAAATGTAGATAGTATCGCTAGGCCAAAGACTAGGACTCCATATAATATGCGTTGAACTTGCCATCATGACTCGTACTAATCCTAACCTTTGAGCACAAACAAGCGGAATATGAAAACATACCAAGGAATAATCATAACATCTTAAAGTCTATAATATTAAATAAAAATACATAATCTAAAATAAAAGTTCAAAATATAAATAAACTAAATCAAATAGACTGAACCATCACATCAATCATCATCCTTCTTCTCATAACAGGTGGAAATGGTGGGGTTTGTTTGGAGGATGGCCATATTGAACATCCACCAATAGGTTTGATGTTAAAGGCATATGCATCTTGCCATTGTTCTTTACTATATCAATGACTAACACCTAAAGCACGATCACCACATAAATAAGAGTATGCTGCTACAGCATAAACACATGGTATGCCACTAAAATTCCACATCCTACATGTATAATCATGTATGTCTAACTTAACATCATATGACTAATCCATCTTCCTCCCTTCAAATTTTTGAAAACCACTTAGATAAACCACCCAACCTCTTTGCCATACTTTCAAGGTTTCAATTTTTTATCTAAAAGATGGAGTGGTAATGTCATCTAAGTCCCTAGCCTTATTTCCCATAACAACTAGTCTTTGCGCATTAAGTAAATCCTAATATCTTCTAGCATAGTAATGATAGGCTTACTTCTAGCACAAAGGATTGTAGAGTGATAACTCTCACAAGTTTCATTTTCAAATGTTGCACATGATCTGTCCATTGCAAAAAAAAAAGCCATGCGCCCTCAGTTTGGATTCCTTTCAACTAACCATTTATGAGCTTCTTTGTCCAAATTTGTGATGAGTTGCATCTTATGTTCGAAAACTGGCTCAACAACAGCAACTGTTGCACCCCAAAAAAGATTTTTGAAGCTTAAACCTAACCATTTTCTCTTCAGATTACCATATATGTGCCTTTCACATTGTCTATGTTTTGTTTGTGGTATCAAAGAGGCTACAGCTTCAATAAGTCATTGATATTAAATATTATTACTATCCTATATTAATTTTGGATGATACATATGGAATTGTGCCATTTTTGGGCTTTAACCCGAATTTCTTGGGCTTATGCCTAGCCCAATCCAGTATTTTGGCCTGCTTTTCTTTGGTTTATTTCCTCCTAGCATCCGACTGTCTTCCACGTGTTATCTACGTGTCGTCTTCTTGCATACGCAGGTATGAATAGGCGACTCTCACCACCCAAATATCCCATCGGTAATTTGGGGTTTGTGCATACGCTTTTCATGAATCCAACGCCCAAGATTCGTCGACGTCATCCACCGGAAAATCAATCATTTCATCTCCGATCCCTAAATTAACAACAAACCCGTTTCATGGATCAATCCAATTTCAATTATTGTATTCTTGATTCTTCAATTGATTATAAATTAGGGTTTATTTCTATTCTATAAAAAAGATTTCATTTATTCAAGATTTTGCAATATGGGTAAACAACGTAAGTAATTCTTTCCAATTTTTAATTTTTGTTGTTTTTTTAGTAGTAGTTAAATATTTATTTTCGGGTAATTTTTTGCAGCCTGTAGTGTTCGTTCGTCCTGTTTTTCGTTCGATATTTATTGCATTTCTGAGATTCCCAGTTGGCTAATGAAAGCCGTGTTTTTTTACGAATTAGTTACTAAGTAGGTTGTGTATTGATGTTTTTTTCTTTTGTAGATTCTTCTGGCTGTTGTTGCTGTTCGACATTTCTGAGGTATGTTTTTGTATTTTTTTTTTTGATTTTTGTGGTATGTGTATATATGAATTGATATGTATGTGGTCTTATTTTAATTTTTTTTGTGTTGTGGTGTTATCGATTTTTGTTATTCCCGGGTTTTAGGTTTTATGTGTTTGTATTTTTGTGGGTTTTTGTGGACTGGTAGACTTTAGATTATAATTTTTTGAAATCTTTTGTTATTGGATATTGGTAGGTCCTGCCGGAGGGTCACTGAAATGATTTTGTTTTCGTCGTGTTTCTTGAGCAGTTTTTGCTTTTTTAGTTTTTGAGGGCTGTGGCTGTTGTCCGACATCTCTGAGGTATGTTTTGTTATTAGTTACTTTGTAGTGTCATTGATATTTGTTTTTGTCTTCCCGGGTACCGGGTTTTATGTGTTTATGTTTTTATGTCTTTCTATGAACGTGTAGTATTTATATTTTATAGTGAATATGTAGATTGTGTGTTTTGTCATTTTTTTGGGCCTTAACCAAAAAAAGTAATAAAATATTCTGCTGATAGCAAGGTAATCTTTTATTCACGGAATAAAGTATTCTTTCCAGTTTGCGTGTGTGTGTGAAATCCAAATTTAATATCAAGAAGGTCTTATAATCAAAATCTTTTCTCAGGATAATGTTTTCATCATGTCCAATCCTAAATCCAAGTATCCCGTGTTACAACTAGACTTAAGGTATGTCTTATATACATAATTAATTTCTATAGTTTCGTAACTAATGGCATTTTTTTGTTTTCCTTTTGACAGATTGATATCTGATTTGGTTGTTGTTATTGTTTCTGCAACTTGTGGTGGCATTACATTTGCGTGTGCTGGGCAGCCGGTCTGGTCATTATCTTAATGCTTTACCGAATGCAGGTTGAAACCGTTGCTCAGTTTGGTGTCATTTTTCTTCTTTTTGCACTGGGATTAGAGTTCTCAGCAGCAAAGGTTTCTCTACTACTACACATAAAGAAAATAAATGTTTAATCATATATTTTCAATTTCTTTGTGATATTAAAGTTCTCACTCTTTTGAATTTTTGCAGCTTCGTGTTGTCCGAGCAGTTGCTATCTTAGGAGGTTTGCTCCAGATATTTCTTTTTATGTGCTTATCTGGAGTGATTGTTGTGGTATGTACCTCTTTATCGATTGATCTGTTCTTATTATAAGGATTACAAGTATTTTTATGATGTTTTCAAAGTTTTGACTAATGTACACACGTAAACCTTTGATTTTACCTTCATTGTATCTGATCTGTGGCAGTTATGTGGTGGTGAAGCTTCTGAAGGCGTATTTGTTGGGGCCTTCCTTTCCATGTCGTCAACAGCAGTGGTACTTATATATATGGCATAATTGACATATTTAATTCATTTATCAATTTTACTTGGCACCATTTTGTGAGATTCTTTATACTGACATACGGTTTTCATGGTATACCATAGGTTTTGAAGTTTTTGATGGAAAAGAATAGTATTAGCACTCTTTATGGGCAAGTCACTGTTGGTACCCTTAATTTGCAGGTAAGTTTCTTCTTCTTTTTTACTTATTTTACAACCTGGTGTTGATGTATATTTGTGTGTCAGGATTGTGCGGTGGGTTTATTATTTGCACTACTTCCGATCCTTGGGGGTACTTCTGGAATTTTTGAAGGCATGTTATCTATGACAAAAACGTAAGTAATATCACTTCTCTAGGTTGTGCAAAACTGTACTAAACCTGTGGTCTCTTCCATTGTACATCTCTAATGAGTTCTGTTATCAGGTTGGTGACTTTAGTTACGTTCTTGGCTGTTTTATCGGTCTTCTCGCGTACTTGTATACCTTGGTTTTTCAATCTTATGATTAGCCTATCATCTCAGGTATTCCTATTCTTCATTTCTTCGTAATCAAATTTCTCTTTGTTCTGATTCTAAAAATGATCAAATTAGACTTATTTTGATTCATAAGTTTTGATGTTTTCATCTCAATTTGCAGACAAACGAACTTTATCAGTTGGCATCTGTGGCTTTCTGTTTGATAGTTGCATCGGTAAGCTCCAATACTTAAACACTTTTTCATAATGTTTTTGCATATTATACTAGATAATTGTCTATACATTGCTTCTAGAGGTGGCAATTTCGACCCATTTACTTATGTACTGGTGGATTGGGTTACATTTTATTCTTAGGTAAACAAAAAGTATAGCTAAAAATGATACTCGTCAAATGGGTCGAAACTCGAAAGTCACTTGGTGTAATCTTTAATGCATAAAACTTCTTGAAATAGATTAGTTTGAAACTATATTATTTATCAAAATAATGTAATTTTTGTATCCATATTTCACACACAATTGTCGTCACATGTTTTGGGACATAAGTATCCCGAGTCAACCCGACCTGACTACTTTCAACTGTATTAAAATTACCCATTTTGCTATAGCTTTATGCTACTGAATACATTGTTTTTTGGTGGAAATTTATTGAGAATAGCTATACGGATGTGCGCTATTATGCTTTTTGTGGTAAATTGTTTAATAATTTCAGTGTAGTGACAAGTTGGGCTTAAGCCTTGAGTTAGGTAGCTTTGCTGCTGGGGTGATGATATCAACGACTGATCATGCTCAACATACTCTTGAACAAGTAAGATTAACTTATGAATGGGTTACATTATTAGTTCAAAAAGTAAAGACAATTGGGATAACAATTATTAGGCGTTTTTCTTTTTACAAATGCGTTTGCTGTCCTTAATAAATGCTTTAAGAACCAAGTTCGTAAAAATTCACGTGTTTGGTATCCTTGTATAATATTATTGTATCTAAATATGATTATATACGGTGGTAGTTCAGAGCCTCTGGTTTTGGCAATTTCAGCCCTTCAAAGAAACCGATTGTAAATTGTAAGTCATGTACCGTAACAAACCAATTCAGAAATTCAAGAATAAAGGTTCTTGCTTTTCATAAGAATATCATCTACTTTACACTTTCTTTCAGATCTACTGCTCTATTTCTTTTAGGAACGTTACAATTAAATAAATTTCTAACCACTTGATTCATCTGAAACGCTATGTAACAACGATATGTAACAGAAGTCGAACTATTTCTACGCGAACGGAATTCGACCTACACTCGAACTCGTGCGAAGCACGAGGAAACTTCTAGTTAGTATGAAATATAATGATAAGATCAAGGTATGCCATTAGTAAGATTTAACTAGTAGGAATTTCATACTTACTTGTGAGCATCAGAAATGATGGTAAGACACTCCCCTCTGTTTGCATTAATATCATCAATAAGGTTTATAAGAAACCAACAACAATTATCTATGTTCTCTACATTTACCAAATGCCAATGCTATTGGGAACATTTGATTGTTAGCATCTCTACCCATGGCAGTTAGTAGTTCACCCTTGCATGTTGCCTTCAAAAAACATCCATCTGATCCAATAAATCTTCTACATCCTATAGTCCATACATCCATCCCTCATAGCTACAATCATACATTTTAACAATGAGGTTATTTCTATTCAAGAATTTATTAATTAAAAATTAAAATTCAAAAACATTAAAACATGGTTTACCTTTGAAACATGCATAGTTTCTCTGAAAGTAACATCTACCATATGACCCATCTGGCCATCTTCCACTTCCAACTTGCATATAGATCCTGGATTGGTCTTCAAAATAGCCTCTCTATATTCCCAAAGCCTTCCATAATGATCCACTAGACCACCTTCATGATCAAATACAACCCTTTACTTTTCCCTCTTACACTGACTTAGACTAATCTTTATAAGAAGTTTCTCCCTAATAGCATCCTGCATTGCTCTATATGTTATTTTGGGATTATCAATCACTTCTTTTACAAAATTCCTTGCTACCCATTTGTAAGTGACCAATGAACCCAAGTCAAAGTTCTTTGAACAACTGTGTTGTGGAATCAAAGTTTTTATTTGGAAAAAAACCTCACCATTCATCCATGAAGCCCACAACCTAAAACCGCATCCATCCTTACTACCAACAACCCCTTTAGCTTTAGATTTAGTCATTTTTCCCTTACCACTTGCTACCTTTGCTTTAGCTTTATTCCTATATATTTTGTTTTCTAATTTACCCATCAAACTAGAACATCTACCCAATTCTACATTCTTTCCACATTCCACCAACAATGATTTGTAATCATTCCTTTTATACCATAACTGATAACCATTAGATACCCCATAGTTAGCTAACATAAACTTCAACTGTTCAGGGGCTTCAAATTTCATACCTAAAACAGGTTCCATTTCTTTCATTGGGGTTATGATCAGGATAACACACACCATCTTCCACTCTATATTTAGGGTCTATCTTACTATTTTCTCTTTCATCAGCTTCCAAATTTTTTGAGTCACCTAATGCATTCTTCCTTTTCTTAGGTTCTATGTAAGTACTAGTAAATGCAGTCCTACACTACTTGTTTAAGAACATATCATCAGATGACTTATTAGGGATAACTACTTCTTCTCCAACAAACTGAGGCTCAATAATGGAAGGTAGCTCTTCTAACACACATGCATCCTCACTATCACTATCACAATCTGGTTCAACATTAATATCTTTTAAATAATTTATTATTTCATAACCATGGTGTTCTACATGCACTACCATTGTACCCCCAAATTCAACAAATTCATGTAAATGACTTGCATCCTTAAGTTCTTTCACCCCAGAAAATAATTCACCATGCATTGTATAATAAAGACCAAGTGGGGGGAATGAAGTAGCACCTTCCATACAACGTAAGAGTTTTTCAATGGTCATACCTTCGAATTCAATGTCTTTGATTGTATCTACAGTCCCTCTCTGCATAGGATAATGGTGGAACCATAAAAAGCCCATCGTGGTGGAAAGTGACCGTTATTTTAGGCATCTGCAAAATGATAAATCAAAGTCATCAGTTAGGTTTCAAAAATTATTTCAAAAAAAAAAAAATTAACGGGTAAAGAAAAATAATGAAACATCATACGAACCTTGTAACACTCGTATAAGAAGAAAAAAATGGGATGAAAAACTGAGTATGAGGAGAGAGAGAGAGAGAGAGAGAGAGAGAGAGAGAGAGAGAGAGAGAGAGAGAGAGAGAGAGAGGTGTAATATAACAAAAATGGGGTAATTTTGACACGTGTCCGTTGTAACCGGTTGAAAAGGTTATCATTACCATAAGTATGACCTTCAAACAATACTGTTACCTTTGAGTATGACTTAGTTAATAAAAGTAGTCTAAGTATTACCTTGATAAAATTTGGGAAGTTCATAGCTGTTGTGCGTCCTTTACCCTTTTTTAAAAATATCAACATTTTCAAAATCATTATCATTTTCATCATCATTTTGAAAAGTCTCATTATTTACGAAATAAAATTCTTGGACAAGGTCAATTTTGTTAGAAACATGCTTCTTTTATTTAATTCCTTTTTTTATTTTCAAAATTACTAGGGTCCTAAACAAAATATAACTCAATATAACTAGAAAAGTTTGAAATAACATCATTTTAAAAATTTTGAGTATCATGATCATCTTTAATATGAACCGAAAAAGCATAAAAAAAAATGATTTGTAAGAATGATAAAGTTGTTTCAAATCGACAACAGTTTTCCTCTTAATAACTTTTTCTAACGTTAAAAAAGTTAGCTCTATAAGTAACGAAATTGCACGTCTTTCAGATTCTAACGGCATATACTGAAGAACATTGTTAACATTTTGCCAGAGTAACATTGAAATCTTTTAAACTCATTTTGATGAGAAATGAAGAGATACTTTTTAGTTTAATTTTATTTATTTTATAGAGAATACTGAGAATAGATTGGAATTTAACAAAACTATATATAATATTAAGAAAACTAGATACGAAACCATCCAAAATAAGAATAACATATTAAAAGGATTAAACGATAAAGCCTTAGAAGTCCATGACGTGGTGGCACCAATTCTTTCATTTCGATAAGGTTCCAATTATATATAAAAGAGAGACTTAAAATGTCACTAGGTAAAATGGTAACCATTAGATAAGTTTGTAATTTTAATTTAGACCATTAGATCATTTTGATAATGTCATCGTTAATAATTTCATATTAACCCTTTTAATTTTAATAATTTCCATAATTCTTTTCATACAAATACAAAATTATTGGTATAAAAAAAGATTATTTTATTATTTTACGAGTGTTTTGCGTATAACAGAAAACATATCATATAAAAAAATCTTATGTTTTTTTTTCTTTCTATTTACTCATGATTTTAGTTTTTTACATATTATAATTATTTTATATTTAAGGTTTTTCGCGAATTACGGCGTAAATGATTTCTTTAACTCAACATTTGTTAACCTAATCATTTTTTACATGACTAATAGCTTTCTATTAATCTTCTTATATAGGTTTTATGTTATTTGTTAACATTATATTTTTTCGATATAATTATTCGTGTATGACGTTGTCATCGAATTCGATAATATAATTGAAACCTTATCGAAATGAAAGAACTGGTGCCACCTCGTCATGGACTTCTAAGGCTTTACCGTTTAATCCTTTTAATATGTTATTCTTATTTTGGGCGGTTTCTTATCTAGTTTTCTTAATATTTGATGTGCCTGAAATAATCCATATTTTGTAGCCACATTTATCGTATTTAAGCTCATTTTCTGCAACTTTTATTATGATTTGGTATATTTTTATTGAGAATTGCAGATTAGAGTAATATTTGGATCATGGAGCGAAAAGGAGCTGAAACCGGCTTAAAACGGAGACAAACGAGCAAGAAATGTGAAGATGGAGAAACAGCCGACGGCTGAAGATATTTAGCCGGCGGCTGAATTAAAGTTTTCACAAATTATTCAAAACGTGTCGCGGAAGCAACTTTTTAGACCGCGTGTTCCAGCCGCCGGCTGAATTCAGCCAGCCGACGGCTAAAATGACGTTTTCAGTATTTTATAAATAGGGCTGCTAGGGTTCGGGTAAAACACACATTATTCCTTATTTTCAACCTGCATTCATCCTGGAAAGCTGCAAGAGAGTCCTAGAAGCCTTTGATCACGTGGAAGCTTTTGGTTAATCTCTTTTAACCAACTTTGAAGTTAGCAATTGTTTGATTCAACTTTTATGCATTATTTTCTTAACACAATGTTTTGTTTTAAGACTTATTTTGTTATTTGCTTACAATCCAACATGAGCTAAACTCTTTAAGCGATTGCTTGGATTGTTGAACCTCGATCTATGTTTTAATCAAGTTTATGTTTGAACTCATTGATTTTTCCATTATTATTTACGTTTAATCGCGATCCATGTTTATTCAAAGTTATTAAATCTACTACTTAGCGTGATTGATAGATCTATAACATAACTAGCGTTCTTATAAATTTATCAGTTATTTACAATTATATGATTCATTAGATAATTGTAGCTTGATACTTAATTGAGATAGGCTAAGAGATTAGTAATTTAATGAATTGAATGAACATGACAATTATATCGAATCTGAATAATTGAGACTTTTGTTAATTCGTAGTCGACAGATTAAATTGTAAATAATAGTGAACTTAAAGCACAATTTAGAGTGGATAAATCTAAGATAGCTCTTGATGTACGAATAATCGTATGATCTTTCTCTAAAATTGTAGGATTAGATAACTCTAGCGGGAAATCTAGTTATCATAGAAATCACAGTTAAATCAATCAAACATATTCTTGTTAATCATGATCCAGGTGAAACGTAATTCCAAGTAATCGTTGCTTTTAAAATCTGATTAATTCTCAAAGACTTTTCGAAACAGTTTTTCATCCGCAATCCACTTAGTTAATTAAATTGCTATTTAATTTAGTTATTTGTTTTCTGAATTATGTTCTCTCAGAACTAAAACGTCCCCCATATTTACTTGCTTTAATTAGTTTAATTATATAATTTGAGATAACGGCTATAAATACACGTTCCCTGAGTTCGATCCGGACTTACTGATTCTATATTTGCGTACGATCAGGTACACTGCCTGTATTGTGTGTTAGTATACATTGGTATAATCCTTTTCTAAACTTTAAATAATTTTATGTTATAAAATACACATCAAGTTTTTGGCGCCGCTGCCGGGGAACGGTAGCTATTTTTATTCGTAATTTTGAATTTGTAATTATTCGATCCTTTTGGAAAGATTTATCTTTCTGGAAGTTGCATTTATTTTGTATTACGTGATACTTGTTAAGTGGATTAATCGGATTTTTGAAATTACAGTTTTTCAGGAAAATCTGCATACAGCACTTTTTAACCGCCGGCTGAAGTAAAACAGCCGCCGGCTGAATTTAGCCAGCCGCCGGCTGATTAGCAGCTGTTTGTTTATTTTTCGTTTTATTGTAATTTTAATATTTCGGTTTGTTTAATTTTCAGTTATCACGGGCTACTGACATATTTTCTTCTGTCTTATAGGTTTTGCATGACCCGGAGTTCAAATCCAAATCTTGTAGAGCCTTTCGAAGATCCGGAGAAAGCCTTTCGCATTCGACGCAGACTGTTTTCCCCAAAAGCTCAACCACTCACTAGTTTTAAAATTCACCAAAACGAAAGTTTCACTTCTGATTTTATGCAATATTCTGACGAGGAATACAACCAGCTATCTGATCAAGAGGAAGAGAAACCAATCCCTAATTCACCAGTCACCGTATCAGATTCCGATTCAACTGAAGAATCAGAGCACGAAATGGCAGTCAACATCAATGAGATCACTTTGGAGGAGTACTATGCTCTTACCCCGAATGTTGCAACAGACATTCCCAACCCAGCTATCACTCGAGGAGCAGACTTCCAGCTTAAGGGCCAGTTTCTCAAAGAACTTCGAGAGAACCCTTTTAATGGAGATGAGAATGAAGATGCTAATGTTCATGTGGAAAAGATCATCGAGATTGCTGATGCTTACACTATTCCTGGTGTGACTAAGGAGGCTGTTATGTTACGGGTGTTTCCGATGACACTCAAGGGAAACGCAAAAAGGTGGATTGGGAACGAACCGGCCAATTCCATCACTACTTGGGCCGATCTGAGGGCCAAGTTTTTGAAGAACTACTGTCCCCTTTCAAAAACCTCTAAAATGATTGATGACATCAGGAACTTCACACAGGATATCGGTGAGTCACTTTATCAAGCATGGGAGCGTTACAAAGACATGTTACACAAATGCCCCCAGCATGATCTCAACACTCAACAAGTTATCAAGACTTTTTACAAAGGGGTTGATCGTCAAACTCGTAACGAGTTAGATTCTGAAGGCAAAATTCCACGGAAAATCCCGGCTGATGCTTGGAGTGCTATTGAAAAATCTGCTAAACACTCCAAACTATGGGAAGACGGTGGTAAGGGACGAAGGCAAATGGCTGATAACAGCGACGGTCTCGCTGCTATAACTAACAAACTGGATGCTATGGGAAGAGACATCAAGCGCGTCAACGAGAAAGTTCATGCTATTCAAGTTGGTTGCGAAATTTGCAACGGATACCATCTAGCCAAAGATTGCCCTAGGAAAGATGAGGAAGAAGCCACTGAAGAGGTAATGTATGGAGATTACCAAGGAGGAGACAGTAATAACAACAACTATCGCCAATGAGGAGACAACAATGGTTATCGCAAGCCCTACAACAACAATCAGGGAAATTCAAATGGGCAGAAACCATATAGGCAAGGACCACCGGGATTCTATGCTAAGGAGGCTCCTAAGGCACCGTTTCCACCAAAGGACGATTTGCATGAACTGATGAAACAACTCATGACAACTAATAATCAGTTTATGCAAACCACGATCAAGCGAATGGATGACACTGATTCCATCATCCGTAATCAAAGCGCTTCGATCAAACAACTCGAAGGGACCATGGGACAATTAGCGAAAGTAGTGCAAGAAAGATTTCCGGGACAGCTACCGAGCTTCACGGAAACGAATCCTCGAGATCATGTCAAAGCAGTTACCACCCGAAGTGGTAAAACTCTCAATTCTTCTTTTACAGGTGTTACTAACAAAATTTCTTCTGATTTTGCACAGGAAAACAAAGAAGACGGACAAGAGAACGCAGACAAACCGCTGAATTCTGCTACTGCTGAATTTCAGCCGGCGGCTGCCCAAAGCCAACCAGCGGCTGAAAGCCAACCGGCGGCTGGGATTTTCCAGCCGACGGCTGAACCGCTGATTTCGAAGAAACACACTCCAGCTGCTACTACGAAGCCGAAAATCACACCGGTGACTAAGGACTTCACACCTGCTGTTCCATACCCTGATGCTCTGAAGAAAGACAAAGACGCTGTCACTTATCACAAATTTCTGGAGAACATGAAACAGCTTCACATTAATATTCCGTTTATTGAGGCGATTGCTCAAATGCCGAAGTATGCGAAGTATTTGAAGGATCTTGTGACAAAAGAGTAAGCTGGAAGACGCTTCCAAGGTCACCATGAATGCCTGTTGTACCGCACTGATGCAAAACAAGTTACCTCCGAAATTAAGCGATCCAGGCGCTATTTCTATTCCTTGTTTAATTGGCAATTTAACTGTGAACAATGCATTAGCTGATCTAGGAGCAAGTATTTCTTTGATGCCATATTCCATGTATGCTAGATTAGGTTTAGGCGAACCAAGACCTATTCGTATGTGCATTGAATTAGCTGACCGCTCTGTCCAATACCCTAGGGGAGTTGTTGAAAATGTTCTTGTTAAAGTTGATAAATTTGTGTTCCCCTGTGATTTTCTCATTCTTGATATGGTAGAGGACCCTAGAGTACCGATTATCCTAGGACGTCCATTTTTAGCTACTTCTCACTCCTTAATTGATGT